>CAXBUI010000151.1:0-18624 GCA_963978915.1 Caenorhabditis parvicauda | reverse complement strand
CAGTTTGCAGGACATTTTCTTGATCAAAATTCAACGCTGATTCTAAAAAACTCAACCTCATGTCGCTAGCTTATCTGTGAGCTGAGTTACAAAAAATCGATATGACTACACCCTTCGAAATCAGATGCCAAGAATCAAAGGTCCTTCAAAATGTAGTTTTTCAACTTTTCAACGCTGATTCTAAAAAACTCAATCTCATGTCGCTAGCTTATCTGTGAGCTGAGTTACAAAAAATCGATATGACTACACCCTTCGAAATCAGATGCCAAGAATCAAAGGTTCTTCAAAATTTAGTTTTTCAACTTTGCAGGACATTTTCTTGATCAAAATTCAACGCTGATTCTAAAAAACTCAACCTCATGTCGCTAGCTTGTCTGTGAGCTGAGTTACGAAAAATCGATATGACTACACCCTTCGAAATCAGATGCCAAGAATCAAAGGTCCTTCAAAATGTAGTTTTTCAACTTTGCAGGACATTTTCTTGATCAAAATTCAACGCTGATTCCAAAAAACTCAACCTCATGTCGCTAGCTTATCTGTGAGCTGAGTTACGAAAAATCGATATGACTACACCCTTCGAAATCAGATGCCAAGAATCAAAGGTCCTTCAAAATGTAGTTTTTCAAATTTGCAGGACATTTTCTTGATCAAAATTCAACGCTGATTCTAAAAAACTCAACCTCATGTCGCTAGCTTATCTGTGAGCTGAGTTACAAAAAATCGATATGACTACACCCTTTGAATTGAATGCCGAAAGTCAAAGGTTCTTCAAAATATAGTTTTTCAGTTTTGCAGGACATTTTCTTGATCAAAATTCAACGCTGATTCCAAAAAACTCAACCTCATGTCGCTAGCTTATCTGTGAGCTGAGTTACAAAAAATCGATATGACTACACCCTTTGAATTGAATGCCGAAAATCAAAGGTTCTTCAAAATATAGTTTTTCAGTTTTGCAGGACATTTTCTTGATCAAAATTCAACGCTGATTCTAAAAAACTCAACCTCATGTCGCTAGCTTATCTGTGAGCTGAGTTACAAAAAATCGATATGACTACACCCTTCGAAATCAGATGCCAAGAATCAAAGGTCCTTCAAAATGTAGTTTTTCAACTTTGCAGGACATTTTCTTGATCAAAATTCAACGCTGATTCTAAAAAACTCAACCTCATGTCGCTAGCTTATCTGTGAGCTGAGTTACAAAAAATCGATATGACTACACCCTTCGAAATCAGATGCCAAGAATCAAAGGTTCTTCAAAATTTAGTTTTTCAACTTTGCAGGACATTTTCTTGATCAAAATTCAACGCTGATTCTAAAAAACTCAACCTCATGTCGCTAGCTTGTCTGTGAGCTGAGTTACGAAAAATCGATATGACTACACCCTTCGAAATCAGATGCCAAGAATCAAAGGTCCTTCAAAATGTAGTTTTTCAACTTTGCAGGACATTTTCTTGATCAAAATTCAACGCTGATTCCAAAAAACTCAACCTCATGTCGCTAGCTTATCTGTCAGCTGAGTTACGAAAAATCGATATGACTACACCCTTCGAAATCAGATGCCAAGAATCAAAGGTCCTTCAAAATGTAGTTTTTCAGTTTTGCAGGACATTTTCTTGATCAAAATTCAACGCTGATTCTAAAAAACTCAACCTCATGTCGCTAGCTTATCTGTGAGCTGAGTTATAAAAAATCGATATGACTACACCCTTCGAAATCAGATGCCAAGAATCAAAGGTTCTTCAAAATTTAGTTTTTCAACTTTGCAGGACATTTTCTTGATCAAAATTCAACGCTGATTCTAAAAAACTCAACCTCATGTCGCTAGCTTATCTGTGAGCTGAGTTACAAAAAATCGATATGACTACACCCTTCGAAATCAGATGCCAAGAATCAAAGGTCATTCAAAATGTAGTTTTTCAACTTTGCAGGACATTTTCTCGATCAAAATTCAACGCTGATTCTAAAAAACTCAACCTCATGTCGCTAGCTTATCTGTGAGCTGAGTTACAAAAAATCGATATGACTACACCCTTCGAAATCAGATGCCAAGAATCAAAGGTCCTTCAAAATGTAGTTTTTCAAATTTGCAGGACATTTTCTTGATCATAATTCAACGCTGATTCTAAAAAACTCAACCTCATGTCGCTAGCTTATCTGTGAGCTGAGTTACAAAAAATCGATATGACTACACCCTTCGAAATCAGATGCCAAGAATCAAAGGTTCTTCAAAATGTAGATTTTCAACTTTGCAGGACATTTTCTTGATCAAAATTCAACGTTGATTCCAAAAAACTCAACCTCATGTCGCTAGCTTATCTGTGAGCTGAGTTACAAAAAATCGATATGACTACACCCTTTGAATTGAATGCCAAGAATCAAAGGTCCTTCAAAATGTAGTTTTTCAGTTTTGCAGGACATTTTCTTGATCAAAATTCAACGCTGATTCTAAAAAACTCAACCTCATGTCGCTAGCTTATCTGTGAGCTGAGTTACAAAAAATCGATATGACTACACCCTTCGAAATCAGATGCCAAGAATCAAAGGTTCTTCAAAATTTAGTTTTTCAACTTTGCAGGACATTTTCTTGATCAAAATTCAACGCTGATTCTAAAAAACTCAACCTCATGTCGCTAGCTTGTCTGTGAGCTGAGTTACGAAAAATCGATATGACTACACCCTTCGAAATCAGATGCCAAGAATCAAAGGTCCTTCAAAATGTAGTTTTTCAACTTTGCAGGACATTTTCTTGATCAAAATTCAACGCTGATTCCAAAAAACTCAACCTCATGTCGCTAGCTTATCTGTCAGCTGAGTTACGAAAAATCGATATGACTACACCCTTCGAAATCAGATGCCAAGAATCAAAGGTCCTTCAAAATGTAGTTTTTCAGTTTTGCAGGACATTTTCTTGATCAAAATTCAACGCTGATTCTAAAAAACTCAACCTCATGTCGCTAGCTTATCTGTGAGCTGAGTTATAAAAAATCGATATGACTACACCCTTCGAAATCAGATGCCAAGAATCAAAGGTTCTTCAAAATTTAGTTTTTCAACTTTGCAGGACATTTTCTTGATCAAAATTCAACGCTGATTCTAAAAAACTCAACCTCATGTCGCTAGCTTATCTGTGAGCTGAGTTACAAAAAATCGATATGACTACACCCTTCGAAATCAGATGCCAAGAATCAAAGGTCATTCAAAATGTAGTTTTTCAACTTTGCAGGACATTTTCTCGATCAAAATTCAACGCTGATTCTAAAAAACTCAACCTCATGTCGCTAGCTTATCTGTGAGCTGAGTTACAAAAAATCGATATGACTACACCCTTCGAAATCAGATGCCAAGAATCAAAGGTCCTTCAAAATGTAGTTTTTCAAATTTGCAGGACATTTTCTTGATCATAATTCAACGCTGATTCTAAAAAACTCAACCTCATGTCGCTAGCTTATCTGTGAGCTGAGTTACAAAAAATCGATATGACTACACCCTTCGAAATCAGATGCCAAGAATCAAAGGTTCTTCAAAATGTAGATTTTCAACTTTGCAGGACATTTTCTTGATCAAAATTCAACGTTGATTCCAAAAAACTCAACCTCATGTCGCTAGCTTATCTGTGAGCTGAGTTACAAAAAATCGATATGACTACACCCTTTGAATTGAATGCCAAGAATCAAAGGTCCTTCAAAATGTAGTTTTTCAGTTTTGCAGGACATTTTCTTGATCAAAATTCAACGCTGATTCTAAAAAACTCAACCTCATGTCGCTAGCTTATCTGTGAGCTGAGTTACGAAAAATCGATATGACTACACCCTTCGAAATCAGATGCCACGAATCAAAGGTCCTTCAAAATGTAGTTTTTCAACTTTGCAGGACATTTTCTTGATCAAAATTCAACGCTGATTCTAAAAAACTCAACCTCATGTCGCTAGCTTATCTGTGAGCTGAGTTACAAAAAATCGATATGACTACACCCTTCGAAATCAGATGCCAAGAATCAAAGGTCATTCAAAATGTAGTTTTTCAACTTTGCAGGACATTTTCTCGATCAAAATTCAACGCTGATTCTAAAAAACTCAACCTCATGTCGCTAGCTTATCTGTGAGCTGAGTTACGAAAAATCGATATGACTACACCCTTCGAAATCAGATGCCAAGAATCAAAGGTCCTTCAAAATGTAGTTTTTCAAATTTGCAGGACATTTTCTTGATCAAAATTCAACGCTGATTCTAAAAAACTCAACCTCATGTCGCTAGCTTATCTGTGAGCTGAGTTACAAAAAATCGATATGACTACACCCTTTGAATTGAATGCCGAAAATCAAAGGTTCTTCAAAATATAGTTTTTCAGTTTTGCAGGACATTTTCTTGATCAAAATTCAACGCTGATTCCAAAAAACTCAACCTCATGTCGCTAGCTTATCTGTGAGCTGAGTTACAAAAAATCGATATGACTACACCCTTTGAATTGAATGCCGAAAATCAAAGGTTCTTCAAAATTTAGTTTTTCAACTTTGCAGGACATTTTCTTGATCAAAATTCAACGCTGATTCTAAAAAACTCAACCTCATGTCGCTAGCTTGTCTGTGAGCTGAGTTACGAAAAGTCGATATGACTACACCCTTCGAAATCAGATGCCAAGAATCAAAGGTCCTTCAAAATGTAGTTTTTCAACTTTGCAGGACATTTTCTTGATCAAAATTCAACGCTGATTCCAAAAAACTCAACCTCATGTCGCTAGCTTATCTGTGAGCTGAGTTACGAAAAATCGATATGACTACACCCTTCGAAATCAGATGCCAAGAATCAAAGGTCCTTCAAAATGTAGTTTTTCAGTTTTGCAGGACATTTTCTTGATCAAAATTCAACGCTGATTCTAAAAAACTCAACCTCATGTCGCTAGCTTATCTGTGAGCTGAGTTACAAAAAATCGATATGACTACACCCTTCGAAATCAGATGCCAAGAATCAAAGGTCCTTCAAAATGTAGTTTTTCAACTTTTCAGGACATTTTCTTGATCAAAATTCAACGCTGATTCTAAAAAACTCAACCTCATGTCGCTAGCTTATCTGTGAGCTGAGTTACAAAAAATCGATATGACTACACCCTTCGAAATCAGATGCCAAGAATCAAAGGTTCTTCAAAATTTAGTTTTTCAACTTTGCAGGACATTTTCTTGATCAAAATTCAACGCTGATTCTAAAAAACTCAACCTCATGTCGCTAGCTTGTCTGTGAGCTGAGTTACGAAAAATCGATATGACTACACCCTTCGAAATCAGATGCCAAGAATCAAAGGTCCTTCAAAATGTAGTTTTTCAACTTTGCAGGACATTTTCTTGATCAAAATTCAACGCTGATTCCAAAAAACTCAACCTCATGTCGCTAGCTTATCTGTGAGCTGAGTTACGAAAAATCGATATGACTACACCCTTCGAAATCAGATGCCAAGAATCAAAGGTCCTTCAAAATGTAGTTTTTCAAATTTGCAGGACATTTTCTTGATCAAAATTCAACGCTGATTCTAAAAAACTCAACCTCATGTCGCTAGCTTATCTGTGAGCTGAGTTACAAAAAATCGATATGACTACACCCTTTGAATTGAATGCCGAAAGTCAAAGGTTCTTCAAAATATAGTTTTTCAGTTTTGCAGGACATTTTCTTGATCAAAATTCAACGCTGATTCCAAAAAACTCAACCTCATGTCGCTAGCTTATCTGTGAGCTGAGTTACAAAAAATCGATATGACTACACCCTTTGAATTGAATGCCGAAAATCAAAGGTTCTTCAAAATATAGTTTTTCAGTTTTGCAGGACATTTTCTTGATCAAAATTCAACGCTGATTCTAAAAAACTCAACCTCATGTCGCTAGCTTATCTGTGAGCTGAGTTACAAAAAATCGATATGACTACACCCTTCGAAATCAGATGCCAAGAATCAAAGGTCCTTCAAAATGTAGTTTTTCAACTTTGCAGGACATTTTCTTGATCAAAATTCAACGCTGATTCTAAAAAACTCAACCTCATGTCGCTAGCTTATCTGTGAGCTGAGTTACAAAAAATCGATATGACTACACCCTTCGAAATCAGATGCCAAGAATCAAAGGTTCTTCAAAATTTAGTTTTTCAACTTTGCAGGACATTTTCTTGATCAAAATTCAACGCTGATTCTAAAAAACTCAACCTCATGTCGCTAGCTTGTCTGTGAGCTGAGTTACGAAAAATCGATATGACTACACCCTTCGAAATCAGATGCCAAGAATCAAAGGTCCTTCAAAATGTAGTTTTTCAACTTTGCAGGACATTTTCTTGATCAAAATTCAACGCTGATTCCAAAAAACTCAACCTCATGTCGCTAGCTTATCTGTCAGCTGAGTTACGAAAAATCGATATGACTACACCCTTCGAAATCAGATGCCAAGAATCAAAGGTCCTTCAAAATGTAGTTTTTCAGTTTTGCAGGACATTTTCTTGATCAAAATTCAACGCTGATTCTAAAAAACTCAACCTCATGTCGCTAGCTTATCTGTGAGCTGAGTTATAAAAAATCGATATGACTACACCCTTCGAAATCAGATGCCAAGAATCAAAGGTTCTTCAAAATTTAGTTTTTCAACTTTGCAGGACATTTTCTTGATCAAAATTCAACGCTGATTCTAAAAAACTCAACCTCATGTCGCTAGCTTGTCTGTGAGCTGAGTTACGAAAAATCGATATGACTACACCCTTCGAAATCAGATGCCAAGAATCAAAGGTCCTTCAAAATGTAGTTTTTCAACTTTGCAGGACATTTTCTTGATCAAAATTCAACGCTGATTCCAAAAAACTCAACCTCATGTCGCTAGCTTATCTGTGAGCTGAGTTACGAAAAATCGATATGACTACACCCTTCGAAATCAGATGCCAAGAATCAAAGGTCCTTCAAAATGTAGTTTTTCAACTTTGCAGGACATTTTCTTGATCAAAATTCAACGCTGATTCTAAAAAACTCAACCTCATGTCGCTAGCTTATCTGTGAGCTGAGTTACAAAAAATCGATATGACTACACCCTTTGAATTGAATGCCGAAAATCAAAGGTTCTTCAAAATTTAGTTTTTCAACTTTGCAGGACATTTTCTTGATCAAAATTCAACGCTGATTCTAAAAAACTCAACCTCATGTCGCTAGCTTGTCTGTGAGCTGAGTTACGAAAAATCGATATGACTACACCCTTCGAAATCAGATGCCAAGAATCAAAGGTCCTTCAAAATGTAGTTTTTCAACTTTGCAGGACATTTTCTTGATCAAAATTCAACGCTGATTCCAAAAAACTCAACCTCATGTCGCTAGCTTATCTGTGAGCTGAGTTACGAAAAATCGATATGACTACACCCTTCGAAATCAGATGCCAAGAATCAAAGGTCCTTCAAAATGTAGTTTTTCAAATTTGCAGGACATTTTCTTGATCAAAATTCAACGCTGATTCTAAAAAACTCAACCTCATGTCGCTAGCTTATCTGTGAGCTGAGTTACAAAAAATCGATATGACTACACCCTTTGAATTGAATGCCGAAAGTCAAAGGTTCTTCAAAATATAGTTTTTCAGTTTTGCAGGACATTTTCTTGATCAAAATTCAACGCTGATTCCAAAAAACTCAACCTCATGTCGCTAGCTTATCTGTGAGCTGAGTTACAAAAAATCGATATGACTACACCCTTTGAATTGAATGCCGAAAATCAAAGGTTCTTCAAAATATAGTTTTTCAGTTTTGCAGGACATTTTCTTGATCAAAATTCAACGCTGATTCTAAAAAACTCAACCTCATGTCGCTAGCTTATCTGTGAGCTGAGTTACAAAAAATCGATATGACTACACCCTTCGAAATCAGATGCCAAGAATCAAAGGTCCTTCAAAATGTAGTTTTTCAACTTTGCAGGACATTTTCTTGATCAAAATTCAACGCTGATTCTAAAAAACTCAACCTCATGTCGCTAGCTTGTCTGTGAGCTGAGTTACGAAAAATCGATATGACTACACCCTTCGAAATCAGATGCCAAGAATCAAAGGTCCTTCAAAATTTAGTTTTTCAACTTTGCAGGACATTTTCTTGATCAAAATTCAACGCTGATTCCAAAAAACTCAACCTCATGTCGCTAGCTTATCTGTCAGCTGAGTTACGAAAAATCGATATGACTACACCCTTCGAAATCAGATGCCAAGAATCAAAGGTCCTTCAAAATGTAGTTTTTCAGTTTTGCAGGACATTTTCTTGATCAAAATTCAACGCTGATTCTAAAAAACTCAACCTCATGTCGCTAGCTTATCTGTGAGCTGAGTTATAAAAAATCGATATGACTACACCCTTCGAAATCAGATGCCAAGAATCAAAGGTTCTTCAAAATTTAGTTTTTCAACTTTGCAGGACATTTTCTTGATCAAAATTCAACGCTGATTCTAAAAAACTCAACCTCATGTCGCTAGCTTGTCTGTGAGCTGAGTTACGAAAAATCGATATGACTACACCCTTCGAAATCAGATGCCAAGAATCAAAGGTCCTTCAAAATGTAGTTTTTCAACTTTGCAGGACATTTTCTTGATCAAAATTCAACGCTGATTCCAAAAAACTCAACCTCATGTCGCTAGCTTATCTGTGAGCTGAGTTACGAAAAATCGATATGACTACACCCTTCGAAATCAGATGCCAAGAATCAAAGGTCCTTCAAAATGTAGTTTTTCAACTTTGCAGGACATTTTCTTGATCAAAATTCAACGCTGATTCTAAAAAACTCAACCTCATGTCGCTAGCTTATCTGTGAGCTGAGTTACAAAAAATCGATATGACTACACCCTTTGAATTGAATGCCGAAAATCAAAGGTTCTTCAAAATTTAGTTTTTCAACTTTGCAGGACATTTTCTTGATCAAAATTCAACGCTGATTCTAAAAAACTCAACCTCATGTCGCTAGCTTGTCTGTGAGCTGAGTTACGAAAAATCGATATGACTACACCCTTCGAAATCAGATGCCAAGAATCAAAGGTCCTTCAAAATGTAGTTTTTCAACTTTGCAGGACATTTTCTTGATCAAAATTCAACGCTGATTCCAAAAAACTCAACCACATGTTGCTAGCTTATCTGTGAGCTGAGTTACAAAAAATCGATATGACTACACCCTTTGAATTGAATGCCGAAAATCAAAGGTTCTTCAAAAGATAGTTTTTCAGTTTTGCAGGACATTTTCTTGATCAAAATTCAACGTTGATTCCAAAAAACTCAACCTCATGTCGCTAGCTTATCTGTGAGCTGAGTTACAAAAAATCGATATGACTACACCCTTTGAATTGAATGCCGAAAATCAAAGGTCCTTCAAAATGTAGTTTTTCAACTTTGCAGGACATTTTCTAGATCAAAATTCAACGCTGA
Organism: Caenorhabditis parvicauda; assembly: GCA_963978915.1. Lineage (NCBI taxonomy): Eukaryota > Metazoa > Nematoda > Chromadorea > Rhabditida > Rhabditidae > Caenorhabditis > Caenorhabditis parvicauda. The sequence continues at coordinate 9,226 of CAXBUI010000151.1, read as the reverse complement.
TTCTAAAAAACTCAACCTCATGTCGCTAGCTTATCTGTGAGCTGAGTTACGAAAAATCGATATGACTACACCCTTCGAAATCAGATGCCACGAATCAAAGGTCCTTCAAAATGTAGTTTTTCAACTTTGCAGGACATTTTCTTGATCAAAATTCAACGCTGATTCTAAAAAACTCAACCTCATGTCGCTAGCTTATCTGTGAGCTGAGTTACAAAAAATCGATATGACTACACCCTTTGAATTGAATGCCGAAAATCAAAGGTTCTTCAAAATTTAGTTTTTCAACTTTGCAGGACACTTTCTTGATCAAAATTCAACGCTGATTCTAAAAAACTCAACCTCATGTCGCTAGCTTGTCTGTGAGCTGAGTTACGAAAAATCGATATGACTACACCCTTCGAAATCAGATGCCAAGAATCAAAGGTCCTTCAAAATGTAGTTTTTCAACTTTGCAGGACATTTTCTTGATCAAAATTCAACGCTGATTCCAAAAAACTCAACCACATGTTGCTAGCTTATCTGTGAGCTGAGTTACAAAAAATCGATATGACTACACCCTTTGAATTGAATGCCGAAAATCAAAGGTTCTTCAAAAGATAGTTTTTCAGTTTTGCAGGACATTTTCTTGATCAAAATTCAACGTTGATTCTAAAAAACTCAACCTCATGTCGCTAGCTTATCTGTGAGCTGAGTTACAAAAAATCGATATGACTACACCCTTTGAATTGAATGCCGAAAATCAAAGGTCCTTCAAAATGTAGTTTTTCAACTTTGCAGGACATTTTCTAGATCAAAATTCAACGCTGATTCTAAAAAACTCAACCTCATGTCGCTAGCTTATCTGTGAGCTGAGTTACGAAAAATCGATATGACTACACCCTTCGAAATCAGATGCCACGAATCAAAGGTCCTTCAAAATGTAGTTTTTCAACTTTGCAGGACATTTTCTTGATCAAAATTCACCGCTGATTCTAAAAAACTCAACCTCATGTCGCTAGCTTATCTGTGAGCTGAGTTACAAAAAATCGATATGACTACACCCTTCGAAATCAGATGCCAAGAATCAAAGGTCATTCAAAATGTAGTTTTTCAACTTTGCAGGACATTTTCTCGATCAAAATTCAACGCTGATTCTAAAAAACTCAACCTCATGTCGCTAGCTTATCTGTGAGCTGAGTTACAAAAAATCGATATGACTACACCCTTCGAAATCAGATGCCAAGAATCAAAGGTCCTTCAAAATGTAGTTTTTCAAATTTGCAGGACATTTTCTTGATCAAAATTCAACGCTGATTCTAAAAAACTCAACCTCATGTCGCTAGCTTATCTGTGAGCTGAGTTACAAAAAATCGATATGACTACACCCTTTGAATTGAATGCCGAAAATCAAAGGTTCTTCAAAATATAGTTTTTCAGTTTTGCAGGACATTTTCTTGATCAAAATTCAACGCTGATTCTAAAAAACTCAACCTCATGTCGCTAGCTTATCTGTGAGCTGAGTTACAAAAAATCGATATGACTACACCCTTCGAAATCAGATGCCAAGAATCAAAGGTCCTTCAAAATGTAGTTTTTCAACTTTGCAGGACATTTTCTTGATCAAAATTCAACTCTGATTCTAAAAAACTCAACCTCATTTCGCTAGCTTATCTGTGAGCTGCTCTATAATCCAAATGTAACTGTACATGTAAGACATGATGTCACTGTACATGTAAGACATCATGTCTTACATAATGTATTACATGGGGAAGACATGATGTCTTACATGTACTGTTACCATTTATGTAAGACATGTACAGAGACCATTTATGTCGTACATGTACTGTTACTATTCATGTCAGACATGTACTACGACCTGAAATCAAAAATAACAAGTGGTATTTAAGAAAATTTATCTATAAAAATACATATAAACGTGGGTAATGCTGGCTAAAGTCTTACTCGCCTTGTCTTTGTCAATAGAGTTCTGAAGCTCACCACATGTAGTCTTGTAGTTCGAAGTCCTGAACTCGGTGGTCTGAATAATATTTTCTTTGTCGAAAATTTTAGTTCACCAAACCTTTTCTCATAACATTGACTTCAATGTTGAATCCGTCTTCTTCATTGTCAAGTTTTACCTGAAATCACTTCATTTTTTAACGGAAGTAGATAATTAGAGAGAGCAATCGAAAAAACCATAATTTCAAAGAAAACGTACCTTTCCCTTCTGATGGTGTACGAAGATTGGTGCATCGGTTCCAACTTTCCGTTCGCATTTGTCTTGGCGTCCATGACCATGGTGGGTTGATTGCGCACGTTCATCTAACTGTCAGACGTTGATCGCACTTTTCCTGGAATACTTTCTCTTTCATATCTTACTAAACTCTCCGAGCCATGGAAACTTTTTCAAAATCGAAAGTAATCATTTTCACTGACAGTTTGACACTACATATGATAAACTCTGGGGTACCAGCCACTTTTTGCTAACATATGTTTATAATCACAATTTTTCTGAGTGTAATGTAGGTAAGCTAGGAAAAATTGAATTTACCTTGATACTAACGAGTGGTGACATGTTTCGTGTAGAATCCCACTCTGAGTTCCCGAGCTCTGCGGTGAGTTCCATCCGGCTACTAGATTTTCTAGATGCAAATCTGAAAATATTCATATACTTAGACCCGCCGAAGACGGCATAATGCTCTAACCCTCACATCATCATTTTTGCTTGATTTTGGTATCCGAGACTCCGCTCTTCACAAAAGCTGTTCTCACAACCTAACCTAAGCTTATTATTATTAAAAAAGAAAATTACTGCTGGCTGAAGACTGCAGATTGAGATAAATACAAAACGCAAAGTGAGAGCATTACGCCGTACAAGAGAATTACGCCTTTTAGTGAACTCATATACTTTCTGTAAAAATCAAAACAAACCTTGAACGTTGCCAGCTGAACCCGGTCACATAACTTGAAATCAAACTCACGTCAGTGATAATACCTGAAAAATGGATAGTGGATATGTGAAAACAGGTCATTGGAAAAGATATATGTTGTAAAGAATTAATTCACAAACTTGGCCTAAACTTCTTGTTTGGAAAACGTCGGTCTTGAGGAATTAGCTAACTTTAAAAGGAAAATTTCATTTCAAAAAATTCAATTCAACTATACACACTAGAGGAAGTCAAATTAATGACCAAAACATTCTGAAAGAAAGATGACGAAATTGAAAAAAGAAAAAAACGGCTAAAACGACACGCCGCTTTACGAGCAACACGCGCGCACTCTTAACATTACGGATGACTGTTTTTTTTTTAAATTTTTTAGTTTTACTGATTTTTTCGTGTTTTGATGCGAAAATCAGTATTTTTTTTGCAGAAAACTTTGAAATAATTTTAAAATTGAGTTCAAGCAGTTCGGCCGTTCGGTAACATCTCACATGACAACAATGTATACAAAAATTGAAAACTATTATCTAAAGCTTTAAAAAAGTTCCCTGATTACTGAGTATCTTGTTAGACCAATTTTCGATAGATAAATTTGGTACTAATGAAATTCAATTCCACCTCCCCACATATAAACACCCGAATTCCTGAAAAGAAATGAGTCTTAAAGACAGACTTTTCTGATAATACTGTGACTTTTGATTTGAAAATTTCTGAACTAACGAGCAAAACAATTGATGTTTCACATCTCGGCCGCCTAATCCATTTATCACTCGAGAAGAAGGAGGAAAGAGATGGAGAGAGAGAGAGAGAGAGAGAGAGAGAGAGAGAAAGAAAGAGAGACAAAAAGGATGAAACAGAATCCTGAAGAGCTTTCATTGAATTCCAAGATACACATTTAAGACGCAATATTCTCTCGCGTCGAGACAAATTGGTCTTAGGGCTGTAACTTTCTTCAAAATATTCAATTTTGAAAAAAATTTCACCGGTACTCTTCCAGGTACCCAAGGATTGTCCTGTCCAAAAATTTTCTCGGTGCAGTACCGTATACCAACAATTGTCAGCATTTCTTCGAAACTGTCCAAAACGCTCCGTTATTAGGTCCAAAATGTTCAGCTCGATGAGAGCTACATTTTATCTTGTGAGACCTATGCTCTATTGTCACCCTGAACTACTGTAACTCCCCATCAAAAATTGACAAAATCGGAAAATTGGCATTTTCTAGGTGATAGAGGTCTCCGCCAGTGTAATGACCTATATGAGCGTGTGCAGCTTGTTTTTCTGCATCGAATGAGTGTATACCCGTCAGCCAAAGCGTTTCCACAAAAGGCGAAAAATTCAAAAAACTGATTTCAGATCACAAAATATAGCGATAGGTCAAAAATTTATGAACGTTTTCGGCTAGTTAAACAACGTTAGTTCTGCTAGAAAGTGAGGTAAAACCCCTTAAAAAAGATTCTTTCCTCTGTAGATGAACACTGTAAAACTTTCTCACTCTGTCACACACCTCTGCAGTACTCAGTACTTGCCGTATGACCGGATTCTTATGATTTCAACGTCTCAACAGCTGTTCTGAATAATAAAAACAGTTTTCCATTCATGATAAATAGATTAACCGTAGTTCAAACAAAGTGGCCGTCTTTTAGAAGAAAAAGAAATAGTGAAAGCAATTTTCCTCCTTTCCGGCCTTATGTATATTCACAGAAGAATACTCGAGGAGACGGGTCAAAACTTGATGACGAAATCGACGCCATCAAAAACTACACAGCTTCAATAGAGTTATAACTTCTTTTCATTTGTTCATCTCTTGTTTCAGAATTGTAGTTCAATGAAAGTAAACCGGAGTTAACTACGAACCTAGAGTTAGCACTGCTGGTGGTCTTAAGATCTTTGTTACAGTATCATAGACGCGTGTGAACAACACATCAGCCAAGATTATTTGAAGCATGGTCTCCGGGCTGGCAATACCATAAACTTCTGTTTCTCATTTAAAGCTAGGTCGACTTTAAATAAAGCAGGGATCGAATTCCGGTCATGTGTAGCGTTCAGAAAGACTATTCATCACACCACCGTTTACAATATTATGGCTCTGATGATTTTTATGTCTGTGATCAATCAGAAAGTGTTTTTCTTTTTCTCGAAAAGCTGTTGAGACGTTGAAATCATAAGAATCCGGTCATACGGCAAGTACTGAGTACTGCAGAGGTGTGTGACAGAGTGAGAAAGTTTTACAGTGTTCATCTACAGAGAAAAGAATCACTTTTAAGGAGTTTTACCTCACTTTCTAGCAAAACTAACGTTGTTTAACAAGCCGAAAACGTTCATAAATTTTTGACCTATCGCTATATTTTGTGATCTGAAATCAGTTTTTTGAATTTTTCGCCTTTTGTGGAAACGCTTTGGCTGACGGGTATACACCCATTCGATGCAGAAAAACAAGCTGCACACGCTCATATAGGTCATTACACTGGCGGAGACCTCTATCACCTAGAAAATGCCAATTTTTCGATTTTGTCAATTTTTGACGGGGAGTTACAGTAGTTCAGGGTGACAATAGAGCATAGGTCTCGCGGGATAAAATGTAGCTCTCATCAAGCTGAACATTTTGAACCTAATAACGAAGCGTTTTGGACAGTTTTGGAGAAATGCTGACAATTATTGGTATACGGTAGCGAAAAAAGTTGTAACTCGGAAATGTTAATATTCAAGGTGTCTAAAGTGCACCTCCGGAATTTTTCCTAATGAAAATGAAAATGAAGCGAGTTAAAGGCCTAAGACCATTTTGGGCCTTTTTGTCTCGACGCGAGAGAATATTGCGTCTTAAGCTTCACAAAACTTGAGTATTACCGTTTGTAGATAACGTTCAGGTATTGCTTTTTAAGGTCACCATAATTCGATAGTACATGTCAGACGTTTATTTTTGAGTGTCAATGGTCATTGTATATGCCAGACTTGAATGGTTACAGTACATGTCAGACATAAAGACCTTCTTCACTGTCAATGGTCACAGTACATGTCTTACATAGCTATGGTAACAGTACATGTCAGACATAAAGACCTTCTTCACTGTCAATGGTCACAGTACATGTCTTACATAGCTATGGTAACAGTACATGTCAGACATGAAGACTTTCTTCACTGTCAATGATCACAGTACATGTCTTACATAGCTATGGTAACAGTACATGTCAGACATAAAGACCTTCTTCACTGTCAATGGTAACAGTACATGTCTTACATGGCTATGTCTTACATAAACGGCCCTGTTGTTACCACTTCACGCTATGTCTTACTTGTACAGTGACATTTGGATTATAGAGTGAGTTACAAAAAATCGATATGACTACACCCTTCGAAATCAGATGCCAAGAATCAAAGGTTCTTCAAAATTTAGTTTTTCAACTTTGCAGGACATTTTCTTGATCAAAATTCAACGCTGATTCTAAAAAACTCAACCTCATGTCGCTAGCTTGTCTGTGAGCTGAGTTACGAAAAATCGATATGACTACACCCTTCGAAATCAGATGCCAAGAATCAAAGGTCCTTCAAAATGTAGTTTTTCAACTTTGCAGGACATTTTCTTGATCAAAATTCAACGCTGATTCCAAAAAACTCAACCACATGTTGCTAGCTTATCTGTGAGCTGAGTTACAAAAAATCGATATGACTACACCCTTTGAATTGAATGCCGAAAATCAAAGGTTCTTCAAAAGATAGTTTTTCAGTTTTGCAAGACATTTTCTTGATCAAAATTCAACGCTGATTCCAAAAAACTCAACCTCATGTCGCTAGCTTATCTGTGAGCTGAGTTACAAAAAATCGATATGACTACACCCTTTGAATTGAATGCCGAAAATCAAAGGTCCTTCAAAATGTAGTTTTTCAACTTTGCAGGACATTTTCTTGATCAAAATTCAACGCTGATTCCAAAAAACTCAACCACATGTTGCTAGCTTATCTGTGAGCTGAGTTACAAAAAATCGATATGACTACACCCTTCGAAATCAGATGCCAAGAATCAAAGGTTCTTCAAAATATAGTTTTTCAGTTTTGCAGGACATTTTCTAGATCAAAATTCAACGCTGATTCTAAAAAACTCAACCTCATGTCGCTAGCTTATCTGTGAGCTGAGTTACGAAAAATCGATATGACTACACCCTTCGAAATCAGATGCCACGAATCAAAGGTCCTTCAAAATGTAGTTTTTCAACTTTGCAGGACATTTTCTTGATCAAAATTCAACGCTGATTCTAAAAAACTCAACCTCATGTCGCTAGCTTATCTGTGAGCTGAGTTACGAAAAATCGATATGACTACACCCTTCGAAATCAGATGCCAAGAATCAAAGGTCATTCAAAATGTAGTTTTTCAACTTTGCAGGACATTTTCTCGATCAAAATTCAACGCTGATTCTAAAAAACTCAACCTCATATCGCTAGCTTATCTGTGAGCTGAGTTACAAAAAATCGATATGACTACACCCTTCGAAATCAGATGCCAAGAATCAAAGGTCCTTCAAAATGTAGTTTTTCAACTTTGCAGGACATTTTCTTGATCAAAATTCAACGCTGATTCTAAAAAACTCAACCTCATGAAGCTAGCTTATCTGTGAGCTGAGTTACAAAAAATCGATATGACTACACCCTTTGAATTGAATGCCGAAAATCAAAGGTTCTTCAAAATATAGTTTTTCAGTTTTGCAGGACATTTTCTTGATCAAAATTCAACGCTGATTCTAAAAAACTCAACCTCATGTCGCTAGCTTATCTGTGAGCTGAGTTACAAAAAATCGATATGACTACACCCTTCGAAATCAGATGCCAAGAATCAAAGGTCCTTCAAAATGTAGTTTTTCAACTTTGCAGGACATTTTCTTGATCAAAATTCAACTCTGATTCTAAAAAACTCAACCTCATTTCGCTAGCTTATCTGTGAGCTGAGTTACAAAAAATCGATATGACTACACCCTTCGAAATCAGATGCCAAGAATCAAAGGTTCTTCAAAATTTAGTTTTTCAACTTTGCAGGACATTTTCTTGATCAAAATTCAACGCTGATTCTAAAAAACTCAACCTCATGTCGCTAGCTTGTCTGTGAGCTGAGTTACGAAAAATCGATATGACTACACCCTTCGAAATCAGATGCCAAGAATCAAAGGTCCTTCAAAATGTAGTTTTTCAACTTTGCAGGACATTTTCTTGATCAAAATTCAACGCTGATTCCAAAAAACTCAACCACATGTTGCTAGCTTATCTGTGAGCTGAGTTACAAAAAATCGATATGACTACACCCTTTGAATTGAATGCCGAAAATCAAAGGTTCTTCAAAAGATAGTTTTTCAGTTTTGCAAGACATTTTCTTGATCAAAATTCAACGCTGATTCCAAAAAACTCAACCTCATGTCGCTAGCTTATCTGTGAGCTGAGTTACAAAAAATCGATATGACTACACCCTTCGAAATCAGATGCCAAGAATCAAAGGTCCTTCAAAATGTAGTTTTTCAACTTTGCAGGACATTTTCTTGATCAAAATTCAACTCTGATTCTAAAAAACTCAACCTCATTTCGCTAGCTTATCTGTGAGCTGAGTTACAAAAAATCGATATGACTACACCCTTCGAAATCAGATGCCAAGAATCAAAGGTTCTTCAAAAGATAGTTTTTCAGTTTTGCAAGACATTTTCTTGATCAAAATTCAACGCTGATTCCAAAAAACTCAACCTCATGTCGCTAGCTTATCTGTGAGCTGAGTTACAAAAAATCGATATGACTACACCCTTTGAATTGAATGCCGAAAATCAAAGGTCCTTCAAAATGTAGTTTTTCAACTTTGCAGGACATTTTCTAGATCAAAATTCAACGCTGATTCTAAAAAACTCAACCTCATGTCGCTAGCTTATCTGTGAGCTGAGTTACGAAAAATCGATATGACTACACCCTTCGAAATCAGATGCCAAGAATCAAAGGTCCTTCAAAATGTAGTTTTTCAACTTTGCAGGACATTTTCTTGATCAAAATTCAACGCTGATTCTAAAAAACTCAACCTCATGTCGCTAGCTTATCTGTGAGCTGAGTTACGAAAAATCGATATGACTACACCCTTCGAAATCAGATGCCACGAATCAAAGGTCCTTCAAAATGTAGTTTTTCAACTTTGCAGGACATTTTCTTGATCAAAATTCAACGCTGATTCTAAAAAACTCAACCTCATGTCGCTAGCTTATCTGTGAGCTGAGTTACGAAAAATCGATATGACTACACCCTTCGAAATCAGATGCCAAGAATCAAAGGTCATTCAAAATGTAGTTT
>CAXBUI010000150.1:0-22059 GCA_963978915.1 Caenorhabditis parvicauda | reverse complement strand
TTTCCTAACTCAGCTCACAGATAAGCTAGCGACATGAGGTTGAGTTTTTTAGAATCAGCGTTGAATTTTGATCAAGAAAATGTCCTGCAAAGTTGAAAAACTACATTTTGAAGGACCTTTGATTCTTGGCATCTGATTTCGGAGGGTGTAGTCATATCGATTTTTTGTAACTCAGCTCACAGATAAGCTAGCGACATGAGGTTGAGTTTTTTAGAATCAGCGTTGAATTTTGATCAAGAAAATGTCCTGCAAAGTTGAAAAACTACATTTTGAAGGACCTTTGATTCTTGGCATCTGATTTCGAAGAGTGTAGTCATATCGATTTTTCGTAACTCAGCTCACAGATAAGCTAGCGACATGAGGTTGAGTTTTTTAGAATCAGCGTTGAATTTTGATCAAGAAAATGTCCTGCAAAATTGAAAAACTACATTTTGAAGGACTTTTGATTCTTGGCATCTGATTTCGGAGGGTGTAGTCATATCGATTTTTTGTAACTCAGCTCACAGACAAGCTAGCGACATGAGGTTGAGTTTTTTAGAATCAGCGTTAAATTTTGATCAAGAAAAAGTGCTGCAAAGTTGAAAAACTACATTTTGAAGGACCTTTGATTCTTGGCATCTGATTTCGAAGGGTGTAGTCATATCGATTTTTTGTAACTCAGCTCACAGATAAGCTAGCGACATGAGGTTGAGTTTTTTGGAATCAGCGTTGAATTTTGATCAAGAAAATGTCCTGCAAAGTTGAAAAACTACATTTTGAAGGACCTTTGATTCTTGGCATCTGATTTCGAAGGGTGTAGTCATATCGATTTTTTGTAACTCAGCTCACAGATAAGCTAGCGACATGAGGTTGAGTTTTTTTGGAATCAGCGTTGAATTTTGATCAAGAAAATGTCCTGCAAAGTTAGAAAACTACATTTTGAAGGACCTTTGATTCTTGGCATCTGATTTCGAAGGGTGTAGTCATATCGATTTTTCGTAACTCAGCTCACAGATAAGCTAGCGACATGAGGTTAAGTTTTTAAGAATCAGCGTTGAATTTTGATCAAGAAAATGTCCTGCAAAACTAAAAAACTATATTTTGAAGAACCTTTGATTTTCGGCATTCAATTCAAAGGGTGTAGTCATATCGATTTTTTGTAACTCAGCTCACAGATAAGCTAGCGACATGAGGTTGAGTTTTTTGGAATCAGCGTTGAATTTTGATCAAGAAAATGTCCTGCAAAACTGAAAAACTATATTTTGAAGAACCTTTGATTTTCGGCCTTCAATTCAAAGGGTGTAGTCATATCGATTTTTTGTAACTCAGCTCACAGATAAGCTAGCGACATGAGGTTGAGTTGTTTAGAATCAGCGTTGAATTTTGATCAAGAAAATGTCCTGCAAAGTTGAAAAACTACATTTTGAAGAACCTTTGATTCTTGGCATCTGATTTCGAAGGGTGTAGTCATATCGATTTTTTGTAACTCAGCTCACAGATAAGCTAGCGACATGAGGTTGAGTTTTTTGGAATCAGCGTTGAATTTTGATCAAGAAAATGTCCTGCAAAGTTGAAAAACTACATTTTGAAGGACCTTTGATTCTTGGCATCTGATTTCGAAGGGTGTAGTCAAGTCGATTTTTTGTAACTCAGCTCACAGATAAGCTAGCGACATGAGGTTGAGTTTTTTGGAATCAGCGTTGAATTTTGATCAAGAAAATGTCCTGCAAAACTGAAAAACTACATTTTGAAGGACCTTTGATTCTTGGCATCTGATTTCGAAGGGTGTAGTCAAGTCGATTTTTTGTAACTCAGCTCACAGATAAGCTAGCGACATGAGGTTGAGTTTTTAAGAATCAGCGTTGAATTTTGATCAAGAAAATGTCCTGCAAAGTTAAAAAACTACATTTTGAAGGACCTTTGATTCTTGGCATCTGATTTCGGAGGGTGTAGTCATATCGATTTTTTGTAACTCAGCTCACAGATAAGCTAGCGACATGAGGTTGAGTTTTTTAGAATCAGCGTTGAATTTTGATCAAGAAAATGTCCTGCAAAGTTGAAAAACTACATTTTGAAGGACCTTTGATTCTTGGCATCTGATTTCGAAGGGTGTAGTCATATCGATTTTTTGTAACTCAGCTCACAGATAAGCTAGCGACATGAGGTTGAGTTTTTTGAAATCAGCGTTGAATTTCGATCAAGAAAATGTCCTGCAAAGTTGAAAAACTCCATTTTGAAGGACCTTTGATTCTTGGCATCTGATTTCGAAGGGTGTAGTCATATCGATTTTTCGTAACTCAGCTCACAGATAAGCTAGCGACATGAGGTTGAGTTTTTTAGAATCAGCGTTGAATTTTGATCAAGAAAATGTCCTGCAAAGTTGAAAAACTACATTTTGAAGGACCTTTGATTCTTGGCATCTGATTTCGGAGGGTGTAGTCATATCGATTTTTTGTAACTCAGCTCACAGATAAGCTAGCGACATGAGGTTGAGTTTTTTAGAATCAGCGTTGAATTTTGATCAAGAAAATGTCCTGCAAAGTTGAAAAACTACATTTTGAAGGACCTTTGATTCTTGGCATCTGATTTCGAAGAGTGTAGTCATATCGATTTTTCGTAACTCAGCTCACAGATAAGCTAGCGACATGAGGTTGAGTTTTTTAGAATCAGCGTTGAATTTTGATCAAGAAAATGTCCTGCAAAATTGAAAAACTACATTTTGAAGGACTTTTGATTCTTGGCATCTGATTTCGGAGGGTGTAGTCATATCGATTTTTTGTAACTCAGCTCACAGACAAGCTAGCGACATGAGGTTGAGTTTTTTAGAATCAGCGTTAAATTTTGATCAAGAAAAAGTGCTGCAAAGTTGAAAAACTACATTTTGAAGGACCTTTGATTCTTGGCATCTGATTTCGAAGGGTGTAGTCATATCGATTTTTTGTAACTCAGCTCACAGATAAGCTAGCGACATGAGGTTGAGTTTTTTGGAATCAGCGTTGAATTTTGATCAAGAAAATGTCCTGCAAAGTTGAAAAACTACATTTTGAAGGACCTTTGATTCTTGGCATCTGATTTCGAAGGGTGTAGTCATATCGATTTTTTGTAACTCAGCTCACAGATAAGCTAGCGACATGAGGTTGAGTTTTTTTGGAATCAGCGTTGAATTTTGATCAAGAAAATGTCCTGCAAAGTTAGAAAACTACATTTTGAAGGACCTTTGATTCTTGGCATCTGATTTCGAAGGGTGTAGTCATATCGATTTTTCGTAACTCAGCTCACAGATAAGCTAGCGACATGAGGTTAAGTTTTTAAGAATCAGCGTTGAATTTTGATCAAGAAAATGTCCTGCAAAACTAAAAAACTATATTTTGAAGAACCTTTGATTTTCGGCATTCAATTCAAAGGGTGTAGTCATATCGATTTTTTGTAACTCAGCTCACAGATAAGCTAGCGACATGAGGTTGAGTTTTTTGGAATCAGCGTTGAATTTTGATCAAGAAAATGTCCTGCAAAACTGAAAAACTATATTTTGAAGAACCTTTGATTTTCGGCCTTCAATTCAAAGGGTGTAGTCATATCGATTTTTTGTAACTCAGCTCACAGATAAGCTAGCGACATGAGGTTGAGTTGTTTAGAATCAGCGTTGAATTTTGATCAAGAAAATGTCCTGCAAAGTTGAAAAACTACATTTTGAAGGACCTTTGATTCTTGGCATCTGATTTCGAAGGGTGTAGTCATATCGATTTTTTGTAACTCAGCTCACAGATAAGCTAGCGACATGAGGTTGAGTTTTTTGGAATCAGCGTTGAATTTTGATCAAGAAAATGTCCTGCAAAGTTGAAAAACTACATTTTGAAGGACCTTTGATTCTTGGCATCTGATTTCGAAGGGTGTAGTCAAGTCGATTTTTTGTAACTCAGCTCACAGATAAGCTAGCGACATGAGGTTGAGTTTTTTGGAATCAGCGTTGAATTTTGATCAAGAAAATGTCCTGCAAAACTGAAAAACTACATTTTGAAGGACCTTTGATTCTTGGCATCTGATTTCGAAGGGTGTAGTCAAGTCGATTTTTTGTAACTCAGCTCACAGATAAGCTAGCGACATGAGGTTGAGTTTTTAAGAATCAGCGTTGAATTTTGATCAAGAAAATGTCCTGCAAAGTTAAAAAACTACATTTTGAAGGACCTTTGATTCTTGGCATCTGATTTCGGAGGGTGTAGTCATATCGATTTTTTGTAACTCAGCTCACAGATAAGCTAGCGACATGAGGTTGAGTTTTTTAGAATCAGCGTTGAATTTTGATCAAGAAAATGTCCTGCAAAGTTGAAAAACTACATTTTGAAGGACCTTTGATTCTTGGCATCTGATTTCGAAGGGTGTAGTCATATCGATTTTTTGTAACTCAGCTCACAGATAAGCTAGCGACATGAGGTTGAGTTTTTTGAAATCAGCGTTGAATTTCGATCAAGAAAATGTCCTGCAAAGTTGAAAAACTCCATTTTGAAGGACCTTTGATTCTTGGCATCTGATTTCGAAGGGTGTAGTCATATCGATTTTTCGTAACTCAGCTCACAGATAAGCTAGCGACATGAGGTTGAGTTTTTTAGAATCAGCGTTGAATTTTGATCAAGAAAATGTCCTGCAAAGTTGAAAAACTACATTTTGAAAGACCTTTGATTCTTGGCATCTGATTTCGAAGGGTGTAGTCATATCGATTTTTTGTAACTCAGCTCACAGATAAGCTAGCGACATGAGGTTGAGTTTTTTGAAATCAGCGTTGAATTTTGATCAAGAAAATGTCCTGCAAAACTGAAAAACTATATTTTGAAGAACCTTTGATTTTCGGCATTCAATTCAAAGGGTGTAGTCATATAGATTTTTTGTAACTCAGCTCACAGATAAGCTAGCGACATGAGGTTGAGTTTTTTAGAATCAGCGTTGAATTTTGATCAAGAAAACGTCCTGCAAAGTTGAAAAACTACATTTTGAAGGACCTTTGATTCTTGGCATCTGATTTCGGAGGGTGTAGTCATATCGATTTTTTGTAACTCAGCTCACAGATAAGCTAGCGACATGAGGTTGAGTTTTTTAGAATCAGCGTTGAATTTTGATTAAGAAAATGTCCTGCAAAGTTGAAAAACTACATTTTGAAGGACCTTTGATTCTTGGCATCTGATTTCGAAGGGTGTAGTCATATCGATTTTTCGTAACTCAGCTCACAGATAAGCTAGCGACATGAGGTTGAGTTTTTTAGAATCAGCGTTGAATTTTGATCAAGAAAATGTCCTGCAAAGTTGAAAAACTACATTTTGAAGGACCTTTGATTCTTGGCATCTGATTTCGGAGGGTGTAGTCATATCGATTTTTTGTAACTCAGCTCACAGATAAGCTAGCGACATGAGGTTGAGTTTTTTAGAATCAGCGTTGAATTTTGATCAAGAAAATGTCCTGCAAAGTTGAAAAACTACATTTTGAAGGACCTTTGATTCTTGGCATCTGATTTCGAAGAGTGTAGTCATATCGATTTTTCGTAACTCAGCTCACAGATAAGCTAGCGACATGAGGTTGAGTTTTTTAGAATCAGCGTTGAATTTTGATCAAGAAAATGTCCTGCAAAATTGAAAAACTACATTTTGAAGGACTTTTGATTCTTGGCATCTGATTTCGGAGGGTGTAGTCATATCGATTTTTTGTAACTCAGCTCACAGACAAGCTAGCGACATGAGGTTGAGTTTTTTAGAATCAGCGTTAAATTTTGATCAAGAAAAAGTGCTGCAAAGTTGAAAAACTACATTTTGAAGGACCTTTGATTCTTGGCATCTGATTTCGAAGGGTGTAGTCATATCGATTTTTTGTAACTCAGCTCACAGATAAGCTAGCGACATGAGGTTGAGTTTTTTGGAATCAGCGTTGAATTTTGATCAAGAAAATGTCCTGCAAAGTTGAAAAACTACATTTTGAAGGACCTTTGATTCTTGGCATCTGATTTCGAAGGGTGTAGTCATATCGATTTTTTGTAACTCAGCTCACAGATAAGCTAGCGACATGAGGTTGAGTTTTTTTGGAATCAGCGTTGAATTTTGATCAAGAAAATGTCCTGCAAAGTTAGAAAACTACATTTTGAAGGACCTTTGATTCTTGGCATCTGATTTCGAAGGGTGTAGTCATATCGATTTTTCGTAACTCAGCTCACAGATAAGCTAGCGACATGAGGTTGAGTTTTTAAGAATCAGCGTTGAATTTTGATCAAGAAAATGTCCTGCAAAACTAAAAAACTATATTTTGAAGAACCTTTGATTTTCGGCATTCAATTCAAAGGGTGTAGTCATATCGATTTTTTGTAACTCAGCTCACAGATAAGCTAGCGACATGAGGTTGAGTTTTTTGGAATCAGCGTTGAATTTTGATCAAGAAAATGTCCTGCAAAACTGAAAAACTATATTTTGAAGAACCTTTGATTTTCGGCCTTCAATTCAAAGGGTGTAGTCATATCGATTTTTTGTAACTCAGCTCACAGATAAGCTAGCGACATGAGGTTGAGTTGTTTAGAATCAGCGTTGAATTTTGATCAAGAAAATGTCCTGCAAAGTTGAAAAACTACATTTTGAAGGACCTTTGATTCTTGGCATCTGATTTCGAAGGGTGTAGTCATATCGATTTTTTGTAACTCAGCTCACAGATAAGCTAGCGACATGAGGTTGAGTTTTTTGGAATCAGCGTTGAATTTTGATCAAGAAAATGTCCTGCAAAGTTGAAAAACTACATTTTGAAGGACCTTTGATTCTTGGCATCTGATTTCGAAGGGTGTAGTCAAGTCGATTTTTTGTAACTCAGCTCACAGATAAGCTAGCGACATGAGGTTGAGTTTTTTGGAATCAGCGTTGAATTTTGATCAAGAAAATGTCCTGCAAAACTGAAAAACTATATTTTGAAGAACCTTTGATTTTCGGCATTCAATTCAAAGGGTGTAGTCATATCGATTTTTTGTAACTCAGCTCACAGATAAGCTAGCGACATGAGGTTGAGTTTTTTGGAATCAGCGTTGAATTTTGATCAAGAAAATGTCCTGCAAAACTGAAAAACTATATTTTGAAGAACCTTTGATTTTTGGCATTCAATTCAAAGGGTGTAGTCACATCGATTTTTTGTAACTCAGCTCACAGATAAGCTAGCGACATGAGGTTGAGTTGTTTAGAATCAGCGTTGAATTTTGATCAAGAAAATGTCCTGCAAAGTTGAAAAACTACATTTTGAAGGACCTTTGATTCTTGGCATCTGATTTCGAAGGGTGTAGTCATATCGATTTTTTGTAACTCAGCTCACAGATAAGCTAGCGACATGAGGTTGAGTTTTTTAGAATCAGCGTTGAATTTTGATCAAGAAAATGTCCTGCAAAGTTGAAAAACTACATTTTGAAGGACCTTTGATTCTTGGCATCTGATTTCGAAGGGTGTAGTCATATCGATTTTTTGTAACTCAGCTCACAGATAAGCTAGCGACATGAGGTTGAGTTTTTTGGAATCAGCGTTGAATTTTGATCAAGAAAATGTCCTGCAAAGTTGAAAAACTACATTTTGAAGGACCTTTGATTTTCGGCATTCAATTCAAAGGGTGTAGTCATATCGATTTTTTGTAACTCAGCTCACAGATAAGCTAGCGACATGAGGTTGAGTTTTTTAGAATCAGCGTTGAATTTTGATCAAGAAAATGTCCTGCAAAGTTGAAAAACTACATTTTGAAGGACCTTTGATTCTTGGCATCTGATTTCGAAGGGTGTAGTCATATCGATTTTTTGTAACTCAGCTCACAGATAAGCTAGCGACATGAGGTTGAGTTTTTAAGAATCAGCGTTGAATTTTGATCAAGAAAATGTCCTGCAAAGTTGAAAAACTACATTTTGAAGGACCTTTAATTCTTGGCATCTGATTTCGGAGGGTGTAGTCATATCGATTTTTTGTAACTCAGCTCACAGATAAGCTAGCGACATGAGGTTGAGTTTTTTAGAATCAGCGTTGAATTTTGATCAAGAAAATGTCCTGCAAAGTTGAAAAACTACATTTTGAAGGACCTTTGATTCTTGGCATCTGATTTCGAAGGGTGTAGTCATATCGATTTTTTGTAACTCAGCTCACAGATAAGCTAGCGACATGAGGTTGAGTTTTTTAGAATCAGCGTTGAATTTTGATCAAGAAAATGTCCTGCAAAGTTGAAAAACTACATTTTGAAGGACCTTTGATTCTTGGCATCTGATTTCGAAGGGTGTAGTCATATCGATTTTTCGTAACTCAGCTCACAGATAAGCTAGCGACATGAGGTTGAGTTTTTAAGAATCAGCGTTGAATTTTGATCAAGAAAATGTCCTGCAAAGTTGAAAAACTACATTTTGAAGGACCTTTAATTCTTGGCATCTGATTTCGGAGGGTGTAGTCATATCGATTTTTTGTAACTCAGCTCACAGATAAGCTAGCGACATGAGGTTGAGTTTTTTAGAATCAGCGTTGAATTTTGATCAAGAAAATGTCCTGCAAAACTGAAAAACTATATTTTGAAGAACCTTTGATTTTCGGCATTCAATTCAAAGGGTGTAGTCATATCGATTTTTTGTAACTCAGCTCACAGATAAGCTAGCGACATGAGGTTGAGTTTTTTAGAATCAGCGTTGAATTTTGATCAAGAAAATGTCCTGCAAAACTGAAAAACTATATTTTGAAGAACCTTTGATTTTCGGCATTCAATTCAAAGGGTGTAGTCATATCGATTTTTTGTAACTCAGCTCACAGATAAGCTAGCGACATGAGGTTGAGTTTTTTGGAATCAGCGTTGAATTTTGATCAAGAAAATGTCCTGCAAAACTGAAAATTTATATTTTGAAGAACCTTTGATTTTCGGCATTCAATTCAAAGGGTGTAGTCATATCGATTTTTTGTAACTCAGCTCACAGATAAGCTAGCGACATGAGGTTGAGTTTTTTAGAATCAGCGTTGAATTTTGATCAAGAAAATGTCCTGCAAAGTTGAAAAACTACATTTTGAAGGACCTTTGATTTTCGGCATTCAATTCAAAGGGTGTAGTCATATCGATTTTTTGTAACTCAGCTCACAGATAAGCTAGCGACATGAGGTTGAGTTTTTTAGAATCAGCGTTGAATTTTGATCAAGAAAATGTCCTGCAAAGTTGAAAAACTACATTTTGAAGGACCTTTGATTCTTGGCATCTGATTTCGAAGGGTGTAGTCATATCGATTTTTCGTAACTCAGCTCACAGATAAGCTAGCGACATGAGGTTGAGTTTTTAAGAATCAGCGTTGAATTTTGATCAAGAAACTGTCCTGCAAAGTTGAAAAACTACATTTTGAAGGACCTTTAATTCTTGGCATCTGATTTCGGAGGGTGTAGTCATATCGATTTTTTGTAACTCAGCTCACAGATAAGCTAGCGACATGAGGTTGAGTTTTTTAGAATCAGCGTTGAATTTTGATCAAGAAAATGTCCTGCAAAGTTGAAAAACTACATTTTGAAGGACCTTTGATTCTTGGCATCTGATTTCGAAGGGTGTAGTCATATCGATTTTTTGTAACTCAGCTCACAGATAAGCTAGCGACATGAGGTTGAGTTTTTTAGAATCAGCGTTGAATTTTGATCAAGAAAATGTCCTGCAAAGTTGAAAAACTACATTTTGAAGGACCTTTGATTCTTGGCATCTGATTTCGAAGGGTGTAGTCATATCGATTTTTTGTAACTCAGCTCACAGATAAGCTAGCGACATGAGGGTGAGTTTTTTGGAATCAGCGTTGAATTTTGATCAAGAAAATGTCCTGCAAAGTTGAAAAACTACATTTTGAAGGACCTTTGATTTTCGGCATTCAATTCAAAGGGTGTAGTCATATCGATTTTTTGTAACTCAGCTCACAGATAAGCTAGCGACATGAGGTTGAGTTTTTTAGAATCAGCGTTGAATTTTGATCAAGAAAATGTCCTGCAAAGTTGAAAAACTACATTTTGAAGGACCTTTGATTTTCGGCATTCAATTCAAAGGGTGTAGTCATATCGATTTTTTGTAACTCAGCTCACAGATAAGCTAGCGACATGAGGTTGAGTTTTTTGGAATCAGCGTTGAATTTTGATCAAGAAAATGTCCTGCAAAGTTGAAAAACTACATTTTGAAGGACCTTTGATTCTTGGCATCTGATTTCGAAGGGTGTAGTCATATCGATTTTTCGTAACTCAGCTCACAGATAAGCTAGCGACATGAGGTTGAGTTTTTAAGAATCAGCGTTGAATTTTGATCAAGAAAATGTCCTGCAAAGTTGAAAAACTACATTTTGAAGGACCTTTAATTCTTGGCATCTGATTTCGGAGGGTGTAGTCATATCGATTTTTTGTAACTCAGCTCACAGATAAGCTAGCGACATGAGGTTGAGTTTTTTAGAATCAGCGTTGAATTTTGATCAAGAAAATGTCCTGCAAAACTGAAAAACTATATTTTGAAGAACCTTTGATTTTCGGCATTCAATTCAAAGGGTGTAGTCATATCGATTTTTTGTAACTCAGCTCACAGATAAGCTAGCGACATGAGGTTGAGTTTTTTAGAATCAGCGTTGAATTTTGATCAAGAAAATGTCCTGCAAAACTGAAAAACTATATTTTGAAGAACCTTTGATTTTCGGCATTCAATTCAAAGGGTGTAGTCATATCGATTTTTTGTAACTCAGCTCACAGATAAGCTAGCGACATGAGGTTGAGTTTTTTAGAATCAGCGTTGAATTTTGATCAAGAAAATGTCCTGCAAAGTTGAAAAACTACATTTTGAAGGACCTTTGATTTTCGGCATTCAATTCAAAGGGTGTAGTCATATCGATTTTTTGTAACTCAGCTCACAGATAAGCTAGCGACATGAGGTTGAGTTTTTTAGAATCAGCGTTGAATTTTGATCAAGAAAATGTCCTGCAAAGTTGAAAAACTACATTTTGAAGGACCTTTGATTCTTGGCATCTGATTTCGAAGGGTGTAGTCATATCGATTTTTCGTAACTCAGCTCACAGATAAGCTAGCGACATGAGGTTGAGTTTTTAAGAATCAGCGTTGAATTTTGATCAAGAAAATGTCCTGCAAAGTTGAAAAACTACATTTTGAAGGACCTTTAATTCTTGGCATCTGATTTCGGAGGGTGTAGTCATATCGATTTTTTGTAACTCAGCTCACAGATAAGCTAGCGACATGAGGTTGAGTTTTTTAGAATCAGCGTTGAATTTTGATCAAGAAAATGTCCTGCAAAGTTGAAAAACTACATTTTGAAGGACCTTTGATTCTTGGCATCTGATTTCGAAGGGTGTAGTCATATCGATTTTTTGTAACTCAGCTCACAGATAAGCTAGCGACATGAGGTTGAGTTTTTTAGAATCAGCGTTGAATTTTGATCAAGAAAATGTCCTGCAAAGTTGAAAAACTACATTTTGAAGGACCTTTGATTCTTGGCATCTGATTTCGAAGGGTGTAGTCATATCGATTTTTTGTAACTCAGCTCACAGATAAGCTAGCGACATGAGGGTGAGTTTTTTGGAATCAGCGTTGAATTTTGATCAAGAAAATGTCCTGCAAAGTTGAAAAACTACATTTTGAAGGACCTTTGATTTTCGGCATTCAATTCAAAGGGTGTAGTCATATCGATTTTTTGTAACTCAGCTCACAGATAAGCTAGCGACATGAGGTTGAGTTTTTTAGAATCAGCGTTGAATTTTGATCAAGAAAATGTCCTGCAAAACTGAAAAACTATATTTTGAAGAACCTTTGATTTTCGGCATTCAATTCAAAGGGTGTAGTCATATCGATTTTTTGTAACTCAGCTCACAGATAAGCTAGCGACATGAGGTTGAGTTTTTTAGAATCAGCGTTGAATTTTGATCAAGAAAATGTCCTGCAAAACTGAAAAACTATATTTTGAAGAACCTTTGATTTTCGGCATTCAATTCAAAGGGTGTAGTCATATCGATTTTTTGTAACTCAGCTCACAGATAAGCTAGCGACATGAGGTTGAGTTTTTTAGAATCAGCGTTGAATTTTGATCAAGAAAATGTCCTGCAAAGTTGAAAAACTACATTTTGAAGGACCTTTGATTTTCGGCATTCAATTCAAAGGGTGTAGTCATATCGATTTTTTGTAACTCAGCTCACAGATAAGCTAGCGACATGAGGTTGAGTTTTTTAGAATCAGCGTTGAATTTTGATCAAGAAAATGTCCTGCAAAGTTGAAAAACTACATTTTGAAGGACCTTTGATTCTTGGCATCTGATTTCGAAGGGTGTAGTCATATCGATTTTTCGTAACTCAGCTCACAGATAAGCTAGCGACATGAGGTTGAGTTTTTAAGAATCAGCGTTGAATTTTGATCAAGAAAATGTCCTGCAAAGTTGAAAAACTACATTTTGAAGGACCTTTAATTCTTGGCATCTGATTTCGGAGGGTGTAGTCATATCGATTTTTTGTAACTCAGCTCACAGATAAGCTAGCGACATGAGGTTGAGTTTTTTAGAATCAGCGTTGAATTTTGATCAAGAAAATGTCCTGCAAAGTTGAAAAACTACATTTTGAAGGACCTTTGATTCTTGGCATCTGATTTCGAAGGGTGTAGTCATATCGATTTTTTGTAACTCAGCTCACAGATAAGCTAGCGACATGAGGTTGAGTTTTTTAGAATCAGCGTTGAATTTTGATCAAGAAAATGTCCTGCAAAGTTGAAAAACTACATTTTGAAGGACCTTTGATTCTTGGCATCTGATTTCGAAGGGTGTAGTCATATCGATTTTTTGTAACTCAGCTCACAGATAAGCTAGCGACATGAGGGTGAGTTTTTTGGAATCAGCGTTGAATTTTGATCAAGAAAATGTCCTGCAAAGTTGAAAAACTACATTTTGAAGGACCTTTGATTTTCGGCATTCAATTCAAAGGGTGTAGTCATATCGATTTTTTGTAACTCAGCTCACAGATAAGCTAGCGACATGAGGTTGAGTTTTTTAGAATCAGCGTTGAATTTTGATCAAGAAAATGTCCTGCAAAGTTGAAAAACTACATTTTGAAGGACCTTTGATTCTTGGCATCTGATTTCGAAGGGTGTAGTCATATCGATTTTTCGTAACTCAGCTCACAGATAAGCTAGCGACATGAGGTTGAGTTTTTAAGAATCAGCGTTGAATTTTGATCAAGAAAATGTCCTGCAAAGTTGAAAAACTACATTTTGAAGGACCTTTGATTCTTGGCATCTGATTTCGAAGGGTGTAGTCATATCGATTTTTTGTAACTCAGCTCACAGATAAGCTAGCGACATGAGGTTGAGTTTTTTAGAATCAGCGTTGAATTTTAATCAAGAAAATGTCCTGCAAAGTTGAAAAACTACATTTTGAAGGACCTTTGATTCTTGGCATCTGATTTCGAAGGGTGTAGTCATATCGATTTTTCGTAACTCAGCTCACAGATAAGCTAGCGACATGAGGTTGAGTTTTTAAGAATCAGCGTTGAATTTTGATCAAGAAAATGTCCTGCAAAGTTGAAAAACTACATTTTGAAGGACCTTTAATTCTTGGCATCTGATTTCGGAGAGTGTAGTCATATCGATTTTTTGTAACTCAGCTCACAGATAAGCTAGCGACATGAGGTTGAGTTTTTTAGAATCAGCGTTGAATTTTGATCAAGAAAATGTCCTGCAAAACTGAAAAACTATATTTTGAAGAACCTTTGATTTTCGGCATTCAATTCAAAGGGTGTAGTCATATCGATTTTTTGTAACTCAGCTCACAGATAAGCTAGCGACATGAGGTTGAGTTGTTTAGAATCAGCGTTGAATTTTGATCAAGAAAATGTCCTGCAAAGTTGAAAAACTACATTTTGAAGGACCTTTGATTCTTGGCATCTGATTTCGAAGGGTGTAGTCATATCGATTTTTCGTAACTCAGCTCACAGATAAGCTAGCGACATGAGGTTGAGTTTTTAAGAATCAGCGTTGAATTTTGATCAAGAAAATGTCCTGCAAAGTTGAAAAACTACATTTTGAAGGACCTTTAATTCTTGGCATCTGATTTCGGAGGGTGTAGTCATATCGATTTTTTGTAACTCAGCTCACAGATAAGCTAGCGACATGAGGTTGAGTTTTTTAGAATCAGCGTTGAATTTTGATCAAGAAAATGTCCTGCAAAACTGAAAAACTATATTTTGAAGAACCTTTGATTTTCGGCATTCAATTCAAAGGGTGTAGTCATATCGATTTTTTGTAACTCAGCTCACAGATAAGCTAGCGACATGAGGTTGAGTTGTTTAGAATCAGCGTTGAATTTTGATTAAGAAAATGTCCTGCAAAGTTGAAAAACTACATTTTGAAGGACCTTTGATTCTTGGCATCTGATTTCGAAGGGTGTAGTCAAGTCGATTTTTTGTAACTCAGCTCACAGATAAGCTAGCGACATGAGGTTGAGTTTTTTGGAATCAGCGTTGAATTTTGATCAAGAAAATGTCCTGCAAAACTGAAAAACTATATTTTGAAGAACTTTTGATTTTCGGCATTCAATTCAAAGGGTGTAGTCATACCGATTTTTTGTAACTCAGCTCACAGATAAGCTAGCGACATGAGGTTGAGTTTTTTGGAATCAGCGTTGAATTTTGATCAAGAAAATGTCCTGCAAAACTGAAAAACTATATTTTGAAGAACCTTTGATTTTCGGCATTCAATTCAAAGGGTGTAGTCATATCGATTTTTTGTCACTCAGCTCACAGATAAGCTAGCGACATGAGGTTGAGTTGTTTAGAATCAGCGTTGAATTTTGATCAAGAAAATGTCCTGCAAAGTTGAAAAACTACATTTTGAAGGACCTTTGATTCTTGGCATCTGATTTCGAAGGGTGTAGTCATATCGATTTTTCGTAACTCAGCTCACAGATAAGCTAGCGACATGAGGTTGAGTTTTTTAGAATCAGCGTTGAATTTTGATCAAGAAAATGTCCTGCAAAGTTGAAAAACTACATTTTGAAGGACCTTTGATTCTTGGCATCTGATTTCGGAGGGTGTAGTCATATCGATTTTTTGTAACTCAGCTCACAGACAAGCTAGCGACATGAGGTTGAGTTTTTTAGAATCAGCGTTGAATTTTGATCAAGAAAAAGTGCTGCAAAGTTGAAAAACTACATTTTGAAGGACCTTTGATTCTTGGCATCTGATTTCGAAGGGTGTAGTCATATCGATTTTTTGTAACTCAGCTCACAGATAAGCTAGCGACATGAGGTTGAGTTTTTTGGAATCAGCGTTGAATTTTGATCAAGAAAATGTCCTGCAAAGTTGAAAAACTACATTTTGAAGGACCTTTAATTCTTGGCATCTGATTTCGGAGGGTGTAGTCATATCGATTTTTTGTAACTCAGCTCACAGATAAGCTAGCGACAAGATGTTGAGTTTTTTAGAATCAGCGTTGAATTTTGATCAAGAAAATGTCCTGCAAAACTGAAAAACTATATTTTGAAGAACCTTTGATTTTCGGCATTCAATTCAAAGGGTGTAGTCATATCGATTTTTTGTAACTCAGCTCACAGATAAGCTAGCGACATGAGGTTGAGTTTTTTAGAATCAGCGTTGAATTTTGATCAAGAAAATGTCCTGCAAAGTTGAAAAACTACATTTTGAAGGACCTTTGATTCTTGGCATCTGTTTTCGAAGGGTGTAGTCATATCGATTTTTCGTAACTCAGCTCACAGATAAGCTAGCGACATGAGGTTGAGTTTTTTGGAACCAGCGTTGAATTTTGATCAAGAAAATGTCCTGCAAAACTGAAAAACTATATTTTGAAGTACCTTTGATTTTCGGCATTCAATTCAAAGGGTGTAGTCATATCGATTTTTTGTAACTCAGCTCACAGATAAGCTAGCGACATGAGGTTGAGTTTTTTGGAATCAGCGTTGAATTTTGATCAAGAAAATGTCCTGCAAAGTTGAAAAACTCCATTTTGAAGGACCTTTGATTCTTGGCATCTGATTTCGAAGGGTGTAGTCATATCGATTTTTCGTAACTCAGCTCACAGATAAGCTAGCGACATGAGGTTAAGTTTTTTAGAATCAGCGTTGAATTTTGATCAAGAAAATGTCCTGCAAAGTTGAAAAACTACATTTTGAAGGACCTTTGATTCTTGGCATCTGATTTCGAAGGGTGTAGTCAAGTCGATTTTTTGTAACTCAGCTCACAGATAAGCTAGCGACATGAGGTTGAGTTTTTTGGAATCAGCGTTGAATTTTGATCAAGAAAATGTCCTGCAAAACTGAAAAACTATATTTTGAAGAACCTTTGATTTTCGGCATTCAATTCAAAGGGTGTAGTCATATCGATTTTTTGTAACTCAGCTCACAGATAAGCTAGCGACATGAGGTTGAGTTGTTTAGAATCAGCGTTGAATTTTGATCAAGAAAATGTCCTGCAAAGTTGAAAAACTACATTTTGAAGGACCTTTGATTTTCGGCATTCAATTCAAAGGGTGTAGTCATATCGATTTTTTGTAACTCAGCTCACAGATAAGCTAGCGACATGAGGTTGAGTTTTTTGGAATCAGCGTTGAATTTTGATCAAGAAAATGTCCTGCAAAACTGAAAAACTATATTTTGAAGAACCTTTGATTTTCGGCATTCAATTCAAAGGGTGTAGTCATATCGATTTTTTGTAACTCAGCTCACAGATAAGCTAGCGACATGAGGTTGAGTTTTTAAGAATCAGCGTTGAATTTTGATCAAGAAAATGTCCTGCAAAGTTGAAAAACTACATTTTGAAGGACCTTTGATTCTTGGCATCTGATTTCGGAGGGTGTAGTCATATCGATTTTTTGTAACTCAGCTCACAGATAAGCTAGCGACATGAGGTTGAGTTTTTTAGAATCAGCGTTGAATTTTGATCAAGAAAATGTCCTGCAAAGTTGAAAAACTACATTTTGAAGGACCTTTGATTCTTGGCATCTGTTTTCGAAGGGTGTAGTCATATCGATTTTTCGTAACTCAGCTCACAGATAAGCTAGCGACATGAGGTTGAGTTTTTTGGAACCAGCGTTGAATTTTGATCAAGAAAATGTCCTGCAAAACTGAAAAACTATATTTTGAAGAACCTTTGATTTTCGGCATTCAATTCAAAGGGTGTAGTCATATCGATTTTTTGTAACTCAGCTCACAGATAAGCTAGCGACATGAGGTTGAGTTTTTTAGAATCAGCGTCGAATTTTGATCAAGAAAATGTCCTGCAAAAATGAAAAACTACATTTTGAAGGACCTTTGATTCTTGGCATCTGATTTCGAAGGGTGTAGTCATATCGATTTTTCGTAACTCAGCTCACAGATAAGCTAGCGACATGAGGTTGAGTTTTTTAGAATCAGCGTTGAATTTTGATCAAGAAAAAGTGCTGCAAAGTTGAAAAACTACATTTTGAAGGACCTTTGATTCTTGGCATCTGATTTCGAAGGGTGTAGTCATATCGATTTTTTGTAACTCAGCTCACAGATAAGCTAGCGACATGAGGTTGAGTTTTTTGGAATCAGCGTTGAATTTTGATCAAGAAAATGTCCTGCAAAGTTGAAAAACTACATTTTGAAGGGCCTTTGATTCTTGGCATCTGATTTCGGAGGGTGTAGTCATATCGATTTTTTGTAACTCAGCTCACAGATAAGCTAGCGACATGAGGTTGAGTTTTTTAGAATCAGCGTTGAATTTTGATCAAGAAAATGTCCTGCAAAGTTGAAAAACTACATTTTGAAGGACCTTTGATTCTTGGCATCTGTTTTCGAAGGGTGTAGTCATATCGATTTTTCGTAACTCAGCTCACAGATAAGCTAGCGACATGAGGTTGAGTTTTTTGGAACCAGCGTTGAATTTTGATCAAGAAAATGTCCTGCAAAACTGAAAAACTATATTTTGAAGTACCTTTGATTTTCGGCATTCAATTCAAAGGGTGTAGTCATATCGATTTTTTGTAACTCAGCTCACAGGTAAGCTAGCGACATGAGGTTGAGTTTTTTAGAATCAGCGTTGAATTTTGATCAAGAAAATGTCCTGCAAAGTTGAAAAACTACATTTTGAAGGACCTTTGATTCTTGGCATCTGATTTCGAAGGGTGTAGTCATATCGATTTTTTGTAACTCAGCTCACAGATAAGCTAGCGACATGAGGTTGAGTTTTTTAGAATCAGCGTTGAATTTTGATCAAGAAAATGTCCTGCAAAGTTGAAAAACTACATTTTGAAGGACCTTTGATTCTTGGCATCTGATTTCGGAGGGTGTAGTCATATCGATTTTTTGTAACTCAGCTCACAGATAAGCTAGCGACATGAGGTTGAGTTTTTTAGAATCAGCGTTGAATTTTGATCAAGAAAATGTCCTGCAAAGTTGAAAAACTACATTTTGAAGGACCTTTGATTCTTGGCATCTGATTTCGAAGGGTGTAGTCATATCGATTTTTCGTAACTCAGCTCACAGATAAGCTAGCGACATGAGGTTGAGTTTTTAAGAATCAGCGTTGAATTTTGATCAAGAAAATGTCCTGCAAAGTTGAAAAACTACATTTTGAAGGACCTTTAATTCTTGGCATCTGATTTCGGAGGGTGTAGTCATATCGATTTTTTGTAACTCAGCTCACAGATAAGCTAGCGACATGAGGTTGAGTTTTTTAGAATCAGCGTTGAATTTTGATCAAGAAAATGTCCTGCAAAGTTGAAAAACTACATTTTGAAGGACCTTTGATTCTTGGCATCTGATTTCGGAGGGTGTAGTCATATCGATTTTTTGTAACTCAGCTCACAGATAAGCTAGCGACATGAGGTTGAGTTTTTTAGAATCAGCGTTGAATTTTGATCAAGAAAATGTCCTGCAAAGTTGAAAAACTACATTTTGAAGGACCTTTGATTCTTGGCATCTGATTTCGAAGGGTGTAGTCATATCGATTTTTCGTAACTCAGCTCACAGATAAGCTAGCGACATGAGGTTGAGTTTTTAAGAATCAGCGTTGAATTTTGATCAAGAAAATGTCCTGCAAAGTTGAAAAACTACATTTTGAAGGACCTTTAATTCTTGGCATCTGATTTCGGAGGGTGTAGTCATATCGATTTTTTGTAACTCAGCTCACAGATAAGCTAGCGACATGAGGTTGAGTTTTTTAGAATCAGCGTTGAATTTTGATCAAGAAAATGTCCTGCAAAGTTGAAAAACTACATTTTGAAGGACCTTTGATTCTTGGCATCTGATTTCGGAGGGTGTAGTCATATCGATTTTTTGTAACTCAGCTCACAGATAAGCTAGCGACATGAGGTTGAGTTTTTTAGAATCAGCGTTGAATTTTGATCAAGAACCTGTCCTGCAAAGTTGAAAAACTACATTTTGAAGGACCTTTGATTCTTGGCATCTGATTTCGGAGGGTGTAGTCATATCGATTTTTTGTAACTCAGCTCACAGATAAGCTAGCGACATGAGGTTGAGTTTTTTAGAATCAGCGTTGAATTTTGATCAAGAAAATGTCCTGCAAAGTTGAAAAACTACATTTTGAAGGACCTTTGATTCTTGGCATCTGATTTCGAAGGGTGTAGTCATATCGATTTTTCGTAACTCAGCTCACAGATGAGCTAGCGACATGAGGTTGAGTTTTTAAGAATCAGCGTTGAATTTTGATCAAGAAAATGTCCTGCAAAGTTGAAAAACTACATTTTGAAGGACCTTTGATTCTTGGCATCTGATTTCGAAGGGTGTAGTCATATCGATTTTTCGTAACTCAGCTCACAGATGAGCTAGCGACATGAGGTTGAGTTTTTTAGAATCAGCGTTGAATTTTGATCAAGAAAATGTCCTGCAAAGTTGAAAAACTACATTTTGAAGGACCTTTGATTCTTGGCATCTGATTTCGAAGGGTGTAGTCATATCGATTTTTCGTAACTCAGCTCACAGATAAGCTAGCGACATGAGGTTGAGTTTTTTAGAATCAGCGTTGAATTTTGATCAAGAAAATGTCCTGCAAAAATGAAAAACTACATTTTGAAGGACCTTTGATTCTTGGCATCTGATTTCGGAGGGTGTAGTCATATCGATTTTTTGTAACTCAGCTCACAGATAAGCTAGCGACATGAGGTTGAGTTTTTTAGAATCAGCGTTGAATTTTGATCAAGAAAATGTCCTGCAAAGTTGAAAAACTACATTTTGAAGGACCTTTGATTCTTGGCATCTGATTTCGAAGGGTGTAGTCATATCGATTTTTCGTAACTCAGCTCACAGATAAGCTAGCGACATGAGGTTGAGTTTTTAAGAATCAGCGTTGAATTTTGATCAAGAAAATGTCCTGCAAAGTTGAAAAACTACATTTTGAAGGACCTTTAATTCTTGGCATCTGATTTCGGAGGGTGTAGTCATATCGATTTTTTGTAACTCAGCTCACAGATAAGCTAGCAACATGAGGTTGAGTTTTTTAGAATCAGCGTTGAATTTTGATCAAGAAAATGTCCTGCAAAGTTGAAAAACTACATTTTGAAGGACCTTTGATTCTTGGCATCTGATTTCGAAGGGTGTAGTCATATCGATTTTTTGTAACTCAGCTCACAGATAAGCTAGCGACATGAGGTTGAGTTTTTTAGAATCAGCGTTGAATTTTGATCAAGAAAATGTCCTGCAAAGTTGAAAAACTACATTTTGAAGGACCTTTGATTCTTGGCATCTGATTTCGGAGGGTGTAGTCATATCGATTTTTTGTAACTCAGCTCACAGATAAGCTAGCGACATGAGGTTGAGTTTTTTAGAATCAGCGTTGAATTTTGATCAAGAAAATGTCCTGCAAAGTTGAAAAACTACATTTTGAAGGACCTTTGATTCTTGGCATCTGATTTCGAAGGGTGTAGTCATATCGATTTTTCGTAACTCAGCTCACAGATAAGCTAGCGACATGAGGTTGAGTTTTTAAGAATCAGCGTTGAATTTTGATCAAGAAAATGTCCTGCAAAGTTGAAAAACTACATTTTGAAGGACCTTTAATTCTTGGCATCTGATTTCGGAGGGTGTAGTCATATCGATTTTTTGTAACTCAGCTCACAGATAAGCTAGCGACATGAGGTTGAGTTTTTTAGAATCAGCGTTGAATTTTGATCAAGAAAATGTCCTGCAAAGTTGAAAAACTACATTTTGAAGGACCTTTGATTCTTGGCATCTGATTTCGGAGGGTGTAGTCATATCGATTTTTTGTAACTCAGCTCACAGATAAGCTAGCGACATGAGGTTGAGTTTTTTAGAATCAGCGTTGAATTTTGATCAAGAAAATGTCCTGCAAAGTTGAAAAACTACATTTTGAAGGACCTTTGATTCTTGGCATCTGATTTCGAAGGGTGTAGTCATATCGATTTTTCGTAACTCAGCTCACAGATAAGCTAGCGACATGAGGTTGAGTTTTTAAGAATCAGCGTTGAATTTTGATCAAGAAAATGTCCTGCAAAGTTGAAAAACTACATTTTGAAGGACCTTTAATTCTTGGCATCTGATTTCGGAGGGTGTAGTCATATCGATTTTTTGTAACTCAGCTCACAGATAAGCTAGCGACATGAGGTTGAGTTTTTTAGAATCAGCGTTGAATTTTGATCAAGAAAATGTCCTGCAAAGTTGAAAAACTACATTTTGAAGGACCTTTGATTCTTGGCATCTGATTTCGGAGGGTGTAGTCATATCGATTTTTTGTAACTCAGCTCACAGATAAGCTAGCGACATGAGGTTGAGTTTTTTAGAATCAGCGTTGAATTTTGATCAAGAACCTGTCCTGCAAAGTTGAAAAACTACATTTTGAAGGACCTTTGATTCTTGGCATCTGATTTCGGAGGGTGTAGTCATATCGATTTTTTGTAACTCAGCTCACAGATAAGCTAGCGACATGAGGTTGAGTTTTTTAGAATCAGCGTTGAATTTTGATCAAGAAAATGTCCTGCAAAGTTGAAAAACTACATTTTGAAGGACCTTTGATTCTTGGCATCTGATTTCGAAGGGTGTAGTCATATCGATTTTTCGTAACTCAGCTCACAGATGAGCTAGCGACATGAGGTTGAGTTTTTAAGAATCAGC
>CAXBUI010000147.1:0-33968 GCA_963978915.1 Caenorhabditis parvicauda | reverse complement strand
TTTTTTAGTATCAGCGTTGAATTTTGATCAAGAAAATGTCCTGCAAAGTTGAAAAACTACATTTTGAAGGACCTTTGATTCTTGGCATCTGATTTCGAAGGGTGTAGTCAAATCGTTTTTTTGTAACTCAGCTCACAGATAAGCTAGCGACATGAGGTTGAGTTTTTTGGAATCAGCGTTGAATTTTGATCAAGAAAATGTCCTGCAAAGTTGAAAAACTACATTTTGAAGGACCTTTGATTCTTGGCATCTGATTTCGAATGGTGTAGTCATATCGATTTTTTGTAACTCAGCTCACAGATAAGCTAGCGACATGAGGTTGAGTTTTTTAGTATCAGCGTTGAATTTTGATCAAGAAAATGTCCTGCAAAGTTGAAAAACTACATTTTGAAGGACCTTTGATTCTTGGCATCTGATTTCGAAGGGTGTAGTCATATCGATTTTTCGTAACTCAGCTCACAGATAAGCTAGCGACATGAGGTTGAGTTTTTTGGAATCAGCGTTGAATTTTGATCAAGAAAATGTCCTGCAAAGTTGAAAAACTACATTTTGAAGGACCTTTGATTCTTGGCATCTGATTTCGAATGGTGTAGTCATATCGATTTTTTGTAACTCAGCTCACAGATAAGCTAGCGACATGAGGTTGAGTTTTTTAGTATCAGCGTTGAATTTTGATCAAGAAAATGTCCTGCAAAGTTGAAAAACTACATTTTGAAGGACCTTTGATTCTTGGCATCTGATTTCGAAGGGTGTAGTCAAATCGTTTTTTTGTAACTCAGCTCACAGATAAGCTAGCAGCGACATGAGGTTGAGTTTTTTAGAATCAGCGTTGAATTTTGATCAAGAAAATGTCCTGCAAAGTTGAAAAACTACATTTTGAAGGACCTTTGATTCTTGGCATCTGATTTCGAATGGTGTAGTCATATCGATTTTTTGTAACTCAGCTCACAGATAAGCTAGCGACATGAGGTTGAGTTTTTTAGAATCAGCGTTGAATTTTGATCAAGAAAATGTCCTGCAAAGTTGAAAAACTACATTTTGAAGGACCTTTGATTCTTGGCATCTGATTTCGAAGGGTGTAGTCATATCGATTTTTCGTAACTCAGCTCACAGATAAGCTAGCGACATGAGGTTGAGTTTTTTGGAATCAGCGTTGAATTTTGATCAAGAAAATGTCCTGCAAAGTTGAAAAACTACATTTTGAAGGACCTTTGATTCTTGGCATCTGATTTCGAATGGTGTAGTCATATCGATTTTTTGTAACTCAGCTCACAGATAAGCTAGCGACATGAGGTTGAGTTTTTTAGTATCAGCGTTGAATTTTGATCAAGAAAATGTCCTGCAAAGTTGAAAAACTACATTTTGAAGGACCTTTGATTCTTGGCATCTGATTTCGAAGGGTGTAGTCAAATCGTTTTTTTGTAACTCAGCTCACAGATAAGCTAGCAGCGACATGAGGTTGAGTTTTTTAGAATCAGCGTTGAATTTTGATCAAGAAAATGTCCTGCAAAGTTGAAAAACTACATTTTGAAGGACCTTTGATTCTTGGCATCTGATTTCGAATGGTGTAGTCATATCGATTTTTTGTAACTCAGCTCACAGATAAGCTAGCGACATGAGGTTGAGTTTTTTAGAATCAGCGTTGAATTTTGATCAAGAAAATGTCCTGCAAAGTTGAAAAACTACATTTTGAAGGACCTTTGATTCTTGGCATCTGATTTCGAAGGGTGTAGTCATATCGATTTTTCGTAACTCAGCTCACAGATAAGCTAGCGACATGAGGTTGAGTTTTTTGGAATCAGCGTTGAATTTTGATCAAGAAAATGTCCTGCAAAGTTGAAAAACTACATTTTGAAGGACCTTTGATTCTTGGCATCTGATTTCGAATGG
This sequence comes from Caenorhabditis parvicauda, assembly GCA_963978915.1. Taxonomy (NCBI): domain Eukaryota; kingdom Metazoa; phylum Nematoda; class Chromadorea; order Rhabditida; family Rhabditidae; genus Caenorhabditis; species Caenorhabditis parvicauda. The sequence goes on along the minus strand of CAXBUI010000147.1, from coordinate 32,078 downwards.
TGTAGTCATATCGATTTTTTGTAACTCAGCTCACAGATAAGCTAGCGACATGAGGTTGAGTTTTTTAGTATCAGCGTTGAATTTTGATCAAGAAAATGTCCTGCAAAGTTGAAAAACTACATTTTGAAGGACCTTTGATTCTTGGCATCTGATTTCGAAGGGTGTAGTCATATCGATTTTTCGTAACTCAGCTCACAGATAAGCTAGCGACATGAGGTTGAGTTTTTTAGAATCAGCGTTGAATTTTGATCAAGAAAATGTCCTGCAAAGTTGAAAAACTACATTTTGAAGGACCTTTGATTCTTGGCATCTGATTTCGAAGGGTGTAGTCATATCGATTTTTCGTAACTCAGCTCACAGATAAGCTAGCGACATGAGGTTGAGTTTTTTGGAATCAGCGTTGAATTTTGATCAAGAAAATGTCCTGCAAAGTTGAAAAACTACATTTTGAAGGACCTTTGATTCTTGGCATCTGATTTCGAATGGTGTAGTCATATCGATTTTTTGTAACTCAGCTCACAGATAAGCTAGCGACATGAGGTTGAGTTTTTTAGTATCAGCGTTGAATTTTGATCAAGAAAATGTCCTGCAAAGTTGAAAAACTACATTTTGAAGGACCTTTGATTCTTGGCATCTGATTTCGAAGGGTGTAGTCAAATCGTTTTTTTGTAACTCAGCTCACAGATAAGCTAGCAGCGACATGAGGTTGAGTTTTTTAGAATCAGCGTTGAATTTTGATCAAGAAAATGTCCTGCAAAGTTGAAAAACTACATTTTGAAGGACCTTTGATTCTTGGCATCTGATTTCGAATGGTGTAGTCATATCGATTTTTTGTAACTCAGCTCACAGATAAGCTAGCGACATGAGGTTGAGTTTTTTAGTATCAGCGTTGAATTTTGATCAAGAAAATGTCCTGCAAAGTTGAAAAACTACATTTTGAAGGACCTTTGATTCTTGGCATCTGATTTCGAAGGGTGTAGTCAAATCGTTTTTTTGTAACTCAGCTCACAGATAAGCTAGCAGCGACATGAGGTTGAGTTTTTTAGAATCAGCGTTGAATTTTGATCAAGAAAATGTCCTGCAAAGTTGAAAAACTACATTTTGAAGGACCTTTGATTCTTGGCATCTGATTTCGAATGGTGTAGTCATATCGATTTTTTGTAACTCAGCTCACAGATAAGCTAGCGACATGAGGTTGAGTTTTTTAGAATCAGCGTTGAATTTTGATCAAGAAAATGTCCTGCAAAGTTGAAAAACTACATTTTGAAGGACCTTTGATTCTTGGCATCTGATTTCGAAGGGTGTAGTCATATCGATTTTTCGTAACTCAGCTCACAGATAAGCTAGCGACATGAGGTTGAGTTTTTTGGAATCAGCGTTGAATTTTGATCAAGAAAATGTCCTGCAAAGTTGAAAAACTACATTTTGAAGGACCTTTGATTCTTGGCATCTGATTTCGAATGGTGTAGTCATATCGATTTTTTGTAACTCAGCTCACAGATAAGCTAGCGACATGAGGTTGAGTTTTTTAGTATCAGCGTTGAATTTTGATCAAGAAAATGTCCTGCAAAGTTGAAAAACTACATTTTGAAGGACCTTTGATTCTTGGCATCTGATTTCGAAGGGTGTAGTCAAATCGTTTTTTTGTAACTCAGCTCACAGATAAGCTAGCAGCGACATGAGGTTGAGTTTTTTAGAATCAGCGTTGAATTTTGATCAAGAAAATGTCCTGCAAAGTTGAAAAACTACATTTTGAAGGACCTTTGATTCTTGGCATCTGATTTCGAATGGTGTAGTCATATCGATTTTTTGTAACTCAGCTCACAGATAAGCTAGCGACATGAGGTTGAGTTTTTTAGAATCAGCGTTGAATTTTGATCAAGAAAATGTCCTGCAAAGTTGAAAAACTACATTTTGAAGGACCTTTGATTCTTGGCATCTGATTTCGAAGGGTGTAGTCATATCGATTTTTCGTAACTCAGCTCACAGATAAGCTAGCGACATGAGGTTGAGTTTTTTGGAATCAGCGTTGAATTTTGATCAAGAAAATGTCCTGCAAAGTTGAAAAACTACATTTTGAAGGACCTTTGATTCTTGGCATCTGATTTCGAATGGTGTAGTCATATCGATTTTTTGTAACTCAGCTCACAGATAAGCTAGCGACATGAGGTTGAGTTTTTTAGTATCAGCGTTGAATTTTGATCAAGAAAATGTCCTGCAAAGTTGAAAAACTACATTTTGAAGGACCTTTGATTCTTGGCATCTGATTTCGAAGGGTGTAGTCATATCGATTTTTCGTAACTCAGCTCACAGATAAGCTAGCGACATGAGGTTGAGTTTTTTAGAATCAGCGTTGAATTTTGATCAAGAAAATGTCCTGCAAAGTTGAAAAACTACATTTTGAAGGACCTTTGATTCTTGGCATCTGATTTCGAAGGGTGTAGTCATATCGATTTTTCGTAACTCAGCTCACAGATAAGCTAGCGACATGAGGTTGAGTTTTTTGGAATCAGCGTTGAATTTTGATCAAGAAAATGTCCTGCAAAGTTGAAAAACTACATTTTGAAGGACCTTTGATTCTTGGCATCTGATTTCGAATGGTGTAGTCATATCGATTTTTTGTAACTCAGCTCACAGATAAGCTAGCGACATGAGGTTGAGTTTTTTAGTATCAGCGTTGAATTTTGATCAAGAAAATGTCCTGCAAAGTTGAAAAACTACATTTTGAAGGACCTTTGATTCTTGGCATCTGATTTCGAAGGGTGTAGTCAAATCGTTTTTTTGTAACTCAGCTCACAGATAAGCTAGCAGCGACATGAGGTTGAGTTTTTTAGAATCAGCGTTGAATTTTGATCAAGAAAATGTCCTGCAAAGTTGAAAAACTACATTTTGAAGGACCTTTGATTCTTGGCATCTGATTTCGAATGGTGTAGTCATATCGATTTTTTGTAACTCAGCTCACAGATAAGCTAGCGACATGAGGTTGAGTTTTTTAGAATCAGCGTTGAATTTTGATCAAGAAAATGTCCTGCAAAGTTGAAAAACTACATTTTGAAGGACCTTTGATTCTTGGCATCTGATTTCGAATGGTGTAGTCATATCGATTTTTTGTAACTCAGCTCACAGATAAGCTAGCGACATGAGGTTGAGTTTTTTAGTATCAGCGTTGAATTTTGATCAAGAAAATGTCCTGCAAAGTTGAAAAACTACATTTTGAAGGACCTTTGATTCTTGGCATCTGATTTCGAAGGGTGTAGTCAAATCGTTTTTTTGTAACTCAGCTCACAGATAAGCTAGCAGCGACATGAGGTTGAGTTTTTTAGAATCAGCGTTGAATTTTGATCAAGAAAATGTCCTGCAAAGTTGAAAAACTACATTTTGAAGGACCTTTGATTCTTGGCATCTGATTTCGAATGGTGTAGTCATATCGATTTTTTGTAACTCAGCTCACAGATAAGCTAGCGACATGAGGTTGAGTTTTTTAGTATCAGCGTTGAATTTTGATCAAGAAAATGTCCTGCAAAGTTGAAAAACTACATTTTGAAGGACCTTTGATTCTTGGCATCTGATTTCGAAGGGTGTAGTCATATCGATTTTTCGTAACTCAGCTCACAGATAAGCTAGCGACATGAGGTTGAGTTTTTTAGAATCAGCGTTGAATTTTGATCAAGAAAATGTCCTGCAAAGTTGAAAAACTACATTTTGAAGGACCTTTGATTCTTGGCATCTGATTTCGAAGGGTGTAGTCATATCGATTTTTCGTAACTCAGCTCACAGATAAGCTAGCGACATGAGGTTGAGTTTTTTGGAATCAGCGTTGAATTTTGATCAAGAAAATGTCCTGCAAAGTTGAAAAACTACATTTTGAAGGACCATTGATTTTTGGCATTCAATTCGGAGAGTGTAGTCATATCGATTTTTGTAACTCAGCTCACAAACGAGCTAGCGACATTTGGTTGAGTGTTTTGGAATCAGCGTTGAATTTTGATCAAGAAAAAGTCCTACTTAACTGAAAAACTACACTTTAAAGGACGATTGATTTTTGGCATTTAATTCGAAGAGTGTAATCATATCGATTTTTGTAACTCAGCTCACAGACGAGCTAGCGACATTTGGTTAAGTGTTTTGGAATCAGCGTTGAATTTTGATCAAGGAAAAGTCCTGCAAAACTGAAAAACTACATTTTGAAGGACCTTTGATTCTTGGCATCTGATTTCGAAGGGTGTAGTCATATCGATTTTTCGTAACTCAGCTCACAGATAAGCTAGCGACATGAGGTTGAGTTTTTTAGAATCAGCGTTGAATTTCGATCAAGAAAATGTCCTGCAAAGTTGAAAAACTACATTTTGAAGGACCTTTGATTCTTGGCATCTGATTTCGAAGGGTGTAGTCATATCGATTTTTTGTAACTCAGCTCACAGATAAGCTAGCGACATGAGGTTGAGTTTTTTAGTATCAGCGTTGAATTTTGATCAAGAAAATGTCCTGCAAAGTTGAAAAACTACATTTTGAAGGACCTTTGATTCTTGGCATCTGATTTCGAAGGGTGTAGTCATATCGATTTTTCGTAACTCAGCTCACAGATAAGCTAGCGACATGAGGTTGAGTTTTTTAGAATCAGCGTTGAATTTCGATCAAGAAAATGTCCTGCAAAGTTGAAAAACTACATTTTGAAGGACCTTTGATTCTTGGCATCTGATTTCGAAGGGTGTAGTCATATCGATTTTTTGTAACTCAGCTCACAGATAAGCTAGCGACATGAGGTTGAGTTTTTTAGAATCAGCGTTGAATTTCGATCAAGAAAATGTCCTGCAAAGTTGAAAAACTACATTTTGAAGGACCTTTGATTCTTGGCATCTGATTTCGAAGGGTGTAGTCATATCGATTTTTCGTAACTCAGCTCACAGATAAGCTAGCGACATGAGGTTGAGTTTTTTGGAATCAGCATTGAATTTTGATCAAGAAAATGTCCTGCAAAGTTGAAAAACTACATTTTGAAGGACCTTTGATTCTTGGCATCTGATTTCGAAGGGTGTAGTCATATCGATTTTTCGTAACTCAGCTCACAGATAAGCTAGCGACATGAGGTTGAGTTTTTTAGAATCAGCGTTGAATTTCGATCAAGAAAATGTCCTGCAAAGTTGAAAAACTACATTTTGAAGGACCTTTGATTCTTGGCATCTGATTTCGAATGGTGTAGTCATATCGATTTTTTGTAACTCAGCTCACAGATAAGCTAGCGACATGAGGTTGAGTTTTTTAGAATCAGCGTTGAATTTCGATCAAGAAAATGTCCTGCAAAGTTGAAAAACTACATTTTGAAGGACCTTTGATTCTTGGCATCTGATTTCGAATGGTGTAGTCATATCGATTTTTTGTAACTCAGCTCACAGACGAGCTAGCGACACTTGGTTAAGTGTTTTGGAATCAGCGTTGAATTTTGATCAAGAAAATGTCCTGCAAAGTTGAAAAACTACATTTTGAAGGACCTTTGATTCTTGGCATCTGATTTCGAAAAGTGTAGTCATATCGATTTTTCGTAACTCAGCTCACAGATAAGCTAGCGACATGAGGTTGAGTTTTTTAGAATCAGCGTTGAATTTCGATCAAGAAAATGTCCTGCAAAGTTGAAAAACTACATTTTGAAGGACCTTTGATTCTTGGCATCTGATTTCGAAGGGTGTAGTCATATCGATTTTTTGTAACTCAGCTCACAGATAAGCTAGCGACATGAGGTTGAGTTTTTTAGAATCAGCGTTGAATTTTGATCAAGAAAATGTCCTGCAAAGTTGAAAAACTACATTTTGAAGGACCTTTGATTCTTGGCATCTGATTTCGAAGGGTGTAGTCATATCGATTTTTTGTAACTCAGCTCACAGATAAGCTAGCGACATGAGGTTGAGTTTTTTGGAATCAGCATTGAATTTTGATCAAGAAAATGTCCTGCAAAGTTGAAAAACTACATTTTGAAGGACCTTTGATTCTTGGCATCTGATTTCGAAGGGTGTAGTCATATCGATTTTTCGTAACTCAGCTCACAGATAAGCTAGCGACATGAGGTTGAGTTTTTTAGAATCAGCGTTGAATTTCGATCAAGAAAATGTCCTGCAAAGTTGAAAAACTACATTTTGAAGGACCTTTGATTCTTGGCATCTGATTTCGAATGGTGTAGTCATATCGATTTTTTGTAACTCAGCTCACAGATAAGCTAGCGACATGAGGTTGAGTTTTTTAGTATCAGCGTTGAATTTTGATCAAGAAAATGTCCTGCAAAGTTGAAAAACTACATTTTGAAGGACCTTTGATTCTTGGCATCTGATTTCGAAGGGTGTAGTCATATCGATTTTTCGTAACTCAGCTCACAGATAAGCTAGCGACATGAGGTTGAGTTTTTTAGAATCAGCGTTGAATTTTGATCAAGAAAATGTCCTGCAAAGTTGAAAAACTACATTTTGAAGGACTTTTGATTCTTGGCATCTGATTTCGAAGGGTGTAGTCATATCGATTTTTCGTAACTCAGCTCACAGATAAGCTAGCGACATGAGGTTGAGTTTTTTAGAATCAGCGTTGAATTTTGATCAAGAAAATGTCCTGCAAAGTTGAAAAACTACATTTTGAAGGACCTTTGATTCTTGGCATCTGATTTCGAAGGGTGTAGTCATATCGATTTTTCGTAACTCAGCTCACAGATAAGCTAGCGACATGAGGTTGAGTTTTTTGGAATCAGCGTTGAATTTTGATCAAGAAAATGTCCTGCAAAGTAGAAAAACTACATTTTGAAGGACCATTGATTTTTGGCATTCAATTCGGAGAGTGTAGTCATATCGATTTTTGTAACTCAGCTCACAGACGAGCTAGCGACATTTGGTTAAGTGTTTTGGAATCAGCGTTGAATTTTGATCAAGGAAAAGTCCTGCAAAACTGAAAAACTACATTTTGAAGGACCTTTGATTCTTGGCATCTGATTTCGAAGGGTGTAGTCATATCGATTTTTCGTAACTCAGCTCACAGATAAGCTAGCGACATGAGGTTGAGTTTTTTAGAATCAGCGTTGAATTTCGATCAAGAAAATGTCCTGCAAAGTTGAAAAACTACATTTTGAAGGACCTTTGATTCTTGGCATCTGATTTCGAAGGGTGTAGTCATATCGATTTTTTGTAACTCAGCTCACAGATAAGCTAGCGACATGAGGTTGAGTTTTTTAGTATCAGCGTTGAATTTTGATCAAGAAAATGTCCTGCTAAGTTGAAAAACTACATTTTGAAGGACCTTTGATTCTTGGCATCTGATTTCGAAGGGTGTAGTCATATCGATTTTTTGTAACTCAGCTCACAGATAAGCTAGCAGCGACATGAGGTTGAGTTTTTTAGAATCAGCGTTGAATTTTGATCAAGAAAATGTCCTGCAAAGTTGAAAAACTACATTTTGAAGGACCTTTGATTCTTGGCATCTGAATTCGAAGGGTGTAGTCATATCGATTTTTCGTAACTCAGCTCACAGATAAGCTAGCGACATGAGGTTGAGTTTTTTGGAATCAGCGTTGAATTTTGATCAAGAAAATGTCCTGCAAAGTTGAAAAACTACATTTTGAAGGACCTTTGATTCTTGGCATCTGATTTCGAAGGGTGTAGTCATATCGATTTTTCGTAACTCAGCTCACAGATAAGCTAGCGACATGAGGTTGAGTTTTTTGGAATCAGCGTTGAATTTTGATCAAGAAAATGTCCTGCAAAGTTGAAAAACTACATTTTGAAGGACCTTTGATTCTTGGCATCTGATTTCGAAGGGTGTAGTCAAATCGTTTTTTTGTAACTCAGCTCACAGATAAGCTAGCGACATGAGGTTGAGTTTTTTAGAATCAGCGTTGAATTTTGATCAAGAAAATGTCCTGCAAAGTTGAAAAACTACATTTTGAAGGACCTTTGATTCTTGGCATCTGATTTCGAAGGGTGTAGTCATATCGATTTTTTGTAACTCAGCTCACAGATAAGCTAGCAGCGACATGAGGTTGAGTTTTTTAGAATCAGCGTTGAATTTTGATCAAGAAAATGTCCTGCAAAGTTGAAAAACTACATTTTGAAGGACCTTTGATTCTTGGCATCTGATTTCGAAGGGTGTAGTCATATCGATTTTTCGTAACTCAGCTCACAGATAAGCTAGCGACATGAGGTTGAGTTTTTTGGAATCAGCGTTGAATTTTGATCAAGAAAATGTCCTGCAAAGTTGAAAAACTACATTTTGAAGGACCTTTGATTCTTGGCATCTGATTTCGAAGGGTGTAGTCATATCGATTTTTTGTAACTCAGCTCACAGATAAGCTAGCGACATGAGGTTGAGTTTTTTAGTATCAGCGTTGAATTTTGATCAAGAAAATGTCCTGCTAAGTTGAAAAACTACATTTTGAAGGACCTTTGATTCTTGGCATCTGATTTCGAAGGGTGTAGTCATATCGATTTTTTGTAACTCAGCTCACAGATAAGCTAGCGACATGAGGTTGAGTTTTTTAGAATCAGCGTTGAATTTTGATCAAGAAAATGTCCTGCAAAGTTGAAAAACTACATTTTGAAGGACCTTTGATTCTTGGCATCTGAATTCGAAGGGTGTAGTCATATCGATTTTTCGTAACTCAGCTCACAGATAAGCTAGCGACATGAGGTTGAGTTTTTTGGAATCAGCGTTGAATTTTGATCAAGAAAATGTCCTGCAAAGTTGAAAAACTACATTTTGAAGGACCTTTGATTCTTGGCATCTGATTTCGAAGGGTGTAGTCAAATCGTTTTTTTGTAACTCAGCTCACAGATAAGCTAGCGACATGAGGTTGAGTTTTTTAGAATCAGCGTTGAATTTTGATCAAGAAAATGTCCTGCAAAGTTGAAAAACTACATTTTGAAGGACCTTTGATTCTTGGCATCTGATTTCGAAGGGTGTAGTCATATCGATTTTTTGTAACTCAGCTCACAGATAAGCTAGCAGCGACATGAGGTTGAGTTTTTTAGAATCAGCGTTGAATTTTGATCAAGAAAATGTCCTGCAAAGTTGAAAAACTACATTTTGAAGGACCTTTGATTCTTGGCATCTGAATTCGAAGGGTGTAGTCATATCGATTTTTCGTAACTCAGCTCACAGATAAGCTAGCGACATGAGGTTGAGTTTTTTGGAATCAGCGTTGAATTTTGATCAAGAAAATGTCCTGCAAAGTTGAAAAACTACATTTTGAAGGACCTTTGATTCTTGGCATCTGATTTCGAAGGGTGTAGTCATATCGATTTTTTGTAACTCAGCTCACAGATAAGCTAGCAGCGACATGAGGTTGAGTTTTTTAGAATCAGCGTTGAATTTTGATCAAGAAAATGTCCTGCAAAGTTGAAAAACTACATTTTGAAGGACCTTTGATTCTTGGCATCTGAATTCGAAGGGTGTAGTCATATCGATTTTTCGTAACTCAGCTCACAGATAAGCTAGCGACATGAGGTTGAGTTTTTTGGAATCAGCGTTGAATTTTGATCAAGAAAATGTCCTGCAAAGTTGAAAAACTACATTTTGAAGGACCTTTGATTCTTGGCATCTGATTTCGAAGGGTGTAGTCATATCGATTTTTCGTAACTCAGCTCACAGATAAGCTAGCGACATGAGGTTGAGTTTTTTGGAATCAGCGTTGAATTTTGATCAAGAAAATGTCCTGCAAAGTTGAAAAACTACATTTTGAAGGACCTTTGATTCTTGGCATCTGATTTCGAAGGGTGTAGTCAAATCGTTTTTTTGTAACTCAGCTCACAGATAAGCTAGCAGCGACATGAGGTTGAGTTTTTTAGAATCAGCGTTGAATTTTGATCAAGAAAATGTCCTGCAAAGTTGAAAAACTACATTTTGAAGGACCTTTGATTCTTGGCATCTGATTTCGAAGGGTGTAGTCATATCGATTTTTTGTAACTCAGCTCACAGATAAGCTAGCAGCGACATGAGGTTGAGTTTTTTAGAATCAGCGTTGAATTTTGATCAAGAAAATGTCCTGCAAAGTTGAAAAACTACATTTTGAAGGACCTTTGATTCTTGGCATCTGATTTCGAAGGGTGTAGTCATATCGATTTTTCGTAACTCAGCTCACAGATAAGCTAGCGACATGAGGTTGAGTTTTTTGGAATCAGCGTTGAATTTTGATCAAGAAAATGTCCTGCAAAGTTGAAAAACTACATTTTGAAGGACCTTTGATTCTTGGCATCTGATTTCGAAGGGTGTAGTCATATCGATTTTTCGTAACTCAGCTCACAGATAAGCTAGCGACATGAGGTTGAGTTTTTTAGAATCAGCGTTGAATTTTGATCAAGAAAATGTCCTGCAAAGTTGAAAAACTACATTTTGAAGGACCTTTGATTCTTGGCATCTGATTTCGAAGGGTGTAGTCATATCGATTTTTCGTAACTCAGCTCACAGATAAGCTAGCGACATGAGGTTGAGTTTTTTAGAATCAGCGTTGAATTTTGATCAAGAAAATGTCCTGCAAAGTTGAAAAACTACATTTTGAAGGACCTTTGATTCTTGGCATCTGATTTCGAAGGGTGTAGTCATATCGATTTTTTGTAACTCAGCTCACAGATAAGCTAGCAGCGACATGAGGTTGAGTTTTTTAGAATCAGCGTTGAATTTTGATCAAGAAAATGTCCTGCAAAGTTGAAAAACTACATTTTGAAGGACCTTTGATTCTTGGCATCTGAATTCGAAGGGTGTAGTCATATCGATTTTTCGTAACTCAGCTCACAGATAAGCTAGCGACATGAGGTTGAGTTTTTTGGAATCAGCGTTGAATTTTGATCAAGAAAATGTCCTGCAAAGTTGAAAAACTACATTTTGAAGGACCTTTGATTCTTGGCATCTGATTTCGAAGGGTGTAGTCATATCGATTTTTCGTAACTCAGCTCACAGATAAGCTAGCGACATGAGGTTGAGTTTTTTGGAATCAGCGTTGAATTTTAATCAAGAAAATGTCCTGCAAAGTTGAAAAACTACATTTTGAAGGACCTTTGATTCTTGGCATCTGATTTCGAAGGGTGTAGTCAAATCGTTTTTTTGTAACTCAGCTCACAGATAAGCTAGCGACATAAGGTTGAGTTTTTTAGAATCAGCGTTGAATTTTGATCAAGAAAATGTCCTGCAAAGTTGAAAAACTACATTTTGAAGGACCTTTGATTCTTGGCATCTGATTTCGAAGGGTGTAGTCATATCGATTTTTCGTAACTCAGCTCACAGATAAGCTAGCGACATGAGGTTGAGTTTTTTAGAATCAGCGTTGAATTTTGATCAAGAAAATGTCCTGCAAAGTTGAAAAACTACATTTTGAAGGACCTTTGATTCTTGGCATCTGATTTCGAAGGGTGTAGTCATATCGATTTTTTGTAACTCAGCTCACAGATAAGCTAGCAGCGACATGAGGTTGAGTTTTTTAGAATCAACGTTGAATTTTGATCAAGAAAATGTCCTGCAAAGTTGAAAAACTACATTTTGAAGGACCTTTGATTCTTGGCATCTGAATTCGAAGGGTGTAGTCATATCGATTTTTCGTAACTCAGCTCACAGATAAGCTAGCGACATGAGGTTGAGTTTTTTGGAATCAGCGTTGAATTTTGATCAAGAAAATGTCCTGCAAAGTTGAAAAACTACATTTTGAAGGACCTTTGATTCTTGGCATCTGATTTCGAAGGGTGTAGTCATATCGATTTTTCGTAACTCAGCTCACAGATAAGCTAGCGACATGAGGTTGAGTTTTTTGGAATCAGCGTTGAATTTTGATCAAGAAAATGTCCTGCAAAGTTGAAAAACTACATTTTGAAGGACCTTTGATTCTTGGCATCTGATTTCGAAGGGTGTAGTCAAATCGTTTTTTTGTAACTCAGCTCACAGATAAGCTAGCAGCGACATGAGGTTGAGTTTTTTAGAATCAGCGTTGAATTTTGATCAAGAAAATGTCCTGCAAAGTTGAAAAACTACATTTTGAAGGACCTTTGATTCTTGGCATCTGATTTCGAAGGGTGTAGTCATATCGATTTTTTGTAACTCAGCTCACAGATAAGCTAGCAGCGACATGAGGTTGAGTTTTTTAGAATCAGCGTTGAATTTTGATCAAGAAAATGTCCTGCAAAGTTGAAAAACTACATTTTGAAGGACCTTTGATTCTTGGCATCTGATTTCGAAGGGTGTAGTCATATCGATTTTTGTAACTCAGCTCACAGACGAGCTAGCGACATTTGGTTAAGTGTTTTGGAATCAGCGTTGAATTTTGATCAAGAAAATGTCCTGCAAAGTTGAAAAACTACATTTTGAAGGACCTTTGATTCTTGGCATCTGATTTCGAAGGGTGTAGTCATATCGATTTTTGTAACTCAGCTCACAAACGAGCTAGCGACATTTGGTTGAGTGATTTGGAATCAGCGTTGAATTTTGATCAAGAAAAAGTCCTACTTAACTGAAAAACTACACTTTAAAGGACGATTGATTTTTGGCATTTAATTCGAAGAGTGTAATCATATCGATTTTTGTAACTCAGCTCACAGACGAGCTAGCGACATTTGGTTAAGTGTTTTGGAATCAGCGTTGAATTTTGATCAAGGAAAAGTCCTGCAAAACTGAAAAACTACATTTTGAAGGACCTTTGATTCTTGGCATCTGATTTCGAAGGGTGTAGTCATATCGATTTTTCGTAACTCAGCTCACAGATAAGCTAGCGACATGAGGTTGAGTTTTTTGGAATCAGCGTTGAATTTTGATCAAGAAAATGTCCTGCAAAGTTGAAAAACTACATTTTGAAGGACCTTTGATTCTTGGCATCTGATTTCGAAGGGTGTAGTCAAATCGTTTTTTTGTAACTCAGCTCACAGATAAGCTAGCAGCGACATGAGGTTGAGTTTTTTAGAATCAGCGTTGAATTTTGATCAAGAAAATGTCCTGCAAAGTTGAAAAACTACATTTTGAAGGACCTTTGATTCTTGGCATCTGATTTCGAAGGGTGTAGTCATATCGATTTTTTGTAACTCAGCTCACAGATAAGCTAGCAGCGACATGAGGTTGAGTTTTTTAGAATCAGCGTTGAATTTTGATCAAGAAAATGTCCTGCAAAGTTGAAAAACTACATTTTGAAGGACCTTTGATTCTTGGCATCTGATTTCGAAGGGTGTAGTCATATCGATTTTTCGTAACTCAGCTCACAGATAAGCTAGCGACATGAGGTTGAGTTTTTTGGAATCAGCGTTGAATTTTGATCAAGAAAATGTCCTGCAAAGTTGAAAAACTACATTTTGAAGGACCTTTGATTCTTGGCATCTGATTTCGAAGGGTGTAGTCATATCGATTTTTGTAACTCAGCTCACAAACGAGCTAGCGACATTTGGTTGAGTGTTTTGGAATCAGCGTTGAATTTTGATCAAGAAAAAGTCCTACTTAACTGAAAAACTACACTTTAAAGGACGATTGATTTTTGGCATTTAATTCGAAGAGTGTAATCATATCGATTTTTGTAACTCAGCTCACAGACGAGCTAGCGACATTTGGTTAAGTGTTTTGGAATCAGCGTTGAATTTTGATCAAGGAAAAGTCCTGCAAAACTGAAAAACTACATTTTGAAGGACCTTTGATTCTTGGCATCTGATTTCGAAGGGTGTAGTCATATCGATTTTTCGTAACTCAGCTCACAGATAAGCTAGCGACATGAGGTTGAGTTTTTTAGAATCAGCGTTGAATTTCGATCAAGAAAATGTCCTGCAAAGTTGAAAAACTACATTTTGAAGGACCTTTGATTCTTGGCATCTGATTTCGAAGGGTGTAGTCATATCGATTTTTTGTAACTCAGCTCACAGATAAGCTAGCGACATGAGGTTGAGTTTTTTAGTATCAGCGTTGAATTTTGATCAAGAAAATGTCCTGCAAAGTTGAAAAACTACATTTTGAAGGACCTTTGATTCTTGGCATCTGATTTCGAAGGGTGTAGTCAAATCGTTTTTTTGTAACTCAGCTCACAGATAAGCTAGCGACATGAGGTTGAGTTTTTTGGAATCAGCGTTGAATTTTGATCAAGAAAATGTCCTGCAAAGTTGAAAAACTACATTTTGAAGGACCTTTGATTCTTGGCATCTGATTTCGAATGGTGTAGTCATATCGATTTTTTGTAACTCAGCTCACAGATAAGCTAGCGACATGAGGTTGAGTTTTTTAGTATCAGCGTTGAATTTTGATCAAGAAAATGTCCTGCAAAGTTGAAAAACTACATTTTGAAGGACCTTTGATTCTTGGCATCTGATTTCGAAGGGTGTAGTCATATCGATTTTTCGTAACTCAGCTCACAGATAAGCTAGCGACATGAGGTTGAGTTTTTTAGAATCAGCGTTGAATTTTGATCAAGAAAATGTCCTACTTAACTGAAAAACTACACTTTAAAGGACGATTGATTTTTGGCATTTAATTCGAAGAGTGTAATCATATCGATTTTTGTAACTCAGCTCACAGACGAGCTAGCGACATTTGGTTAAGTGTTTTGGAATCAGCGTTGAATTTTGATCAAGGAAAAGTCCTGCAAAACTGAAAAACTACATTTTGAAGGACCTTTGATTCTTGGCATCTGATTTCGAAGGGTGTAGTCATATCGATTTTTCGTAACTCAGCTCACAGATAAGCTAGCGACATGAGGTTGAGTTTTTTAGAATCAGCGTTGAATTTCGATCAAGAAAATGTCCTGCAAAGTTGAAAAACTACATTTTGAAGGACCTTTGATTCTTGGCATCTGATTTCGAAGGGTGTAGTCATATCGATTTTTTGTAACTCAGCTCACAGATAAGCTAGCGACATGAGGTTGAGTTTTTTAGTATCAGCGTTGAATTTTGATCAAGAAAATGTCCTGCAAAGTTGAAAAACTACATTTTGAAGGACCTTTGATTCTTGGCATCTGATTTCGAAGGGTGTAGTCAAATCGTTTTTTTGTAACTCAGCTCACAGATAAGCTAGCGACATGAGGTTGAGTTTTTTGGAATCAGCGTTGAATTTTGATCAAGAAAATGTCCTGCAAAGTTGAAAAACTACATTTTGAAGGACCTTTGATTCTTGGCATCTGATTTCGAATGGTGTAGTCATATCGATTTTTTGTAACTCAGCTCACAGATAAGCTAGCGACATGAGGTTGAGTTTTTTAGTATCAGCGTTGAATTTTGATCAAGAAAATGTCCTGCAAAGTTGAAAAACTACATTTTGAAGGACCTTTGATTCTTGGCATCTGATTTCGAAGGGTGTAGTCATATCGATTTTTCGTAACTCAGCTCACAGATAAGCTAGCGACATGAGGTTGAGTTTTTTAGAATCAGCGTTGAATTTTGATCAAGAAAATGTCCTGCAAAGTTGAAAAACTACATTTTGAAGGACCTTTGATTCTTGGCATCTGATTTCGAAGGGTGTAGTCATATCGATTTTTCGTAACTCAGCTCACAGATAAGCTAGCGACATGAGGTTGAGTTTTTTGGAATCAGCGTTGAATTTTGATCAAGAAAATGTCCTGCAAAGTTGAAAAACTACATTTTGAAGGACCATTGATTTTTGGCATTCAATTCGGAGAGTGTAGTCATATCGATTTTTGTAACTCAGCTCACAAACGAGCTAGCGACATTTGGTTGAGTGTTTTGGAATCAGCGTTGAATTTTGATCAAGAAAAAGTCCTACTTAACTGAAAAACTACACTTTAAAGGACGATTGATTTTTGGCATTTAATTCGAAGAGTGTAATCATATCGATTTTTGTAACTCAGCTCACAGACGAGCTAGCGACATTTGGTTAAGTGTTTTGGAATCAGCGTTGAATTTTGATCAAGGAAAAGTCCTGCAAAACTGAAAAACTACATTTTGAAGGATCTTTGATTCTTGGCATCTGATTTCGAAGGGTGTAGTCATATCGATTTTTCGTAACTCAGCTCACAGATAAGCTAGCGACATGAGGTTGAGTTTTTTAGAATCAGCGTTGAATTTCGATCAAGAAAATGTCCTGCAAAGTTGAAAAACTACATTTTGAAGGACCTTTGATTCTTGGCATCTGATTTCGAAGGGTGTAGTCATATCGATTTTTTGTAACTCAGCTCACAGATAAGCTAGCGACATGAGGTTGAGTTTTTTAGTATCAGCGTTGAATTTTGATCAAGAAAATGTCCTGCAAAGTTGAAAAACTACATTTTGAAGGACCTTTGATTCTTGGCATCTGATTTCGAAGGGTGTAGTCATATCGATTTTTCGTAACTCAGCTCACAGATAAGCTAGCGACATGAGGTTGAGTTTTTTAGAATCAGCGTTGAATTTTGATCAAGAAAATGTCCTGCAAAGTTGAAAAACTACATTTTGAAGGACCTTTGATTCTTGGCATCTGATTTCGAAGGGTGTAGTCATATAGTTTTTTTGTAACTCAGCTCACAGATAAGCTAGCAGCGACATGAGGTTGAGTTTTTTAGAATCAGCGTTGAATTTTGATCAAGAAAATGTCCTGCAAAGTTGAAAAACTACATTTTGAAGGACCTTTGATTCTTGGCATCTGATTTCGAAGGGTGTAGTCATATCGATTTTTCGTAACTCAGCTCACAGATAAGCTAGCGACATGAGGTTGAGTTTTTTGGAATCAGCGTTGAATTTTGATCAAGGAAAAGTCCTGCAAAACTGAAAAACTACATTTTGAAGGACCTTTGATTCTTGGCATCTGATTTCGAAGGGTGTAGTCATATCGATTTTTCGTAACTCAGCTCACAGATAAGCTAGCGACATGAGGTTGAGTTTTTTAGAATCAGCGTTGAATTTCGATCAAGAAAATGTCCTGCAAAGTTGAAAAACTACATTTTGAAGGACCTTTGATTCTTGGCATCTGATTTCGAAGGGTGTAGTCATATCGATTTTTTGTAACTCAGCTCACAGATAAGCTAGCGACATGAGGTTGAGTTTTTTAGTATCAGCGTTGAATTTTGATCAAGAAAATGTCCTGCAAAGTTGAAAAACTACATTTTGAAGGACCTTTGATTCTTGGCATCTGATTTCGAAGGGTGTAGTCAAATCGTTTTCTTGTAACTCAGCTCACAGATAAGCTAGCGACATGAGGTTGAGTTTTTTGGAATCAGCGTTGAATTTTGATCAAGAAAATGTCCTGCAAAGTTGAAAAACTACATTTTGAAGGACCTTTGATTCTTGGCATCTGATTTCGAAGGGTGTAGTCATATCGATTTTTCGTAACTCAGCTCACAGATAAGCTAGCGACATGAGGTTGAGTTTTTTAGAATCAGCGTTGAATTTTGATCAAGAAAATGTCCTGCAAAGTTGAAAAACTACATTTTGAAGGACCTTTGATTCTTGGCATCTGATTTCGAAGGGTGTAGTCATATCGTTTTTTTGTAACTCAGCTCACAGATAAGCTAGCAGCGACATGAGGTTGAGTTTTTTAGAATCAGCGTTGAATTTTGATCAAGAAAATGTCCTGCAAAGTTGAAAAACTACATTTTGAAGGACCTTTGATTCTTGGCATCTGATTTCGAAGGGTGTAGTCATATCGATTTTTCGTAACTCAGCTCACAGATAAGCTAGCGACATGAGGTTGAGTTTTTTGGAATCAGCGTTGAATTTTGATCAAGGAAAAGTCCTGCAAAACTGAAAAACTACATTTTGAAGGACCTTTGATTCTTGGCATCTGATTTCGAAGGGTGTAGTCATATCGATTTTTCGTAACTCAGCTCACAGATAAGCTAGCGACATGAGGTTGAGTTTTTTAGAATCAGCGTTGACATTCGATCAAGAAAATGTCCTGCAAAGTTGAAAAACTACATTTTGAAGGACCTTTGATTCTTGGCATCTGATTTCGAAGGGTGTAGTCATATCGATTTTTTGTAACTCAGCTCACAGATAAGCTAGCGACATGAGGTTGAGTTTTTTAGTATTAGCGTTGAATTTTGATCAAGAAAATGTCCTGCAAAGTTGAAAAACTACATTTTGAAGGACCTTTGATTCTTGGCATCTGATTTCGAAGGGTGTAGTCAAATCGTTTTCTTGTAACTCAGCTCACAGATAAGCTAGCGACATGAGGTTGAGTTTTTTGGAATCAGCGTTGAATTTTGATCAAGAAAATGTCCTGCAAAGTTGAAAAACTACATTTTGAAGGACCTTTGATTCTTGGCATCTGATTTCGAATGGTGTAGTCATATCGATTTTTTGTAACTCAGCTCACAGATAAGCTAGCGACATGAGGTTGAGTTTTTTAGTATCAGCGTTGAATTTTGATCAAGAAAATGTCCTGCAAAGTTGAAAAACTACATTTTGAAGGACCTTTGATTCTTGGCATCTGATTTCGAAGGGTGTAGTCATATCGATTTTTCGTAACTCAGCTCACAGATAAGCTAGCGACATGAGGTTGAGTTTTTTAGAATCAGCGTTGAATTTTGATCAAGAAAATGTCCTGCAAAGTTGAAAAACTACATTTTGAAGGACCTTTGATTCTTGGCATCTGATTTCGAAGGGTGTAGTCATATCGATTTTTCGTAACTCAGCTCACAGATAAGCTAGCGACATGAGGTTGAGTTTTTTGGAATCAGCGTTGAATTTTGATCAAGGAAAAGTCCTGCAAAACTGAAAAACTACATTTTGAAGGACCTTTGATTCTTGGCATCTGATTTCGAAGGGTGTAGTCATATCGATTTTTCGTAACTCAGCTCACAGATAAGCTAGCGACATGAGGTTGAGTTTTTTAGAATCAGCGTTGAATTTCGATCAAGAAAATGTCCTGCAAAGTTGAAAAACTACATTTTGAAGGACCTTTGATTCTTGGCATCTGATTTCGAAGGGTGTAGTCATATCGATTTTTTGTAACTCAGCTCACAGATAAGCTAGCGACATGAGGTTGAGTTTTTTAGTATCAGCGTTGAATTTTGATCAAGAAAATGTCCTGCAAAGTTGAAAAACTACATTTTGAAGGACCTTTGATTCTTGGCATCTGATTTCGAAGGGTGTAGTCAAATCGTTTTCTTGTAACTCAGCTCACAGATAAGCTAGCGACATGAGGTTGAGTTTTTTGGAATCAGCGTTGAATTTTGATCAAGAAAATGTCCTGCAAAGTTGAAAAACTACATTTTGAAGGACCTTTGATTCTTGGCATCTGATTTCGAAGGGTGTAGTCATATCGATTTTTCGTAACTCAGCTCACAGATAAGCTAGCGACATGAGGTTGAGTTTTTTAGAATCAGCGTTGAATTTTGATCAAGAAAATGTCCTGCAAAGTTGAAAAACTACATTTTGAAGGACCTTTGATTCTTGGCATCTGATTTCGAAGGGTGTAGTCATATCGATTTTTTGTAACTCAGCTCACAGATAAGCTAGCAGCGACATGAGGTTGAGTTTTTTAGAATCAGCGTTGAATTTTGATCAAGAAAATGTCCTGCAAAGTTGAAAAACTACATTTTGAAGGACCTTTGATTCTTGGCATCTGATTTCGAAGGGTGTAGTCATATCGATTTTTCGTAACTCAGCTCACAGATAAGCTAGCGACATGAGGTTGAGTTTTTTGGAATCAGCGTTGAATTTTGATCAAGGAAAAGTCCTGCAAAACTGAAAAACTACATTTTGAAGGACCTTTGATTCTTGGCATCTGATTTCGAAGGGTGTAGTCATATCGATTTTTCGTAACTCAGCTCACAGATAAGCTAGCGACATGAGGTTGAGTTTTTTAGAATCAGCGTTGAATTTCGATCAAGAAAATGTCCTGCAAAGTTGAAAAACTACATTTTGAAGGACCTTTGATTCTTGGCATCTGATTTCGAAGGGTGTAGTCATATCGATTTTTTGTAACTCAGCTCACAGATAAGCTAGCGACATGAGGTTGAGTTTTTTAGTATCAGCGTTGAATTTTGATCAAGAAAATGTCCTGCAAAGTTGAAAAACTACATTTTGAAGGACCTTTGATTCTTGGCATCTGATTTCGAAGGGTGTAGTCAAATCGTTTTCTTGTAACTCAGCTCACAGATAAGCTAGCGACATGAGGTTGAGTTTTTTGGAATCAGCGTTGAATTTTGATCAAGAAAATGTCCTGCAAAGTTGAAAAACTACATTTTGAAGGACCTTTGATTCTTGGCATCTGATTTCGAATGGTGTAGTCATATCGATTTTTTGTAACTCAGCTCACAGATAAGCTAGCGACATGAGGTTGAGTTTTTTAGTATCAGCGTTGAATTTTGATCAAGAAAATGTCCTGCAAAGTTGAAAAACTACATTTTGAAGGACCTTTGATTCTTGGCATCTGATTTCGAAGGGTGTAGTCATATCGATTTTTCGTAACTCAGCTCACAGATAAGCTAGCGACATGAGGTTGAGTTTTTTAGAATCAGCGTTGAATTTTGATCAAGAAAATGTCCTGCAAAGTTGAAAAACTACATTTTGAAGGACCTTTGATTCTTGGCATCTGATTTCGAAGGGTGTAGTCATATCGATTTTTCGTAACTCAGCTCACAGATAAGCTAGCGACATGAGGTTGAGTTTTTTGGAATCAGCGTTGAATTTTGATCAAGAAAATGTCCTGCAAAGTTGAAAAACTACATTTTGAAGGACCATTGATTTTTGGCATTCAATTCGGAGAGTGTAGTCATATCGATTTTTGTAACTCAGCTCACAAACGAGCTAGCGACATTTGGTGGAGTGTTTTGGAATCAGCGTTGAATTTTGATCAAGAAAAAGTCCTACTTAACTGAAAAACTACACTTTAAAGGACGATTGATTTTTGGCATTTAATTCGAAGAGTGTAATCATATCGATTTTTGTAACTCAGCTCACAGACGAGCTAGCGACATTTGGTTAAGTGTTTTGGAATCAGCGTTGAATTTTGATCAAGGAAAAGTCCTGCAAAACTGAAAAACTACATTTTGAAGGACCTTTGATTCTTGGCATCTGATTTCGAAGGGTGTAGTCATATCGATTTTTCGTAACTCAGCTCACAGATAAGCTAGCGACATGAGGTTGAGTTTTTTAGAATCAGCGTTGAATTTCGATCAAGAAAATGTCCTGCAAAGTTGAAAAACTACATTTTGAAGGACCTTTGATTCTTGGCATCTGATTTCGAAGGGTGTAGTCATATCGATTTTTTGTAACTCAGCTCACAGATAAGCTAGCGACATGAGGTTGAGTTTTTTGGAATCAGCGTTGAATTTTGATCAAGAAAATGTCCTGCAAAGTTGAAAAACTACATTTTGAAGGACCTTTGATTCTTGGCATCTGATTTCGAATGGTGTAGTCATATCGATTTTTTGTAACTCAGCTCACAGATAAGCTAGCGACATGAGGTTGAGTTTTTTAGTATCAGCGTTGAATTTTGATCAAGAAAATGTCCTGCAAAGTTGAAAAACTACATTTTGAAGGACCTTTGATTCTTGGCATCTGATTTCGAAGGGTGTAGTCATATCGATTTTTCGTAACTCAGCTCACAGATAAGCTAGCGACATGAGGTTGAGTTTTTTAGAATCAGCGTTGAATTTTGATCAAGAAAATGTCCTGCAAAGTTGAAAAACTACATTTTGAAGGACCTTTGATTCTTGGCATCTGATTTCGAAGGGTGTAGTCATATCGATTTTTCGTAACTCAGCTCACAGATAAGCTAGCGACATGAGGTTGAGTTTTTTGGAATCAGCGTTGAATTTTGATCAAGAAAATGTCCTGCAAAGTTGAAAAACTACATTTTGAAGGACCATTGATTTTTGGCATTCAATTCGGAGAGTGTAGTCATATCGATTTTTGTAACTCAGCTCACAAACGAGCTAGCGACATTTGGTTGAGTGTTTTGGAATCAGCGTTGAATTTTGATCAAGAAAAAGTCCTACTTAACTGAAAAACTACACTTTAAAGGACGATTGATTTTTGGCATTTAATTCGAAGAGTGTAATCATATCGATTTTTGTAACTCAGCTCACAGACGAGCTAGCGACATTTGGTTAAGTGTTTTGGAATCAGCGTTGAATTTTGATCAAGGAAAAGTCCTGCAAAACTGAAAAACTACATTTTGAAGGACCTTTGATTCTTGGCATCTGATTTCGAAGGGTGTAGTCATATCGATTTTTCGTAACTCAGCTCACAGATAAGCTAGCGACATGAGGTTGAGTTTTTTAGAATCAGCGTTGAATTTCGATCAAGAAAATGTCCTGCAAAGTTGAAAAACTACATTTTGAAGGACCTTTGATTCTTGGCATCTGATTTCGAAGGGTGTAGTCATATCGATTTTTTGTAACTCAGCTCACAGATAAGCTAGCGACATGAGGTTGAGTTTTTTAGTATCAGCGTTGAATTTTGATCAAGAAAATGTCCTGCAAAGTTGAAAAACTACATTTTGAAGGACCTTTGATTCTTGGCATCTGATTTCGAAGGGTGTAGTCATATCGATTTTTCGTAACTCAGCTCACAGATAAGCTAGCGACATGAGGTTGAGTTTTTTAGAATCAGCGTTGAATTTTGATCAAGAAAATGTCCTGCAAAGTTGAAAAACTACATTTTGAAGGACCTTTGATTCTTGGCATCTGATTTCGAAGGGTGTAGTCATATCGTTTTTTTGTAACTCAGCTCACAGATAAGCTAGCAGCGACATGAGGTTGAGTTTTTTAGAATCAGCGTTGAATTTTGATCAAGAAAATGTCCTGCAAAGTTGAAAAACTACATTTTGAAGGACCTTTGATTCTTGGCATCTGATTTCGAAGGGTGTAGTCATATCGATTTTTCGTAACTCAGCTCACAGATAAGCTAGCGACATGAGGTTGAGTTTTTTGGAATCAGCGTTGAATTTTGATCAAGAAAATGTCCTGCAAAGTTGAAAAACTACATTTTGAAGGACCTTTGATTCTTGGCATCTGATTTCGAAGGGTGTAGTTATATCGATTTTTTGTAACTCAGCTCACAGATAAGCTAGCGACATGAGGTTGAGTTTTTTAGAATCAGCGTTGAATTTCGATCAAGAAAATGTCCTGCAAAGTTGAAAAACTACATTTTGAAGGACCTTTGATTCTTGGCATCTGATTTCGAAGGGTGTAGTCATATCGATTTTTCGTAACTCAGCTCACAGATAAGCTAGCGACATGAGGTTGAGTTTTTTGGAATCAGCGTTGAATTTTGATCAAGAAAATGTCCTGCAAAGTTGAAAAACTACATTTTGAAGGACCATTGATTTTTGGCATTCAATTCGGAGAGTGTAGTCATATCGATTTTTGTAACTCAGCTCACAAACGAGCTAGCGACATTTGGTTGAGTGTTTTGGAATCAGCGTTGAATTTTGATCAAGAAAAAGTCCTACTTAACTGAAAAACTACACTTTAAAGGACGATTGATTTTTGGCATTTAATTCGAAGAGTGTAATCATATCGATTTTTGTAACTCAGCTCACAGACGAGCTAGCGACATTTGGTTAAGTGTTTTGGAATCAGCGTTGAATTGTGATCAAGGAAAAGTCCTGCAAAACTGAAAAACTACATTTTGAAGGACCTTTGATTCTTGGCATCTGATTTCGAAGGGTGCAGTCATATCGATTTTTCGTAACTCAGCTCACAGATAAGCTAGCGACATGAGGTTGAGTTTTTTTAGAATCAGCGTTGAATTTCGATCAAGAAAATGTTCTGCAAAGTTGAAAAACTACATTTTGAAGGACCTTTGATTCTTGGCATCTGATTTCGAAGGGTGTAGTCATATCGATTTTTTGTAACTCAGCTCACAGATAAGCTAGCGACATGAGGTTGAGTTTTTTAGTATCAGCGTTGAATTTTGATTAAGAAAATGTCCTGCAAAGTTGAAAAACTACATTTTGAAGGACCTTTGATTCTTGGCATCTGATTTCGAAGGGTGTAGTCACATCGATTTTTCGTAACTCAGCTCACAGATAAGCTAGCGACATGAGGTTGAGTTTTTTAGAATCAGCGTTGAATTTTGATCAAGAAAATGTCCTGCAAAGTTGAAAAACTACATTTTGAAGGACCTTTGATTCTTGGCATCTGATTTCGAAGGGTGTAGTCATATCGTTTTTTTGTAACTCAGCTCACAGATAAGCTAGCAGCGACATGAGGTTGAGTTTTTTAGAATCAGCGTTGAATTTTGATCAAGAAAATGTCCTGCAAAGTTGAAAAACTACATTTTGAAGGACCTTTGATTCTTGGCATCTGATTTCGAAGGGTGTAGTCATATCGATTTTTCGTAACTCAGCTCACAGATAAGCTAGCGACATGAGGTTGAGTTTTTTGGAATCAGCGTTGAATTTTGATCAAGAAAATGTCCTGCAAAGTTGAAAAACTACATTTTGAAGGACCTTTGATTCTTGGCATCTGATTTCGAAGGGTGTAGTTATATCGATTTTTTGTAACTCAGCTCACAGATAAGCTAGCGACATGAGGTTGAGTTTTTTAGAATCAGCGTTGAATTTCGATCACGAAAATGTCCTGCAAAGTTGAAAAACTACATTTTGAAGGACCTTTGATTCTTGGCATCTGATTTCGAAGGGTGTAGTCATATCGATTTTTTGTAACTCAGCTCACAGATAAGCTAGCGACATGTGGTTGAGTTTTTTAGAATCAGCGTTGAATTTTGATCAAGAAAATGTCCTGCAAAGTTGAAAAACTACATTTTGAAGGACCTTTGATTCTTGGCATCTGATTTCGAAGGGTGTAGTCATATCGATTTTTCGTAACTCAGCTCACAGATAAGCTAGCGACATGAGGTTGAGTTTTTTAGAATCAGCGTTGAATTTTGATCAAGAAAATGTCCTGCAAAGTTGAAAAACTACATTTTGAAGGACCTTTGATTCTTGGCATCTGATTTCGAAGGGTGTAGTCATATCGATTTTTTGTAACTCAGCTCACAGATAAGCTAGCGACATGAGGTTGAGTTTTTTGGAATCAGCGTTGAATTTTGATCAAGAAAATGTCCTGCAAAGTTGAAAAACTACATTTTGAAGGACCTTTGATTCTTGGCATCTGATTTCGAATGGTGTAGTCATATCGATTTTTTGTAACTCAGCTCACAGATAAGCTAGCGACATGAGGTTGAGTTTTTTAGAATCAGCGTTGAATTTTGATCAAGAAAATGTCCTGCAAAGTTGAAAAACTACATTTTGAAGGACCTTTGATTCTTGGCATCTGATTTCGAAGGGTGTAGTCATATCGATTTTTTGTAACTCAGCTCACAGATAAGGTAGCGACATGAGGTTGAGTTTTTTGGAATCAGCGTTGAATTTTGATCAAGAAAATGTCCTGCAAAGTTGAAAAACTACATTTTGAAGGACCTTTGATTCTTGGCATCTGATTTCGAAGGGTGTAGTCATATCGATTTTTCGTAACTCAGCTCACAGATAAGCTAGCGACATGAGGTTGAGTTTTTTAGAATCAGCGTTGAATTTTGATCAAGAAAATGTCCTGCAAAGTTGAAAAACTACATTTTGAAGGACCTTTGATTCTTGGCATCTGATTTCGAAGGGTGTAGTCATATCGATTTTTTGTAACTCAGCTCACAGATAAGCTAGCGACATGAGGTTGAGTTTTTTAGTATCAGCGTTGAATTTTGATCAAGAAAATGTCCTGCAAAGTTGAAAAACTACATTTTGAAGGACCTTTGATTCTTGGCATCTGATTTCGAAGGGTGTAGTCAAATCGTTTTTTTGTAACTCAGCTCACAGATAAGCTAGCGACATGAGGTTGAGTTTTTTAGAATCAGCGTTGAATTTTGATCAAGAAAATGTCCTGCAAAGTTGAAAAACTACATTTTGAAGGACCTTTGATTCTTGGCATCTGATTTCGAAGGGTGTAGTCATATCGATTTTTTGTAACTCAGCTCACAGATAAGGTAGCGACATGAGGTTGAGTTTTTTAGAATCAGCGTTGAATTTTGATCAAGAAAATGTCCTGCAAAGTTGAAAAACTACATTTTGAAGGACCTTTGATTCTTGGCATCTGATTTCGAAGGGTGTAGTCATATCGATTTTTTGTAACTCAGCTCACAGATAAGCTAGCGACATGAGGTTGAGTTTTTTAGAATCAGCGTTGAATTTTGATCAAGAAAATGTCCTGCAAAGTTGAAAAACTACATTTTGAAGGACCTTTGATTCTTGGCATCTGATTTCGAAGGGTGTAGTCATATCGATTTTTTGTAACTCAGCTCACAGATAAGGTAGCGACATGAGGTTGAGTTTTTTAGAATCAGCGTTGAATTTTGATCAAGAAAATGTCCTGCAAAGTTGAAAAACTACATTTTGAAGGACCTTTGATTCTTGGCATCTGATTTCGAAGGGTGTAGTCATATCGATTTTTTGTAACTCAGCTCACAGATAAGGTAGCGACATGAGGTTGAGTTTTTTGGAATCAGCGTTGAATTTTGATCAAGAAAATGTCCTGCAAAGTTGAAAAACTACATTTTGAAGGACCTTTGATTCTTGGCATCTGATTTCGAAGGGTGTAGTTATATCGATTTTTTGTAACTCAGCTCACAGATAAGCTAGCGACATGAGGTTGAGTTTTTTTAGAATCAGCGTTGAATTTTGATCAAGAAAATGTCCTGCAAAGTTGAAAAACTACATTTTGAAGGACCTTTGATTCTTGGCATCTGATTTCGAAGGGTGTAGTCATATCGATTTTTTGTAACTCAGCTCACAGATAAGGTAGCGACATGATGTTGAGTTTTTTGGAATCAGCGTTGAATTTTGATCAAGAAAATGTCCTGCAAAGTTGAAAAACTACATTTTGAAGGACCTTTGATTCTTGGCATCTGATTTCGAAGGGTGTAGTCATATCGATTTTTTGTAACTCAGCTCACAGATAAGCTAGCGACATGAGGTTGAGTTTTTTAGAATCAGCGTTGAATTTTGATCAAGAAAATGTCCTGCAAAGTTGAAAAACTACATTTTGAAGGACCTTTGATTCTTGGCATCTGATTTCGAAGGGTGTAGTCATATCGATTTTTTGTAACTCAGCTCACAGATAAGGTAGCGACATGAGGTTGAGTTTTTTGAAATCAGCGTTGAATTTTGATCAAGAAAATGTCCTGCAAAGTTGAAAAACTACATTTTGAAGGACCTTTGATTCTTGGCATCTGATTTCGAAGGGTGTAGTCATATCGATTTTTTGTAACTCAGCTCACAGATAAGGTAGCGACATGAGGTTGAGTTTTTTGGAATCAGCGTTGAATTTTGATCAAGAAAATGTCCTGCAAAGTTGAAAAACTACATTTTGAAGGACCTTTGATTCTTGGCATCTGATTTCGAAGGGTGTAGTCATATCGATTTTTCGTAACTCAGCTCACAGATAAGCTAGCGACATGAGGTTGAGTTTTTTAGAATCAGCGTTGAATTTTGATCAAGAAAATGTCCTGCAAAGTTGAAAAACTACATTTTGAAGGACCTTTGATTCTTGGCATCTGATTTCGAAGGGTGTAGTCATATCGATTTTTTGTAACTCAGCTCACAGATAAGCTAGCGACATGAGGTTAAGTTTTTTAGTATCAGCGTTGAATTTTGATCAAGAAAATGTCCTGCAAAGTTGAAAAACTACATTTTGAAGGACCTTTGATTCTTGGCATCTGATTTCGAAGGGTGTAGTCAAATCGTTTTTTTGTAACTCAGCTCACAGATAAGCTAGCGACATGAGGTTGAGTTTTTTAGAATCAGCGTTGAATTTTGATCAAGAAAATGTCCTGCAAAGTTGAAAAACTACATTTTGAAGGACCTTTGATTCTTGGCATCTGATTTCGAAGGGTGTAGTCATATCGATTTTTTGTAACTCAGCTCACAGATAAGGTAGCGACATGAGGTTGAGTTTTTTAGAATCAGCGTTGAATTTTGATCAAGAAAATGTCCTGCAAAGTTGAAAAACTACATTTTGAAGGACCTTTGATTCTTGGCATCTGATTTCGAAGGGTGTAGTCATATCGATTTTTCGTAACTCAGCTCACAGATAAGCTAGCGACATGAGGTTGAGTTTTTTAGAATCAGCGTTGAATTTTGATCAAGAAAATGTCCTGCAAAGTTGAAAAACTACATTTTGAAGGACCTTTGATTCTTGGCATCTGATTTCGAAGGGTGTAGTTATATCGATTTTTTGTAACTCAGCTCACAGATAAGCTAGCGACATGAGGTTGAGTTTTTTAGAATCAGCGTTGAATTTTGATCAAGAAAATGTCCTGCAAAGTTGAAAAACTACATTTTGAAGGACCTTTGATTCTTGGCATCTGATTTCGAAGGGTGTAGTCATATCGATTTTTTGTAACTCAGCTCACAGATAAGGTAGCGACATGAGGTTGAGTTTTTTGGAATCAGCGTTGAATTTTGATCAAGAAAATGTCCTGCAAAGTTGAAAAACTACATTTTGAAGGACCTTTGATTCTTGGCATCTGATTTCGAAGGGTGTAGTCATATCGATTTTTTGTAACTCAGCTCACAGATAAGCTAGCGACATGAGGTTGAGTTTTTTAGAATCAGCGTTGAATTTTGATCAAGAAAATGTCCTGCAAAGTTGAAAAACTACATTTTGAAGGACCTTTGATTCTTGGCATCTGATTTCGAAGGGTGTAGTCATATCGATTTTTTGTAACTCAGCTCACAGATAAGGTAGCGACATGAGGTTGAGTTTTTTGGAATCAGCGTTGAATTTTGATCAAGAAAATGTCCTGCAAAGTTGAAAAACTACATTTTGAAGGACCTTTGATTCTTGGCATCTGATTTCGAAGGGTGTAGTCATATCGATTTTTCGTAACTCAGCTCACAGATAAGCTAGCGACATGAGGTTGAGTTTTTTAGAATCAGCGTTGAATTTTGATCAAGAAAATGTCCTGCAAAGTTGAAAAACTACATTTTGAAGGACCTTTGATTCTTGGCATCTGATTTCGAAGGGTGTAGTCATATCGATTTTTCGTAACTCAGCTCACAGATAAGCTAGCGACATGAGGTTGAGTTTTTTGGAATCAGCGTTGAATTTTGATCAAGAAAATGTCCTGCGAAGTTGAAAAACTACATTTTGAAGGACCTTTGATTCTTGGCATCTGATTTCGAATGGTGTAGTCATACCGATTTTTTGTAACTCAGCTCACAGATAAGCTAGCGACATGAGGTTGAGTTTTTTAGTATCAGCGTTGAATTTTGATCAAGAAAATGTCCTGCAAAGTTGAAAAACTACATTTTGAAGGACCTTTGATTCTTGGCATCTGATTTCGAAGGGTGTAGTCATATCGATTTTTCGTAACTCAGCTCACAGATAAGCTAGCGACATGAGGTTGAGTTTTTTGGAATCAGCGTTGAATTTTGATCAAGAAAATGTCCTGCAAAGTTGAAAAACTACATTTTGAAGGACCATTGATTTTTGGCATTCAATTCGGAGAGTGTAGTCATATCGATTTTTGTAACTCAGCTCACAAACGAGCTAGCGACATTTGGTTGAGTGTTTTGGAATCAGCGTTGAATTTTGATCAAGAAAATGTCCTGCAAAGTTGAAAAACTACATTTTGAAGGACCATTGATTTTTGGCATTCAATTCGGAGAGTGTAGTCATATCGATTTTTGTAACTCAGCTCACAAACGAGCTAGCGACATTTGGTTGAGTGTTTTGGAATCAGCGTTGAATTTTGATCAAGAAAAAGTCCTACTTAACTGAAAAACTACACTTTAAAGGACGATTGATTTTTGGCATTTAATTCGAAGAGTGTAATCATATCGATTTTTGTAACTCAGCTCACAGACGAGCTAGCGACATTTGGTTAAGTGTTTTGGAATCAGCGTTGAATTTTGATCAAGGAAAAGTCCTGCAAAACTGAAAAACTACATTTTGAAGGACCTTTGATTCTTGGCATCTGATTTCGAAGGGTGTAGTCATATCGATTTTTCGTAACTCAGCTCACAGATAAGCTAGCGACATGAGGTTGAGTTTTTTAGAATCAGCGTTGAATTTTGATCAAGAAAATGTCCTGCAAAGTTGAAAAACTACATTTTGAAGGACCTTTGATTCTTGGCATCTGATTTCGAAGGGTGTAGTCATATCGATTTTTTGTAACTCAGCTCACAGATAAGCTAGCGACATGAGGTTGAGTTTTTTAGAATCAGCGTTGAATTTTGATCAAGAAAATGTCCTGCAAAGTTGAAAAACTACATTTTGAAGGACCTTTGATTCTTGGCATCTGATTTCGAAGGGTGTAGTCATATCTGATTTCGAAGGGTGTAGTCATCGATTTTTCGTAACTCAGCTCACAGATAAGCTAGCGACATGAGGTTGAGTTTTTTAGAATCAGCGTTGAATTTTGATCAAGAAAATGTCCTGCAAAGTTGAAAAACTACATTTTGAAGGACCTTTGATTCTTGGCATCTGATTTCGAAGGGTGTAGTCATATCGATTTTTTGTAACTCAGCTCACAGATAAGCTAGCGACATGAGGTTGAGTTTTTTAGAATCAGCGTTGAATTTTGATCAAGAAAATGTCCTGCAAAGTTGAAAAACTACATTTTGAAGGACCTTTGATTCTTGGCATCTGATTTCGAAGGGTGTAGTCATATCGATTTTTCGTAACTCAGCTCACAGATAAGCTAGCGACATGAGGTTGAGTTTTTTGGAATCAGCGTTGAATTTTGATCAAGAAAATGTCCTGCAAAGTTGAAAAACTACATTTTGAAGGACCTTTGATTCTTGGCATCTGATTTCGAAGGGTGTAGTTATATCGATTTTTTGTAACTCAGCTCACAGATAAGCTAGCGACATGAGGTTGAGTTTTTTAGAATCAGCGTTGAATTTCGATCAAGAAAATGTCCTGCAAAGTTGAAAAACTACATTTTGAAGGACCTTTGATTCTTGGCATCTGATTTCGAAGGGTGTAGTCATATCGATTTTTCGTAACTCAGCTCACAGATAAGCTAGCGACATGAGGTTGAGTTTTTTGGAATCAGCGTTGAATTTTGATCAAGAAAATGTCCTGCAAAGTTGAAAAACTACATTTTGAAGGACCATTGATTTTTGGCATTCAATTCGGAGAGTGTAGTCATATCGATTTTTGTAACTCAGCTCACAAACGAGCTAGCGACATTTGGTTGAGTGTTTTGGAATCAGCGTTGAATTTTGATCAAGAAAAAGTCCTACTTAACTGAAAAACTACACTTTAAAGGACGATTGATTTTTGGCATTTAATTCGAAGAGTGTAATCATATCGATTTTTGTAACTCAGCTCACAGACGAGCTAGCGACATTTGGTTAAGTGTTTTGGAATCAGCGTTGAATTGTGATCAAGGAAAAGTCCTGCAAAGTTGAAAAACTACATTTTGAAGGACCATTGATTTTTGGCATCTGATTTCGAAGGGTGTAGTCATATCGATTTTTCGTAACTCAGCTCACAGATAAGCTAGCGACATGAGGTTGAGTTTTTTGGAATCAGCGTTGAATTTCGATCAAGAAAATGTCCTGCAAAGTTGAAAAACTACATTTTGAAGGACCTTTGATTCTTGGCATCTGATTTCGAAGGGTGTAGTCATATCGATTTTTCGTAACTCAGCTCACAGATAAGCTAGCGACATGAGGTTGAGTTTTTTGGAATCAGCGTTGAATTTTGATCAAGAAAATGTCCTGCAAAGTTGAAAAACTACATTTTGAAGGACCATTGATTTTTGGCATTCAATTCGGAGAGTGTAGTCATATCGATTTTTGTAACTCAGCTCACAAACGAGCTAGCGACATTTGGTTGAGTGTTTTGGAATCAGCGTTGAATTTTGATCAAGAAAAAGTCCTACTTAACTGAAAAACTACACTTTAAAGGACGATTGATTTTTGGCATTTAATTCGAAGAGTGTAATCATATCGATTTTTGTAACTCAGCTCACAGACGAGCTAGCGACATTTGGTTAAGTGTTTTGGAATCAGCGTTGAATTGTGATCAAGGAAAAGTCCTGCAAAACTGAAAAACTACATTTTGAAGGACCTTTGATTCTTGGCATCTGATTTCGAAGGGTGCAGTCATATCGATTTTTCGTAACTCAGCTCACAGATAAGCTAGCGACATGAGGTTGAGTTTTTTAGAATCAGCGTTGAATTTCGATCAAGAAAATGTTCTGCAAAGTTGAAAAACT
>CAXBUI010000145.1:0-33466 GCA_963978915.1 Caenorhabditis parvicauda | reverse complement strand
CATGGACGGTTTTTGACGTCGACTTCAGATGCCTCTAACTTCAGAACCGAGCCTCAGAATCCAGAAAGACTATGTTTTTCGTGTATCTTGAACCTTTCATTGTCTATAGCAAACAAAATCTCAACAATTTTTTCCGACCCCAAAATCGAAAAAATCCATGGGCTATAGCCCACGGATTTTTCCATTTTCGACCCAAAAATTTTATGGCTCAGAATCGACTGCAAACAAAGGAACTGACATTCTGAATCGTTTGAGAAAGGTCTCGCTTCTGGAAACCTCCTAGATGTCGAGTTACAGAAGGTCAAACTTGGACGATTTTGACGTCGACTTCAGATGCCTGTTACTTCAGAACCGAGCCTCAGAATCCAGAAAGACTATGTTTTTCGTGCATCTTGAACCTTTCATTGTCTATAGCAAACAAAATCTCAACAATTTTTTCCGACCCCAAAACCGAAAAAATCCATGGGCTATAGCCCACGGATTTTTCCATTTTCGACCCAAAAATTTTTAGGCTCAGAATCGACTGAAAACTAGGGAAGTGATAGAATCAAACATCCTGAATCGTTTGAGACAAGTCTCACCTCTGGAAACCTTCTGGAAGTCGAGTTACGGAAGGTCAAATTTGGACACTTTTTGACGTCGACTTCAGACGCCTGTAACTTCATTGTAGTGCCTCAGAATCCGGGCAGACTATGTTTTCCGTGCATTCTGAACCACATAGAGTCTATAGACTATGAAATCTCTACAATTTTTTCCGACCCCAAAATCGAAAAAATCCATGGGCTATAGCCCACGGATTTTTCCATTTTCGACCCAAAAATTTTATGGCTCAGAATCGACTGCAAACAAAGGAACTGATAGATTCAACCATTCTGAATCGTTTGAGATAGGTCTCACTTCTGGAAACCTCCTAGAAGTCGAGTTACAGAAGGTCAAACTTGGACGGTTTTTGACGTCGACTTCAGATGCCTCTAACTTCAGAACCGAGCCTTAGAATCCAGAAAGACTATGTTTTCCGTGCATCTTGAACCTCTAATTGTCTATAGCAAACAAAATCTCAACAATTTTTTCCGACCCCAAAACCGAAAAAATCCATGGGCTATAGCCCACGGATTTTTCCATTTTCGACCCAAAAATTTTATGGCTCAAAATCGACTGCAAACAAAGGAACTGATAGATTCAACCATTCTGAATCGTTTGAGATAGGTCTCGCTTCTGGAAACCTCCTAGAAGTCGAGTTACAGAAGGTCAAACTTGGACGGTTTTTGACGTCGACTTCAGATGCCTGTAACTTCAGAACCGAGCCTCAGAATCCAGAAAGACTATGTTTTTCGTGCATCTTGAACCTTTCATTGTCTATAGCAAACAAAATCTCAACAATTTTTTCCGACCCCAAAACCGAAAAAATCCATGGGCTATAGCCCACGGATTTTTCCATTTTCGACCCAAAAATTTTTAGGCTCAGAATCGACTGAAAGTAGGGAAGTGATAGAATCAAACATCCTGAATCGTTTGAGACAAGTCTCACCTCTGGAAACCTTCTGGAAGTCGAGTTACGGAAGGTCAAAGTTGGACACTTTTTGACGTCGACTTCAGACGCCTGTAACTTCATTGTAGTGCCTCAGAATCCGGGCAGACTATGTTTTCCGTGCATTCTGAACCACATAGAGTCTATAGACTATGAAATCTCTACAATTTTTTCCGACCCCAAAATCGAAAAAATCCATGGGCTATAGCCCACGGATTTTTCCATTTTCGACCCAAAAATTTTATGGCTCAGAATCGACTGCAAACAAAGGAACTGACATTCTGAATCGTTTGAGAAAGGTCTCGCTTCTGGAAACCTCCTAGAAGTCGAGTTACAGAAGGTCAAACTTGGACGATTTTGACGTCGACTTCAGATGCCTGTAACTTCAGAACCGAGCCTCAGAATCCAGAAAGACTATGTTTTCCGTGCATCTTGAACCTCTAATTGTCTATAGCAAACAAAATCTCAACAATTTTTTCCGACCCCAAAACCGAAAAAATCCATGGGCTATAGCCCACGGATTTTTCCATTTTCGACCCAAAAATTTTTAGGCTCAGAATCGACTGAAAGTAGGGAAGTGATAGAATCAAACATCCTGAATCGTTTGAGACAAGTCTCACCTCTGGAAACCTTCTGGAAGTCGAGTTACGGAAGGTCAAAGTTGGACACTTTTTGACGTCGACTTCAGACGCCTGTAACTTCATTGTAGTGCCTCAGAATCCGGGCAGACTATGTTTTCCGTGCATTCTGAACCACATAGAGTCTATAGACTATGAAATCTCTACAATTTTTTCCGACCCCAAAATCGAAAAAATCCATGGGCTATAGCCCACGGATATTTCAATTTTCGACCCGAAAATTTTAGGCTCAGAATCGACTGCAAACAAAGGAACTGATAGATTCAACCATTCTGAATCGTTTGAGATAGGTCTCGCTTCTGGAAACCTCCCAGAAGTCGAGTTACAGAAGGTCAAACTTGGACGATTTTGACGTCGACTTCAGATGCCTCTAACTTCAGAAACGAGCCTTAGAATCCAGAAAGACTATGTTTTCCGTGCATCTTGAACCTATCATTGTCTATAGCAAACAAAATCTCAACAATTTTTTCCGACCCCTAAATCGAAAAAATCCATGGGCTATAGCCCACGGATTTTTCCATTTTCGACCCAAAAATTTTAGGGCTCAGAATCGACTGCAAACAAAGGAACTGATAGATTCAACCATTCTGAATCGTTTGAGATAGGTCTCGCTTCTGGAAACCACCTAGAAGTCGAGTTACAGAAGGTCAAACTTGGACGGTTTTTGACGTCGACTTCAGATGCCTCTAACTTCAGAACCGAGCCTTAGAATCCAGAAAGACTATGTTTTCCGTGCATCTTGAACCTCTAATTGTCTATAGCAAACAAAATCTCAACAATTTTTTCCGACCCCAAAACCGAAAAAATCCATGGGCTATAGCCCACGGATTTTTCCATTTTCGACCCAAAAATTTTATGGCTCAGAATCGACTGCAAACAAAGGAACTGACATTCTGAATCGTTTGAGAAAGGTCTCGCTTCTGGAAACCTCCTAGAAGTCGAGTTACAGAAGGTCAAACTTGGACGATTTTGACGTCGACTTCAGATGCCTGTAACTTCAGAACCGAGCCTCAGAATCCAGAAAGACTATGTTTTCCGTGCATCTTGAACCTCTAATTGTCTATAGCAAACAAAATCTCAACAATTTTTTCCGACCCCAAAACCGAAAAAATCCATGGGCTATAGCCCACGGATTTTTCCATTTTCGACCCAAAAATTTTATGGCTCAGAATCGACTGCAAACAAAGGAACTGATAGATTCAACCATTCTGAATCGTTTGAGATAGGTCTCGCTTCTGGAAACCTCCTAGAAGTCGAGTTACAGAAGGTCAAACTTGGACGGTTTTTGACGTCGACTTCAGATGCCTCTAACTTCAGAACCGAGCCTCAGAATCCAGAAAGACTATGTTTTCCGTGCATCTTGAACCTTTCATTGTCTATAGCAAACAAAATCTCAACAATTTTTTCCGACCCCAAAACCGAAAAAATCCATGGGCTATAGCCCACGGATTTTTCCATTTTCGACCCAAAAATTTTATGGCTCAGAATCGACTGCAAACAAAGGAACTGATAGATTCAACCATTCTGAATCGTTTGAGAAAGGTCTCGCTTCTGGAAACCTCCTAGAAGTCGAGTTACAGAAGGTCAAACTTGGACGATTTTGACGTCGACTTCAGATGCCTGTAACTTCAGAACCGAGCCTTAGAATCCAGAAAGACTATGTTTTCCGTGCATCTTGAACCTCTAATTGTCTATAGCAAACAAAATCTCAACAATTTTTTCCGACCCCAAAATCGAAAAAATCCATGGGCTATAGCCCACGGATTTTTCCATTTTCGACCCAAAAATTTTAGGGCTCAGAATCGACTGCAAACAAAGGAACTGATAGATTCAACCATTCTGAATCGTTTGAGATAGGTCTCGCTTCTGGAAACCACCTAGAAGTCGAGTTACAGAAGGTCAAACTTGGACGGTTTTTGACGTCGACTTCAGATGCCTCTAACTTCAGAACCGAGCCTTAGAATCCAGAAAGACTATGTTTTCCGTGCATCTTGAACCTCTAATTGTCTATAGCAAACAAAATCTCAACAATTTTTTCCGACCCCAAAACCGAAAAAATCCATGGGCTATAGCCCACGGATTTTTCCATTTTCGACCCAAAAATTTTATGGCTCAGAATCGACTGCAAACAAAGGAACTGACATTCTGAATCGTTTGAGAAAGGTCTCGCTTCTGGAAACCTCCTAGAAGTCGAGTTACAGAAGGTCAAACTTGGACGATTTTGACGTCGACTTCAGATGCCTGTAACTTCAGAACCGAGCCTCAGAATCCAGAAAGACTATGTTTTCCGTGCATCTTGAACCTCTAATTGTCTATAGCAAACAAAATCTCAACAATTTTTTCCGACCCCAAAACCGAAAAAATCCATGGGCTATAGCCCACGGATTTTTCCATTTTCGACCCAAAAATTTTATGGCTCAGAATCGACTGCAAACAAAGGAACTGATAGATTCAACCATTCTGAATCGTTTGAGATAGGTCTCGCTTCTGGAAACCTCCTAGAAGTCGAGTTACAGAAGGTCAAACTTGGACGGTTTTTGACGTCGACTTCAGATGCCTCTAACTTCAGAACCGAGCCTCAGAATCCAGAAAGACTATGTTTTTCGTGTATCTTGAACCTTTCATTGTCTATAGCAAACAAAATCTCAACAATTTTTTCCGACCCCAAAACCGAAAAAATCCATGGGCTATAGCCCACGGATTTTTCCATTTTCGACCCAAAAATTTTATGGCTCAGAATCGACTGCAAACAAAGGAACTGACATTCTGAATCGTTTGAGAAAGGTCTCGCTTCTGGAAACCTCCTAGAAGTCGAGTTACAGAAGGTCAAACTTGGACGGTTTTTGACGTCGACTTCAGATGCCTCTAACTTCAGAACCGAGCCTTAGAATCCAGAAAGACTATGTTTTCCGTGCATCTTGAACCTCTAATTGTCTATAGCAAACAAAATCTCAACAATTTTTTCCGACCCCAAAATCGAAAAAATCCATGGGCTATAGCCCACGGATTTTTCCATTTTCGACCCAAAAATTTTATGGCTCAGAATCGACTGCAAACAAAGGAACTGACATTCTGAATCGTTTGAGAAAGGTCTCGCTTCTGGAAACCTCCTAGAAGTCGAGTTACAGAAGGTCAAACTTGGACGATTTTTGACGTCGACTTCAGATGCCTGTAACTTCAGAACCGAGCCTCAGAATCCAGAAAGACTATGTTTTCCGTGCATCTTGAACCTCTAATTGTCTATAGCAAACAAAATCTCAACAATTTTTTCCGACCCCAAAACCGAAAAAATCCATGGGCTATAGCCCACGGATTTTTCCATTTTCGACCCAAAAATTTTATGGCTCAGAATCGACTGCAAACAAAGGAACTGATAGATTCAACCATTCTGAATCGTTTGAGATAGGTCTCGCTTCTGGAAACCTCCTAGAAGTCGAGTTACAGAAGGTCAAACTTGGACGGTTTTTGACGTCGACTTCAGATGCCTCTAACTTCAGAACCGAGCCTCAGAATCCAGAAAGACTATGTTTTTCGTGCATCTTGAACCTTTCATTGTCTATAGCAAACAAAATCTCAACAATTTTTTCCGACCCCAAAATCGAAAAAATCCATGGGCTATAGCCCACGGATTTTTCCATTTTCGACCCAAAAATTTTATGGCTCAGAATCGACTGCAAACAAAGGAACTGACATTCTGAATCGTTTGAGAAAGGTCTCGCTTCTGGAAACCTCCTAGAAGTCGAGTTACAGAAGGTCAAACTTGGACGATTTTGACGTCGACTTCAGATGCCTGTAACTTCAGAACCGAGCCTCAGAATCCAGAAAGACTATGTTTTCCGTGCATCTTGAACCTCTAATTGTCTATAGCAAACAAAATCTCAACAATTTTTTCCGACCCCAAAACCGAAAAAATCCATGGGCTATAGCCCACGGATTTTTCCATTTTCGACCCAAAAATTTTATGGCTCAGAATCGACTGCAAACAAAGGAACTGATAGATTCAACCATTCTGAATCGTTTGAGATAGGTCTCGCTTCTGGAAACCTCCTAGAAGTCGAGTTACAGAAGGTCAAACTTGGACGGTTTTTGACGTCGACTTCAGATGCCTCTAACTTCAGAACCGAGCCTCAGAATCCAGAAAGACTATGTTTTTCGTGCATCTTGAACCTTTCATTGTCTATAGCAAACAAAATCTCAACAATTTTTTCCGACCCCAAAACCGAAAAAATCCATGGGCTATAGCCCACGGATTTTCCATTTTCGACCCAAAAATTTTATGGCTCAGAATCGACTGCAAACAAAGGAACTGATAGATTCAACCATTCTGAATCGTTTGAGATAGGTCTCGCTTCTGGAAACCTCCTAGAAGTCGAGTTACAGAAGGTCAAACATGGACGGTTTTTGACGTCGACTTCAGATGCCTCTAACTTCAGAACCGAGCCTCAGAATCCAGAAAGACTATGTTTTTCGTGTATCTTGAACCTTTCATTGTCTATAGCAAACAAAATCTCAACAATTTTTTCCGACCCCAAAATCGAAAAAATCCATGGGCTATAGCCCACGGATTTTTCCATTTTCGACCCAAAAATTTTATGGCTCAGAATCGACTGCAAACAAAGGAACTGACATTCTGAATCGTTTGAGAAAGGTCTCGCTTCTGGAAACCTCCTAGATGTCGAGTTACAGAAGGTCAAACTTGGACGATTTTGACGTCGACTTCAGATGCCTGTTACTTCAGAACCGAGCCTCAGAATCCAGAAAGACTATGTTTTTCGTGCATCTTGAACCTTTCATTGTCTATAGCAAACAAAATCTCAACAATTTTTTCCGACCCCAAAACCGAAAAAATCCATGGGCTATAGCCCACGGATTTTTCCATTTTCGACCCAAAAATTTTTAGGCTCAGAATCGACTGAAAACTAGGGAAGTGATAGAATCAAACATCCTGAATCGTTTGAGACAAGTCTCACCTCTGGAAACCTTCTGGAAGTCGAGTTACGGAAGGTCAAATTTGGACACTTTTTGACGTCGACTTCAGACGCCTGTAACTTCATTGTAGTGCCTCAGAATCCGGGCAGACTATGTTTTCCGTGCATTCTGAACCACATAGAGTCTATAGACTATGAAATCTCTACAATTTTTTCCGACCCCAAAATCGAAAAAATCCATGGGCTATAGCCCACGGATTTTTCCATTTTCGACCCAAAAATTTTATGGCTCAGAATCGACTGCAAACAAAGGAACTGATAGATTCAACCATTCTGAATCGTTTGAGATAGGTCTCACTTCTGGAAACCTCCTAGAAGTCGAGTTACAGAAGGTCAAACTTGGACGGTTTTTGACGTCGACTTCAGATGCCTCTAACTTCAGAACCGAGCCTTAGAATCCAGAAAGACTATGTTTTCCGTGCATCTTGAACCTCTAATTGTCTATAGCAAACAAAATCTCAACAATTTTTTCCGACCCCAAAACCGAAAAAATCCATGGGCTATAGCCCACGGATTTTTCCATTTTCGACCCAAAAATTTTATGGCTCAAAATCGACTGCAAACAAAGGAACTGATAGATTCAACCATTCTGAATCGTTTGAGATAGGTCTCGCTTCTGGAAACCTCCTAGAAGTCGAGTTACAGAAGGTCAAACTTGGACGGTTTTTGACGTCGACTTCAGATGCCTGTAACTTCAGAACCGAGCCTCAGAATCCAGAAAGACTATGTTTTTCGTGCATCTTGAACCTTTCATTGTCTATAGCAAACAAAATCTCAACAATTTTTTCCGACCCCAAAACC
Source organism: Caenorhabditis parvicauda (assembly GCA_963978915.1). Lineage (NCBI taxonomy): Eukaryota > Metazoa > Nematoda > Chromadorea > Rhabditida > Rhabditidae > Caenorhabditis > Caenorhabditis parvicauda. The sequence continues at coordinate 25,511 of CAXBUI010000145.1, read as the reverse complement.
GAAAAAATCCATGGGCTATAGCCCACGGATTTTTCCATTTTCGACCCAAAAATTTTTAGGCTCAGAATCGACTGAAAGTAGGGAAGTGATAGAATCAAACATCCTGAATCGTTTGAGACAAGTCTCACCTCTGGAAACCTTCTGGAAGTCGAGTTACGGAAGGTCAAAGTTGGACACTTTTTGACGTCGACTTCAGACGCCTGTAACTTCATTGTAGTGCCTCAGAATCCGGGCAGACTATGTTTTCCGTGCATTCTGAACCACATAGAGTCTATAGACTATGAAATCTCTACAATTTTTTCCGACCCCAAAATCGAAAAAATCCATGGGCTATAGCCCACGGATTTTTCCATTTTCGACCCAAAAATTTTATGGCTCAGAATCGACTGCAAACAAAGGAACTGACATTCTGAATCGTTTGAGAAAGGTCTCGCTTCTGGAAACCTCCTAGAAGTCGAGTTACAGAAGGTCAAACTTGGACGATTTTGACGTCGAAAGGTCTCGACTTCTGGAAACCTCCTAGAATGAACCCCAAAATTTTATGTCGAAACCTTAACTTCAGAACCGAGCCTTAGAATCCAGAAAGACTCCATGTTTTCCGTGCATCTTGAACCTCTAATTGTCTATAGCAAACAAAATCTCAACAATTTTTTCCGACCCCAAAACCGAAAAAATCTATGGGCTATAGCCCACGGATTTTTCCATTTTCGACCCAAAAATTTTTAGGCTCAGAATCGACTGAAAGTAGGAAAAAAATCCATGGGCTACCATTCTGAAGTGATAGAATCAAACATCCTGAATCGTTTGAGACAAGTCTCACCTCTGGAAACCTTCTGGAAGTCGAGTTACGGAAGGTCAAAGTTGGACACTTTTTGACGTCGACTTCAGACGCCTGTAACTTCATTGTAGTGCCTCAGAATCCGGGCAGACTATGTTTTCCGTGCATTCTGAACCACATAGAGTCTATAGACTATGAAATCTCTACAATTTTTTCCGACCCCAAAATCGAAAAAATCCATGGGCTATAGCCCACGGATATTTCAATTTTCGACCCGAAAATTTTTAGGCTCAGAATCGACTGCAAACAAAGGAACTGATAGATTCAACCATTCTGAATCGTTTGAGATAGGTCTCGCTTCTGGAAACCTCCCAGAAGTCGAGTTACAGAAGGTCAAACTTGGACGATTTTGACGTCGACTTCAGATGCCTCTAACTTCAGAAACGAGCCTTAGAATCCAGAAAGACTATGTTTTCCGTGCATCTTGAACCTATCATTGTCTATAGCAAACAAAATCTCAACAATTTTTTCCGACCCCTAAATCGAAAAAATCCATGGGCTATAGCCCACGGATTTTTCCATTTTCGACCCAAAAATTTTAGGGCTCAGAATCGACTGCAAACAAAGGAACTGATAGATTCAACCATTCTGAATCGTTTGAGATAGGTCTCGCTTCTGGAAACCACCTAGAAGTCGAGTTACAGAAGGTCAAACTTGGACGGTTTTTGACGTCGACTTCAGATGCCTCTAACTTCAGAACCGAGCCTTAGAATCCAGAAAGACTATGTTTTCCGTGCATCTTGAACCTCTAATTGTCTATAGCAAACAAAATCTCAACAATTTTTTCCGACCCCAAAACCGAAAAAATCCATGGGCTATAGCCCACGGATTTTTCCATTTTCGACCCAAAAATTTTATGGCTCAGAATCGACTGCAAACAAAGGAACTGACATTCTGAATCGTTTGAGAAAGGTCTCGCTTCTGGAAACCTCCTAGAAGTCGAGTTACAGAAGGTCAAACTTGGACGATTTTGACGTCGACTTCAGATGCCTGTAACTTCAGAACCGAGCCTCAGAATCCAGAAAGACTATGTTTTCCGTGCATCTTGAACCTCTAATTGTCTATAGCAAACAAAATCTCAACAATTTTTTCCGACCCCAAAACCGAAAAAATCCATGGGCTATAGCCCACGGATTTTTCCATTTTCGACCCAAAAATTTTATGGCTCAGAATCGACTGCAAACAAAGGAACTGATAGATTCAACCATTCTGAATCGTTTGAGATAGGTCTCGCTTCTGGAAACCTCCTAGAAGTCGAGTTACAGAAGGTCAAACTTGGACGGTTTTTGACGTCGACTTCAGATGCCTCTAACTTCAGAACCGAGCCTCAGAATCCAGAAAGACTATGTTTTTCGTGTATCTTGAACCTTTCATTGTCTATAGCAAACAAAATCTCAACAATTTTTTCCGACCCCAAAACCGAAAAAATCCATGGGCTATAGCCCACGGATTTTTCCATTTTCGACCCAAAAATTTTATGGCACAGAATCGACTGCAAACAAAGGAACTGACATTCTGAATCGTTTGAGAAAGGTCTCGCTTCTGGAAACCTCCTAGAAGTCGAGTTACAGAAGGTCAAACTTGTACGATTTTGACGTCGACTTCAGATGCCTGTAACTTCAGAACCGAGCCTTAGAATCCAGAAAGACTATGTTTTCCGTGCATCTTGAACCTCTAATTGTCTATAGCAAACAAAATCTCAACAATTTTTTCCGACCCCAAAATCGAAAAAATCCATGGGCTATAGCCCACGGATTTTTCCATTTTCGACCCAAAAATTTTAGGGCTCAGAATCGACTGCAAACAAAGGAACTGATAGATTCAACCATTCTGAATCGTTTGAGATAGGTCTCGCTTCTGGAAACCACCTAGAAGTCGAGTTACAGAAGGTCAAACTTGGACGGTTTTTGACGTCGACTTCAGATGCCTCTAACTTCAGAACCGAGCCTTAGAATCCAGAAAGACTATGTTTTCCGTGCATCTTGAACCTCTAATTGTCTATAGCAAACAAAATCTCAACAATTTTTTCCGACCCCAAAACCGAAAAAATCCATGGGCTATAGCCCACGGATTTTTCCATTTTCGACCCAAAAATTTTATGGCTCAGAATCGACTGCAAACAAAGGAACTGACATTCTGAATCGTTTGAGAAAGGTCTCGCTTCTGGAAACCTCCTAGAAGTCGAGTTACAGAAGGTCAAACTTGGACGATTTTGACGTCGACTTCAGATGCCTGTAACTTCAGAACCGAGCCTCAGAATCCAGAAAGACTATGTTTTCCGTGCATCTTGAACCTCTAATTGTCTATAGCAAACAAAATCTCAACAATTTTTTCCGACCCCAAAACCGAAAAAATCCATGGGCTATAGCCCACGGATTTTTCCATTTTCGACCCAAAAATTTTATGGCTCAGAATCGACTGCAAACAAAGGAACTGATAGATTCAACCATTCTGAATCGTTTGAGATAGGTCTCGCTTCTGGAAACCTCCTAGAAGTCGAGTTACAGAAGGTCAAACTTGGACGGTTTTTGACGTCGACTTCAGATGCCTCTAACTTCAGAACCGAGCCTCAGAATCCAGAAAGACTATGTTTTTCGTGTATCTTGAACCTTTCATTGTCTATAGCAAACAAAATCTCAACAATTTTTTCCGACCCCAAAACCGAAAAAATCCATGGGCTATAGCCCACGGATTTTTCCATTTTCGACCCAAAAATTTTATGGCACAGAATCGACTGCAAACAAAGGAACTGACATTCTGAATCGTTTGAGAAAGGTCTCGCTTCTGGAAACCTCCTAGAAGTCGAGTTACAGAAGGTCAAACTTGGACGGTTTTTGACGTCGACTTCAGATGCCTCTAACTTCAGAACCGAGCCTTAGAATCCAGAAAGACTATGTTTTCCGTGCATCTTGAACCTCTAATTGTCTATAGCAAACAAAATCTCAACAATTTTTTCCGACCCCAAAATCGAAAAAATCCATGGGCTATAGCCCACGGATTTTTCCATTTTCGACCCAAAAATTTTATGGCTCAGAATCGACTGCAAACAAAGGAACTGACATTCTGAATCGTTTGAGAAAGGTCTCGCTTCTGGAAACCTCCTAGAAGTCGAGTTACAGAAGGTCAAACTTGGACGATTTTGACGTCGACTTCAGATGCCTGTAACTTCAGAACCGAGCCTCAGAATCCAGAAAGACTATGTTTTCCGTGCATCTTGAACCTCTAATTGTCTATAGCAAACAAAATCTCAACAATTTTTTCCGACCCCAAAACCGAAAAAATCCATGGGCTATAGCCCACGGATTTTTCCATTTTCGACCCAAAAATTTTATGGCTCAGAATCGACTGCAAACAAAGGAACTGATAGATTCAACCATTCTGAATCGTTTGAGATAGGTCTCGCTTCTGGAAACCTCCTAGAAGTCGAGTTACAGAAGGTCAAACTTGGACGGTTTTTGACGTCGACTTCAGATGCCTCTAACTTCAGAACCGAGCCTCAGAATCCAGAAAGACTATGTTTTTCGTGCATCTTGAACCTTTCATTGTCTATAGCAAACAAAATCTCAACAATTTTTTCCGACCCCAAAATCGAAAAAATCCATGGGCTATAGCCCACGGATTTTTCCATTTTCGACCCAAAAATTTTATGGCACAGAATCGACTGCAAACAAAGGAACTGACATTCTGAATCGTTTGAGAAAGGTCTCGCTTCTGGAAACCTCCTAGAAGTCGAGTTACAGAAGGTCAAACTTGTACGATTTTGACGTCGACTTCAGATGCCTGTAACTTCAGAACCGAGCCTCAGAATCCAGAAAGACTATGTTTTTCGTGCATCTTGAACCTTTCATTGTCTATAGCAAACAAAATCTCAACAATTTTTTCCGACCCTAAAACCGAAAAAATCCATGGGCTATAGCCCACGGATTTTTCCATTTTCGACCCAAAAATTTTTAGGCTCAGAATCGACTGAAAGTAGGGAAGTGATAGAATCAAACATCCTGAATCGTTTGAGACAAGTCTCACCTCTGGAAACCTTCTGGAAGTCGAGTTACGGAAGGTCAAAGTTGGACACTTTTTGACGTCGACTTCAGACGCCTGTAACTTCATTGTAGTGCCTCAGAATCCGGGCAGACTATGTTTTCCGTGCATTCTGAACCACATAGAGTCTATAGACTATGAAATCTCTACAATTTTTTCCGACCCCAAAATCGAAAAAATCCATGGGCTATAGCCCACGGATATTTCAATTTTCGACCCGAAAATTTTTAGGCTCAGAATCGACTGCAAACAAAGGAACTGATAGATTCAACCATTCTGAATCGTTTGAGATAGGTCTCGCTTCTGGAAACCTCCCAGAAGTCGAGTTACAGAAGGTCAAACTTGGACGATTTTGACGTCGACTTCAGATGCCTCTAACTTCAGAAACGAGCCTTAGAATCCAGAAAGACTATGTTTTCCGTGCATCTTGAACCTATCATTGTCTATAGCAAACAAAATCTCAACAATTTTTTCCGACCCCTAAATCGAAAAAATCCATGGGCTATAGCCCACGGATTTTTCCATTTTCGACCCAAAAATTTTAGGGCTCAGAATCGACTGCAAACAAAGGAACTGATAGATTCAACCATTCTGAATCGTTTGAGATAGGTCTCGCTTCTGGAAACCACCTAGAAGTCGAGTTACAGAAGGTCAAACTTGGACGGTTTTTGACGTCGACTTCAGATGCCTCTAACTTCAGAACCGAGCCTTAGAATCCAGAAAGACTATGTTTTCCGTGCATCTTGAACCTCTAATTGTCTATAGCAAACAAAATCTCAACAATTTTTTCCGACCCCAAAACCGAAAAAATCCATGGGCTATAGCCCACGGATTTTTCCATTTTCGACCCAAAAATTTTATGGCTCAGAATCGACTGCAAACAAAGGAACTGACATTCTGAATCGTTTGAGAAAGGTCTCGCTTCTGGAAACCTCCTAGAAGTCGAGTTACAGAAGGTCAAACTTGGACGATTTTGACGTCGACTTCAGATGCCTGTAACTTCAGAACCGAGCCTCAGAATCCAGAAAGACTATGTTTTCCGTGCATCTTGAACCTCTAATTGTCTATAGCAAACAAAATCTCAACAATTTTTTCCGACCCCAAAACCGAAAAAATCCATGGGCTATAGCCCACGGATTTTTCCATTTTCGACCCAAAAATTTTATGGCTCAGAATCGACTGCAAACAAAGGAACTGATAGATTCAACCATTCTGAATCGTTTGAGATAGGTCTCGCTTCTGGAAACCTCCTAGAAGTCGAGTTACAGAAGGTCAAACTTGGACGGTTTTTGACGTCGACTTCAGATGCCTCTAACTTCAGAACCGAGCCTCAGAATCCAGAAAGACTATGTTTTTCGTGTATCTTGAACCTTTCATTGTCTATAGCAAACAAAATCTCAACAATTTTTTCCGACCCCAAAACCGAAAAAATCCATGGGCTATAGCCCACGGATTTTTCCATTTTCGACCCAAAAATTTTTAGGCTCAGAATCGACTGAAAACTAGGGAAGTGATAGAATCAAACATCCTGAATCGTTTGAGACAAGTCTCACCTCTGGAAACCTTCTGAAAGTCGAGTTACGGAAGGTCAAATTTGGACACTTTTTGACGTCGACTTCAGACGCCTGTAACTTCATTGTAGTGCCTCAGAATCCGGGCAGACTATGTTTTCCGTGCATTCTGAACCACATAGAGTCTATAGACTATGAAATCTCTACAATTTTTTCCGACCCCAAAATCGAAAAAATCCATGGGCTATAGCCCACGGATTTTTCCATTTTCGACCCAAAAATTTTATGGCTCAGAATCGACTGCAAACAAAGGAACTGATAGATTCAACCATTCTGAATCGTTTGAGATAGGTCTCGCTTCTGGAAACCTCCTAGAAGTCGAGTTACAGAAGGTCAAACTTGGACGGTTTTTGACGTCGACTTCAGATGCCTCTAACTTCAGAACCGAGCCTTAGAATCCAGAAAGACTATGTTTTCCGTGCATCTTGAACCTCTAATTGTCTATAGCAAACAAAATCTCAACAATTTTTTCCGACCCCAAAACCGAAAAAATCCATGGGCTATAGCCCACGGATTTTTCCATTTTCGACCCAAAAATTTTATGGCTCAGAATCGACTGCAAACAAAGGAACTGATAGATTCAACCATTCTGAATCGTTTGAGATAGGTCTCGCTTCTGGAAACCTCCTAGAAGTCGAGTTACAGAAGGTCAAACTTGGACGGTTTTTGACGTCGACTTCAGATGCCTCTAACTTCAGAACCGAGCCTCAGAATCCAGAAAGACTATGTTTTTCGTGCATCTTGAACCTTTCATTGTCTATAGCAAACAAAATCTCAACAATTTTTTCCGACCCCAAAATCGAAAAAATCCATGGGCTATAGCCCACGGATTTTTCCATTTTCGACCCAAAAATTTTATGGCTAAGAATCGACTGCAAACAAAGGAACTGACATTCTGAATCGTTTGAGAAAGGTCTCGCTTCTGGAAACCTCCTAGAAGTCGAGTTACAGAAGGTCAAACTTGGACGATTTTGACGTCGACTTCAGATGCCTGTAACTTCAGAACCGAGCCTCAGAATCCAGAAAGACTATGTTTTCCGTGCATCTTGAACCTCTAATTGTCTATAGCAAACAAAATCTCAACAATTTTTTCCGACCCCAAAACCGAAAAAATCCATGGGCTATAGCCCACGGATTTTCCATTTTCGACCCAAAAATTTTATGGCTCAGAATCGACTGCAAACAAAGGAACTGATAGATTCAACCATTCTGAATCGTTTGAGATAGGTCTCGCTTCTGGAAACCTCCTAGAAGTCGAGTTACAGAAGGTCAAACATGGACGGTTTTTGACGTCGACTTCAGATGCCTCTAACTTCAGAACCGAGCCTCAGAATCCAGAAAGACTATGTTTTTCGTGTATCTTGAACCTTTCATTGTCTATAGCAAACAAAATCTCAACAATTTTTTCCGACCCCAAAATCGAAAAAATCCATGGGCTATAGCCCACGGATTTTTCCATTTTCGACCCAAAAATTTTATGGCTCAGAATCGACTGCAAACAAAGGAACTGACATTCTGAATCGTTTGAGAAAGGTCTCGCTTCTGGAAACCTCCTAGATGTCGAGTTACAGAAGGTCAAACTTGGACGATTTTGACGTCGACTTCAGATGCCTGTTACTTCAGAACCGAGCCTCAGAATCCAGAAAGACTATGTTTTTCGTGCATCTTGAACCTTTCATTGTCTATAGCAAACAAAATCTCAACAATTTTTTCCGACCCCAAAACCGAAAAAATCCATGGGCTATAGCCCACGGATTTTTCCATTTTCGACCCAAAAATTTTTAGGCTCAGAATCGACTGAAAACTAGGGAAGTGATAGAATCAAACATCCTGAATCGTTTGAGACAAGTCTCACCTCTGGAAACCTTCTGGAAGTCGAGTTACGGAAGGTCAAATTTGGACACTTTTTGACGTCGACTTCAGACGCCTGTAACTTCATTGTAGTGCCTCAGAATCCGGGCAGACTATGTTTTCCGTGCATTCTGAACCACATAGAGTCTATAGACTATGAAATCTCTACAATTTTTTCCGACCCCAAAATCGAAAAAATCCATGGGCTATAGCCCACGGATTTTTCCATTTTCGACCCAAAAATTTTATGGCTCAGAATCGACTGCAAACAAAGGAACTGATAGATTCAACCATTCTGAATCGTTTGAGATAGGTCTCACTTCTGGAAACCTCCTAGAAGTCGAGTTACAGAAGGTCAAACTTGGACGGTTTTTGACGTCGACTTCAGATGCCTCTAACTTCAGAACCGAGCCTTAGAATCCAGAAAGACTATGTTTTCCGTGCATCTTGAACCTCTAATTGTCTATAGCAAACAAAATCTCAACAATTTTTTCCGACCCCAAAACCGAAAAAATCCATGGGCTATAGCCCACGGATTTTTCCATTTTCGACCCAAAAATTTTATGGCTCAAAATCGACTGCAAACAAAGGAACTGATAGATTCAACCATTCTGAATCGTTTGAGATAGGTCTCGCTTCTGGAAACCTCCTAGAAGTCGAGTTACAGAAGGTCAAACTTGGACGGTTTTTGACGTCGACTTCAGATGCCTGTAACTTCAGAACCGAGCCTCAGAATCCAGAAAGACTATGTTTTTCGTGCATCTTGAACCTTTCATTGTCTATAGCAAACAAAATCTCAACAATTTTTTCCGACCCCAAAACCGAAAAAATCCATGGGCTATAGCCCACGGATTTTTCCATTTTCGACCCAAAAATTTTTAGGCTCAGAATCGACTGAAAGTAGGGAAGTGATAGAATCAAACATCCTGAATCGTTTGAGACAAGTCTCACCTCTGGAAACCTTCTGGAAGTCGAGTTACGGAAGGTCAAAGTTGGACACTTTTTGACGTCGACTTCAGACGCCTGTAACTTCATTGTAGTGCCTCAGAATCCGGGCAGACTATGTTTTCCGTGCATTCTGAACCACATAGAGTCTATAGACTATGAAATCTCTACAATTTTTTCCGACCCCAAAATCGAAAAAATCCATGGGCTATAGCCCACGGATTTTTCCATTTTCGACCCAAAAATTTTATGGCTCAGAATCGACTGCAAACAAAGGAACTGACATTCTGAATCGTTTGAGAAAGGTCTCGCTTCTGGAAACCTCCTAGAAGTCGAGTTACAGAAGGTCAAACTTGGACGATTTTGACGTCGACTTCAGATGCCTGTAACTTCAGAACCGAGCCTCAGAATCCAGAAAGACTATGTTTTCCGTGCATCTTGAACCTCTAATTGTCTATAGCAAACAAAATCTCAACAATTTTTTCCGACCCCAAAACCGAAAAAATCTATGGGCTATAGCCCACGGATTTTTCCATTTTCGACCCAAAAATTTTTAGGCTCAGAATCGACTGAAAGTAGGGAAGTGATAGAATCAAACATCCTGAATCGTTTGAGACAAGTCTCACCTCTGGAAACCTTCTGGAAGTCGAGTTACGGAAGGTCAAAGTTGGACACTTTTTGACGTCGACTTCAGACGCCTGTAACTTCATTGTAGTGCCTCAGAATCCGGGCAGACTATGTTTTCCGTGCATTCTGAACCACATAGAGTCTATAGACTATGAAATCTCTACAATTTTTTCCGACCCCAAAATCGAAAAAATCCATGGGCTATAGCCCACGGATATTTCAATTTTCGACCCGAAAATTTTTAGGCTCAGAATCGACTGCAAACAAAGGAACTGATAGATTCAACCATTCTGAATCGTTTGAGATAGGTCTCGCTTCTGGAATCTCCCAGAAGTCGAGTTACAGAAGGTCAAACTTGGACGATTTTGACGTCGACTTCAGATGCCTCTAACTTCAGAAACGAGCCTTAGAATCCAGAAAGACTATGTTTTCCGTGCATCTTGAACCTATCATTGTCTATAGCAAACAAAATCTCAACAATTTTTTCCGACCCCTAAATCGAAAAAATCCATGGGCTATAGCCCACGGATTTTTCCATTTTCGACCCAAAAATTTTAGGGCTCAGAATCGACTGCAAACAAAGGAACTGATAGATTCAACCATTCTGAATCGTTTGAGATAGGTCTCGCTTCTGGAAACCACCTAGAAGTCGAGTTACAGAAGGTCAAACTTGGACGGTTTTTGACGTCGACTTCAGATGCCTCTAACTTCAGAACCGAGCCTTAGAATCCAGAAAGACTATGTTTTCCGTGCATCTTGAACCTCTAATTGTCTATAGCAAACAAAATCTCAACAATTTTTTCCGACCCCAAAACCGAAAAAATCCATGGGCTATAGCCCACGGATTTTTCCATTTTCGACCCAAAAATTTTATGGCTCAGAATCGACTGCAAACAAAGGAACTGATAGATTCAACCATTCTGAATCGTTTGAGATAGGTCTCGCTTCTGGAAACCTCCCGGAAGTCGAGTTACAGAAGGTCAAACTTGGACGATTTTGACGTCGACTTCAGATGCCTCTAACTTCAGAAACGAGCCTTAGAATCCAGAAAGACTATGTTTTCCGTGCATCTTGAACCTCTCATTGTCTATAGCAAACAAAATCTCAACAATTTTTTCCGACCCCTAAATCGAAAAAATCCATGGGCTATAGCCCACGGATTTTTCCATTTTCGACCCAAAAATTTTAGGGCTCAGAATCGACTGCAAACAAAGGAACTGATAGATTCAACCATTCTGAATCGTTTGAGATAGGTCTCGCTTCTGGAAACCACCTAGAAGTCGAGTTACAGAAGGTCAAACTTGGACGGTTTTTGACGTCGACTTCAGATGCCTCTAACTTCAGAACCGAGCCTTAGAATCCAGAAAGACTATGTTTTCCGTGCATCTTGAACCTCTAATTGTCTATAGCAAACAAAATCTCAACAATTTTTTCCGACCCCAAAATCGAAAAAATCCATGGGCTATAGCCCACGGATTTTTCCATTTTCGACCCAAAAATTTTATGGCTCAGAATCGACTGCAAACAAAGGAACTGACATTCTGAATCGTTTGAGAAAGGTCTCGCTTCTGGAAACCTCCTAGAAGTCGAGTTACAGAAGGTCAAACTTGGACGATTTTGACGTCGACTTCAGATGCCTGTAACTTCAGAACCGAGCCTCAGAATCCAGAAAGACTATGTTTTCCGTGCATCTTGAACCTCTAATTGTCTATAGCAAACAAAATCTCAACAATTTTTTCCGACCCCAAAATCGAAAAAATCCATGGGCTATAGCCCACGGATTTTTCCATTTTCGACCCAAAAATTTTATGGCTCAGAATCGACTGCAAACAAAGGAACTGACATTCTGAATCGTTTGAGAAAGGTCTCGCTTCTGGAAACCTCCTAGATGTCGAGTTACAGAAGGTCAAACTTGGACGATTTTGACGTCGACTTCAGATGCCTGTAACTTCAGAACCGAGCCTCAGAATCCAGAAAGACTATGTTTTTCGTGCATCTTGAACCTTTCATTGTCTATAGCAAACAAAATCTCAACAATTTTTTCCGACCCCAAAACCGAAAAAATCCATGGGCTATAGCCCACGGATTTTTCCATTTTCGACCCAAAAATTTTATGGCTCAGAATCGACTGCAAACAAAGGAACTGATAGATTCAACCATTCTGAATCGTTTGAGATAGGTCTCGCTTCTGGAAACCTCCTAGAAGTCGAGTTACAGAAGGTCAAACTTGGACGGTTTTTGACGTCGACTTCAGATGCCTCTAACTTCAGAAACGAGCCTTAGAATCCAGAAAGACTATGTTTTCCGTGCATCTTGAAACTATCATTGTCTATAGCAAACAAAATCTCAACATTTTTTTCCGACCCCTAAATCGAAAAAATCCATGGGCTATAGCCCACGGATTTTTCCATTCTCGACCCAAAAATTTTAGGGCTCAGAATCGACTGCAAACAAAGGAACTGATAGATTCAACCATTCTGAATCGTTTGAGATAGGTCTCGCTTCTGGAAACCACCTAGAAGTCGAGTTACAGAAGGTCAAACTTGGACGGTTTTTGACGTCGACTTCAGATGCCTCTAACTTCAGAACCGAGCCTTAGAATCCAGAAAGACTATGTTTTCCGTGCATCTTGAACCTCTAATTGTCTATAGCAAACAAAATCTCAACAATTTTTTCCGACCCCAAAATGAAAAAAATCCATGGGCTATAGCCCACGGATTTTTCCATTTTCGACCCAAAAATTTTATGGCTCAGAATTGACTGCAAACAAAGGAACTGACATTCTGAATCGTTTGAGAAAGGTCTCGCTTCTGGAAACCTCCTAGAAGTCGAGTTACAGAAGGTCAAACTTGGACGATTTTGACGTCGACTTCAGATGCCTGTAACTTCAGAACCGAGCCTCAGAATCCAGAAAGACTATGTTTTCCGTGCATCTTGAACCTCTAATTGTCTATAGCAAACAAAATCTCAACAATTTTTTCCGACCCCAAAACCGAAAAAATCTATGGGCTGTAGCCCACGGATTTTTCCATTTTCGACCCAAAAATTTTTAGGCTCAGAATCGACTGAAAGTAGGGAAGTGATAGAATCAAACATCCTGAATCGTTTGAGACAAGTCTCACCTCTGGAAACCTTCTGGAAGTCGAGTTACGGAAGGTCAAAGTTGGACACTTTTTGACGTCGACTTCAGACGCCTGTAACTTCATTGTAGTGCCTCAGAATCCGGGCAGACTATGTTTTCCGTGCATTCTGAACCACATAGAGTCTATAGACTATGAAATCTCTACAATTTTTTCCGACCCCAAAATCGAAAAAATCCATGGGCTATAGCCCACGGATTTTTCAATTTTCGACCCGAAAATTTTTAGGCTCAGAATCGACTGCAAACAAAGGAACTGATAGATTCAACCATTCTGAATCGTTTGAGATAGGTCTCGCTTCTGGAAACCTCCCAGAAGTCGAGTTACAGAAGGTCAAACTTGGACGATTTTGACGTCGACTTCAGATGCCTCTAACTTCAGAAACGAGCCTTAGAATCCAGAAAGACTATGTTTTCCGTGCATCTTGAAACTATCATTGTCTATAGCAAACAAAATCTCAACATTTTTTTCCGACCCCTAAATCGAAAAAATCCATGGGCTATAGCCCACGGATTTTTCCATTCTCGACCCAAAAATTTTAGGGCTCAGAATCGACTGCAAACAAAGGAACTGATAGATTCAACCATTCTGAATCGTTTGAGATAGGTCTCGCTTCTGGAAACCACCTAGAAGTCGAGTTACAGAAGGTCAAACTTGGACGGTTTTTGACGTCGACTTCAGATGCCTCTAACTTCAGAACCGAGCCTTAGAATCCAGAAAGACTATGTTTTCCGTGCATCTTGAACCTCTAATTGTCTATAGCAAACAAAATCTCAACAATTTTTTCCGACCCCAAAACCGAAAAAATCCATGGGCTATAGCCCACGGATTTTTCCATTTTCGACCCAAAAATTTTATGGCCCAGAATCGACTGCAAACAAAGGAACTGATAGATTCAACCATTCTGAATCGTTTGAGATAGGTCTCGCTTCTGGAAACCTCCTAGAAGTCGAGTTACAGAAGGTCAAACTTGGACGGTTTTTGACGTCGACTTCAGATGCCTCTAACTTCAGAACCGAGCCTCAGAATCCAGAAAGACTATGTTTTTCGTGCATCTTGAACCTTTCATTGTCTATAGCAAACAAAATTTTCGACAAAATCTCAACAATTTTTTCCGACCCCAAAATCGAAAAAATCCATGGGCTATAGCCCACGGATTTTTCCATTTTCGACCCAAAAATTTTTAGGCTCAGAATCGACTGAAAACTAGGGAAGTGATAGAATCAAACATCCTGAATCGTTTGAGACAAGTCTCACCTCTGGAAACCTTCTGGAAGTCGAGTTACGGAAGGTCAAATTTGGACACTTTTTGACGTCGACTTCAGACGCCTGTAACTTCATTGTAGTGCCTCAGAATCCGGGCAGACTATGTTTTCCGTGCATTCTGAACCACATAGAGTCTATAGACTATGAAATCTCTACAATTTTTTCCGACCCCAAAATCGAAAAAATCCATGGGCTATAGCCCACGGATTTTTCCATTTTCGACCCAAAAATTTTATGGCTCAGAATCGACTGCAAACAAAGGAACTGATAGATTCAACCATTCTGAATCGTTTGAGATAGGTCTCACTTCTGGAAACCTCCTAGAAGTCGAGTTACAGAAGGTCAAACTTGGACGGTTTTTGACGTCGACTTCAGATGCCTCTAACTTCAGAACCGAGCCTTAGAATCCAGAAAGACTATGTTTTCCGTGCATCTTGAACCTCTAATTGTCTATAGCAAACAAAATCTCAACAATTTTTTCCGACCCCAAAACCGAAAAAATCCATGGGCCACGGATTTTTCCATTTTCGACCCAAAAATTTTATGGCTCAGAATCGACTGCAAACAAAGGAACTGATAGATTCAACCATTCTGAATCGTTTGAGATAGGTCTCGCTTCTGGAAACCTCCTAGAAGTCGAGTTACAGAAGGTCAAACTTGGACGGTTTTTGACGTCGACTTCAGATGCCTCTAACTTCAGAACCGAGCCTCAGAATCCAGAAAGACTATGTTTTTCGTGCATCTTGAACCTTTCATTGTCTATAGCAAACAAAATCTCAACAATTTTTTCCGACCCCAAAATCGAAAAAATCCATGGGCTATAGCCCACGGATTTTTCCATTTTCGACCCAAAAATTTTATGGCTCAGAATCGACTGCAAACAAAGGAACTGACATTCTGAATCGTTTGAGAAAGGTCTCGCTTCTGGAAACCTCCTAGAAGTCGAGTTACAGAAGGTCAAACTTGGACGATTTTGACGTCGACTTCAGATGCCTGTAACTTCAGAACCGAGCCTCAGAATCCAGAAAGACTATGTTTTTCGTGCATCTTGAACCTTTCATTGTCTATAGCAAACAAAATCTCAACAATTTTTTCCGACCCCAAAACCGAAAAAATCCATGGGCTATAGCCCACGGATTTTTCCATTTTCGACCCAAAAATTTTTAGGCTCAGAATCGACTGAAAGTAGGGAAGTGATAGAATCAAACATCCTGAATCGTTTGAGACAAGTCTCACCTCTGGAAACCTTCTGGAAGTCGAGTTACGGAAGGTCAAAGTTGGACACTTTTTGACGTCGACTTCAGACGCCTGTAACTTCATTGTAGTGCCTCAGAATCCGGGCAGACTATGTTTTCCGTGCATTCTGAACCACATAGAGTCTATAGACTATGAAATCTCTACAATTTTTTCCGACCCCAAAATCGAAAAAATCCATGGGCTATAGCCCACGGATTTTTCCATTTTCGACCCAAAAATTTTAGGGCTCAGAATCGACTGCAAACAAAGGAACTGACATTCTGAATCGTTTGAGAAAGGTCTCGCTTCTGGAAACCTCCCAGAAGTCGAGTTACAGAAGGTCAAACTTGGACGATTTTGACGTCGACTTCAGATGCCTCTAACTTCAGAAACGAGCCTTAGAATCCAGAAAGACTATGTTTTCCGTGCATCTTGAACCTCTCATTGTCTATAGCAAACAAAATCTCAACAATTTTTTCCGACCCCTAAATCGAAAAAATCCATGGGCTATAGCCCACGGATTTTTCCATTTTCGACCCAAAAATTTTAGGGCTCAGAATCGACTGCAAACAAAGGAACTGATAGATTCAACCATTCTGAATCGTTTGAGATAGGTCTCGCTTCTGGAAACCACCTAGAAGTCGAGTTACAGAAGGTCAAACTTGGACGGTTTTTGACGTCGACTTCAGATGCCTCTAACTTCAGAACCGAGCCTTAGAATCCAGAAAGACTATGTTTTCCGTGCATCTTGAACCTCTAATTGTCTATAGCAAACAAAATCTCAACAATTTTTTCCGACCCCAAAATCGAAAAAATCCATGGGCTATAGCCCACGGATTTTTCCATTTTCGACCCAAAAATTTTATTCAGAATCGACTGCAAACAAAGGAACTGACATTCTGAATCGTTTGAGAAAGGTCTCGCTTCTGGAAACCTCCCAGAAGTCGAGTTACAGAAGGTCAAACTTGGACGATTTTGACGTCGACTTCAGATGCCTCTAACTTCAGAAACGAGCCTTAGAATCCAGAAAGACTATGTTTTCCGTGCATCTTGAACCTCTAATTGTCTATAGCAAACAAAATCTCAACAATTTTTTCCGACCCCAAAACCGAAAAAATCCATGGGCTATAGCCCACGGATTTTTCCATTTTCGACCCAAAAATTTTAGGGCTCAGAATCGACTGCAAACAAAGGAACTGACATTCTGAATCGTTTGAGAAAGGTCTCGCTTCTGGAAACCTCCTAGAAGTCGAGTTACAGAAGGTCAAACTTGGACGATTTTGACGTCGACTTCAGATGCCTCTAACTTCAGAAACGAGCCTTAGAATCCAGAAAGACTATGTTTTCCGTGCATCTTGAACCTCTCATTGTCTATAGCAAACAAAATCTCAACAATTTTTTCCGACCCCTAAATCGAAAAAATCCATGGGCTATAGCCCACGGATTTTTCCATTTTCGACCCAAAAATTTTAGGGCTCAGAATCGACTGCAAACAAAGGAACTGATGGATTCAACCATTCTGAGTCGTTTGAGATAGGTCTCGCTTCTGGAAACCACCTAGAAGTCGAGTTACAGAAGGTCAAACTTGGACGGTTTTTGACGTCGACTTCAGATGCCTCTAACTTCAGAACCGAGCCTTAGAATCCAGAAAGACTATGTTTTCCGTGCATCTTGAACCTCTAATTGTCTATAGCAAACAAAATCTCAACAATTTTTTCCGACCCCAAAACCGAAAAAATCCATGGGCTATAGCCCACGGATTTTTCCATTTTCGACCCAAAAATTTTATGGCTCAGAATCGACTGCAAACAAAGGAACTGATAGATTCAACCATTCTGAATCGTTTGAGATAGGTCTCGCTTCTGGAAACCTCCTAGAAGTCGAGTTACAGAAGGTCAAACTTGGACGGTTTTTGACGTCGACTTCAGATGCCTCTAACTTCAGAACCGAGCCTCAGAATCCAGAAAGACTATGTTTTTCGTGCATCTTGAACCTTTCATTGTCTATAGCAAACAAAATCTCAACAATTTTTTCCGACCCCAAAATCGAAAAAATCCATGGGCTATAGCCCACGGATTTTTCCATTTTCGACCCAAAAATTTTATGGCTAAGAATCGACTGCAAACAAAGGAACTGACATTCTGAATCGTTTGAGAAAGGTCTCGCTTCTGGAAACCTCCTAGAAGTCGAGTTACAGAAGGTCAAACTTGGACGATTTTGACGTCGACTTCAGATGCCTGTAACTTCAGAACCGAGCCTCAGAATCCAGAAAGACTATGTTTTCCGTGCATCTTGAACCTCTAATTGTCTATAGCAAACAAAATCTCAACAATTTTTTCCGACCCCAAAACCGAAAAAATCCATGGGCTATAGCCCACGGATTTTTCCATTTTCGACCCAAAAATTTTATGGCTCAGAATCGACTACAAAGGAACTGATAGATTCAACCATTCTGAATCGTTTGAGATAGGTCTCGCTTCTGGAAACCTCCTAGAAGTCGAGTTACAGAAGGTCAAACTTGGACGGTTTTTGACGTCGACTTCAGATGCCTCTAACTTCAGAACCGAGCCTCAGAATCCAGAAAGACTATGTTTTTCGTGTATCTTGAACCTTTCATTGTCTATAGCAAACAAAATCTCAACAATTTTTTCCGACCCCAAAATCGAAAAAATCCATGGGCTATAGCCCACGGATTTTTCCATTTTCGACCCAAAAATTTTATGGCTCAGAATCGACTGCAAACAAAGGAACTGACATTCTGAATCGTTTGAGAAAGGTCTCGCTTCTGGAAACCTCCTAGATGTCGAGTTACAGAAGGTCAAACTTGGACGATTTTGACGTCGACTTCAGATGCCTGTTACTTCAGAACCGAGCCTCAGAATCCAGAAAGACTATGTTTTTCGTGCATCTTGAACCTTTCATTGTCTATAGCAAACAAAATCTCAACAATTTTTTCCGACCCCAAAACCGAAAAAATCCATGGGCTATAGCCCACGGATTTTTCCATTTTCGACCCAAAAATTTTTAGGCTCAGAATCGACTGAAAACTAGGGAAGTGATAGAATCAAACATCCTGAATCGTTTGAGACAAGTCTCACCTCTGGACCTTCTGGAAGTCGAGTTACGGAAGGTCAAATTTGGACACTTTTTGACGTCGACTTCAGACGCCTGTAACTTCATTGTAGTGCCTCAGAAGCCGGGCAGACTATGTTTTTCGTGCATTCTGAACCACATAGAGTCTATAGACTATGAAATCTCTACAATTTTTTCCGACCCCAAAATCGAAAAAATCCATGGGCTATAGCCCACGGATTTTTCCATTTTCGACCCAAAAATTTTATGGCTCAGAATCGACTGCAAACAAAGGAACTGATAGATTCAACCATTCTGAATCGTTTGAGATAGGTCTCGCTTCTGGAAACCACCTAGAAGTCGAGTTACAGAAGGTCAAACTTGGACGGTTTTTGACGTCGACTTCAGATGCCTCTAACTTCAGAACCGAGCCTTAGAATCCAGAAAGACTATGTTTTCCGTGCATCTTGAACCTCTAATTGTCTATAGCAAACAAAATCTCAACAATTTTTTCCGACCCCAAAACCGAAAAAATCCATGGGCTATAGCCCACGGATTTTTCCATTTTCGACCCAAAAATTTTATGGCTAAGAATCGACTGCAAACAAAGGAACTGACATTCTGAATCGTTTGAGAAAGGTCTCGCTTCTGGAAACCTCCTAGAAGTCGAGTTACAGAAGGTCAAACTTGGACGATTTTGACGTCGACTTCAGATGCCTGTAACTTCAGAACCGAGCCTCAGAATCCAGAAAGACTATGTTTTCCGTGCATCTTGAACCTCTAATTGTCTATAGCAAACAAAATCTCAACAATTTTTTCCGACCCCAAAACCGAAAAAATCCATGGGCTATAGCCCACGGATTTTTCCATTTTCGACCCAAAAATTTTATGGCTCAGAATCGACTGCAAACAAAGGAACTGATAGATTCAACCATTCTGAATCGTTTGAGATAGGTCTCGCTTCTGGAAACCTCCTAGAAGTCGAGTTACAGAAGGTCAAACTTGGACGGTTTTTGACGTCGACTTCAGATGCCTCTAACTTCAGAACCGAGCCTCAGAATCCAGAAAGACTATGTTTTTCGTGTATCTTGAACCTTTCATTGTCTATAGCAAACAAAATCTCAACAATTTTTTCCGACCCCAAAATCGAAAAAATCCATGGGCTATAGCCCACGGATTTTTCCATTTTCGACCCAAAAATTTTATGGCTCAGAATCGACTGCAAACAAAGGAACTGACATTCTGAATCGTTTGAGAAAGGTCTCGCTTCTGGAAACCTCCTAGAAGTCGAGTTACAGAAGGTCAAACTTGGACGATTTTGACGTCGACTTCAGATGCCTGTTACTTCAGAACCGAGCCTCAGAATCCAGAAAGACTATGTTTTTCGTGCATCTTGAACCTTTCATTGTCTATAGCAAACAAAATCTCAACAATTTTTTCCGACCCCAAAACCGAAAAAATCCATGGGCTATAGCCCACGGATTTTTCCATTTTCGACCCAAAAATTTTTAGGCTCAGAATCGACTGAAAACTAGGGAAGTGATAGAATCAAACATCCTGAATCGTTTGAGACAAGTCTCACCTCTGGAAACCTTCTGAAAGTCGAGTTACGGAAGGTCAAAGTTGGACACTTTTTGACGTCGACTTCAGACGCCTGTAACTTCATTGTAGTGCCTCAGAATCCGGGCAGACTATGTTTTCCGTGCATTCTGAACCACATAGAGTCTATAGACTATGAAATCTCTACAATTTTTTCCGACCCCAAAATCGAAAAAATCCATGGGCTATAGCCCACGGATTTTTCCATTTTCGACCCAAAAATTTTATGGCTCAGAATCGACTGCAAACAAAGGAACTGATAGATTCAACCATTCTGAATCGTTTGAGATAGGTCTCGCTTCTGGAAACCTCCTAGAAGTCGAGTTACAGAAGGTCAAACTTGGACGGTTTTTGACGTCGACTTCAGATGCCTCTAACTTCAGAACCGAGCCTTAGAATCCAGAAAGACTATGTTTTCCGTGCATCTTGAACCTCTAATTGTCTATAGCAAACAAAATCTCAACAATTTTTTCCGACCCCAAAACCGAAAAAATCCATGGGCTATAGCCCACGGATTTTTCCATTTTCGACCCAAAAATTTTATGGCTCAGAATCGACTGCAAACAAAGGAACTGACATTCTGAATCGTTTGAGAAAGGTCTCGCTTCTGGAAACCTCCTAGAAGTCGAGTTACAGAAGGTCAAACTTGGACGATTTTGACGTCGACTTCAGATGCCTGTAACTTCAGAACCGAGCCTCAGAATCCAGAAAGACTATGTTTTCCGTGCATCTTGAACCTCTAATTGTCTATAGCAAACAAAATCTCAACAATTTTTTCCGACCCCAAAACCGAAAAAATCCATGGGCTATAGCCCACGGATTTTTCCATTTTCGACCCAAAAATTTTATGGCTCAGAATCGACTGCAAACAAAGGAACTGATAGATTCAACCATTCTGAATCGTTTGAGATAGGTCTCGCTTCTGGAAACCTCCTAGAAGTCGAGTTACAGAAGGTCAAACTTGGACGGTTTTTGACGTCGACTTCAGATGCCTCTAACTTCAGAACCGAGCCTCAGAATCCAGAAAGACTATGTTTTTCGTGTATCTTGAACCTTTCATTGTCTATAGCAAACAAAATCTCAACAATTTTTTCCGACCCCAAAACCGAAAAAATCCATGGGCTATAGCCCACGGATTTTTCCATTTTCGACCCAAAAATTTTTAGGCTCAGAATCGACTGAAAACTAGGGAAGTGATAGAATCAAACATCCTGAATCGTTTGAGACAAGTCTCACCTCTGGAAACCTTCTGAAAGTCGAGTTACGGAAGGTCAAATTTGGACACTTTTTGACGTCGACTTCAGACGCCTGTAACTTCATTGTAGTGCCTCAGAATCCGGGCAGACTATGTTTTCCGTGCATTCTGAACCACATAGAGTCTATAGACTATGAAATCTCTACAATTTTTTCCGACCCCAAAATCGAAAAAATCCATGGGCTATAGCCCACGGATTTTTCCATTTTCGACCCAAAAATTTTATGGCTCAGAATCGACTGCAAACAAAGGAACTGATAGATTCAACCATTCTGAATCGTTTGAGATAGGTCTCGCTTCTGGAAACCTCCTAGAAGTCGAGTTACAGAAGGTCAAACTTGGACGGTTTTTGACGTCGACTTCAGATGCCTCTAACTTCAGAACCGAGCCTTAGAATCCAGAAAGACTATGTTTTCCGTGCATCTTGAACCTCTAATTGTCTATAGCAAACAAAATCTCAACAATTTTTTCCGACCCCAAAACCGAAAAAATCCATGGGCTATAGCCCACGGATTTTTCCATTTTCGACCCAAAAATTTTATGGCTCAGAATCGACTGCAAACAAAGGAACTGATAGATTCAACCATTCTGAATCGTTTGAGATAGGTCTCGCTTCTGGAAACCTCCTAGAAGTCGAGTTACAGAAGGTCAAACTTGGACGGTTTTTGACGTCGACTTCAGATGCCTCTAACTTCAGAACCGAGCCTCAGAATCCAGAAAGACTATGTTTTTCGTGCATCTTGAACCTTTCATTGTCTATAGCAAACAAAATCTCAACAATTTTTTCCGACCCCAAAATCGAAAAAATCCATGGGCTATAGCCCACGGATTTTTCCATTTTCGACCCAAAAATTTTATGGCTAAGAATCGACTGCAAACAAAGGAACTGACATTCTGAATCGTTTGAGAAAGGTCTCGCTTCTGGAAACCTCCTAGAAGTCGAGTTACAGAAGGTCAAACTTGGACGATTTTGACGTCGACTTCAGATGCCTGTAACTTCAGAACCGAGCCTCAGAATCCAGAAAGACTATGTTTTCCGTGCATCTTGAACCTCTAATTGTCTATAGCAAACAAAATCTCAACAATTTTTTCCGACCCCAAAACCGAAAAAATCCATGGGCTATAGCCCACGGATTTTCCATTTTCGACCCAAAAATTTTATGGCTCAGAATCGACTGCAAACAAAGGAACTGATAGATTCAACCATTCTGAATCGTTTGAGATAGGTCTCGCTTCTGGAAACCTCCTAGAAGTCGAGTTACAGAAGGTCAAACATGGACGGTTTTTGACGTCGACTTCAGATGCCTCTAACTTCAGAACCGAGCCTCAGAATCCAGAAAGACTATGTTTTTCGTGTATCTTGAACCTTTCATTGTCTATAGCAAACAAAATCTCAACAATTTTTTCCGACCCCAAAATCGAAAAAATCCATGGGCTATAGCCCACGGATTTTTCCATTTTCGACCCAAAAATTTTATGGCTCAGAATCGACTGCAAACAAAGGAACTGACATTCTGAATCGTTTGAGAAAGGTCTCGCTTCTGGAAACCTCCTAGATGTCGAGTTACAGAAGGTCAAACTTGGACGATTTTGACGTCGACTTCAGATGCCTGTTACTTCAGAACCGAGCCTCAGAATCCAGAAAGACTATGTTTTTCGTGCATCTTGAACCTTTCATTGTCTATAGCAAACAAAATCTCAACAATTTTTTCCGACCCCAAAACCGAAAAAATCCATGGGCTATAGCCCACGGATTTTTCCATTTTCGACCCAAAAATTTTTAGGCTCAGAATCGACTGAAAACTAGGGAAGTGATAGAATCAAACATCCTGAATCGTTTGAGACAAGTCTCACCTCTGGAAACCTTCTGGAAGTCGAGTTACGGAAGGTCAAATTTGGACACTTTTTGACGTCGACTTCAGACGCCTGTAACTTCATTGTAGTGCCTCAGAATCCGGGCAGACTATGTTTTCCGTGCATTCTGAACCACATAGAGTCTATAGACTATGAAATCTCTACAATTTTTTCCGACCCCAAAATCGAAAAAATCCATGGGCTATAGCCCACGGATTTTTCCATTTTCGACCCAAAAATTTTATGGCTCAGAATCGACTGCAAACAAAGGAACTGATAGATTCAACCATTCTGAATCGTTTGAGATAGGTCTCACTTCTGGAAACCTCCTAGAAGTCGAGTTACAGAAGGTCAAACTTGGACGGTTTTTGACGTCGACTTCAGATGCCTCTAACTTCAGAACCGAGCCTTAGAATCCAGAAAGACTATGTTTTCCGTGCATCTTGAACCTCTAATTGTCTATAGCAAACAAAATCTCAACAATTTTTTCCGACCCCAAAACCGAAAAAATCCATGGGCTATAGCCCACGGATTTTTCCATTTTCGACCCAAAAATTTTATGGCTCAAAATCGACTGCAAACAAAGGAACTGATAGATTCAACCATTCTGAATCGTTTGAGATAGGTCTCGCTTCTGGAAACCTCCTAGAAGTCGAGTTACAGAAGGTCAAACTTGGACGGTTTTTGACGTCGACTTCAGATGCCTGTAACTTCAGAACCGAGCCTCAGAATCCAGAAAGACTATGTTTTTCGTGCATCTTGAACCTTTCATTGTCTATAGCAAACAAAATCTCAACAATTTTTTCCGACCCCAAAACCGAAAAAATCCATGGGCTATAGCCCACGGATTTTTCCATTTTCGACCCAAAAATTTTTAGGCTCAGAATCGACTGAAAGTAGGGAAGTGATAGAATCAAACATCCTGAATCGTTTGAGACAAGTCTCACCTCTGGAAACCTTCTGGAAGTCGAGTTACGGAAGGTCAAAGTTGGACACTTTTTGACG
The DNA here is from genome assembly GCA_963978915.1 of Caenorhabditis parvicauda. Classification (NCBI taxonomy): domain Eukaryota; kingdom Metazoa; phylum Nematoda; class Chromadorea; order Rhabditida; family Rhabditidae; genus Caenorhabditis; species Caenorhabditis parvicauda. The sequence continues at coordinate 1,214 of CAXBUI010000145.1, read as the reverse complement.
TCGACTTCAGACGCCTGTAACTTCATTGTAGTGCCTCAGAATCCGGGCAGACTATGTTTTCCGTGCATTCTGAACCACATAGAGTCTATAGACTATGAAATCTCTACAATTTTTTCCGACCCCAAAATCGAAAAAATCCATGGGCTATAGCCCACGGATTTTTCCATTTTCGACCCAAAAATTTTATGGCTCAGAATCGACTGCAAACAAAGGAACTGACATTCTGAATCGTTTGAGAAAGGTCTCGCTTCTGGAAACCTCCTAGAAGTCGAGTTACAGAAGGTCAAACTTGGACGATTTTGACGTCGACTTCAGATGCCTGTAACTTCAGAACCGAGCCTCAGAATCCAGAAAGACTATGTTTTCCGTGCATCTTGAACCTCTAATTGTCTATAGCAAACAAAATCTCAACAATTTTTTCCGACCCCAAAACCGAAAAAATCTATGGGCTATAGCCCACGGATTTTTCCATTTTCGACCCAAAAATTTTTAGGCTCAGAATCGACTGAAAGTAGGGAAGTGATAGAATCAAACATCCTGAATCGTTTGAGACAAGTCTCACCTCTGGAAACCTTCTGGAAGTCGAGTTACGGAAGGTCAAAGTTGGACACTTTTTGACGTCGACTTCAGACGCCTGTAACTTCATTGTAGTGCCTCAGAATCCGGGCAGACTATGTTTTCCGTGCATTCTGAACCACATAGAGTCTATAGACTATGAAATCTCTACAATTTTTTCCGACCCCAAAATCGAAAAAATCCATGGGCTATAGCCCACGGATATTTCAATTTTCGACCCGAAAATTTTTAGGCTCAGAATCGACTGCAAACAAAGGAACTGATAGATTCAACCATTCTGAATCGTTTGAGATAGGTCTCGCTTCTGGAATCTCCCAGAAGTCGAGTTACAGAAGGTCAAACTTGGACGATTTTGACGTCGACTTCAGATGCCTCTAACTTCAGAAACGAGCCTTAGAATCCAGAAAGACTATGTTTTCCGTGCATCTTGAACCTATCATTGTCTATAGCAAACAAAATCTCAACAATTTTTTCCGACCCCTAAATCGAAAAAATCCATGGGCTATAGCCCACGGATTTTTCCATTTTCGACCCAAAAATTTTAGGGCTCAGAATCGACTGCAAACAAAGGAACTGATAGATTCAACCATTCTGAATCGTTTGAGATAGGTCTCGCTTCTGGAAACCACCTAGAAGTC
>CAXBUI010000142.1:0-11282 GCA_963978915.1 Caenorhabditis parvicauda | reverse complement strand
ACTAGGGCCCTAGGGACGTTACTTATGATTCATCACTCGCAAAAGAGCACACAGAAGGTTGAATTGATTACGTAATTAAACTACAGAAAGATTTTCAGATATTATTGAGATTTTGGAGTAGAATTATACGTAGGAAATGATGAAATTGAGATGACCACTATCGCGACGGAAGAAGAAGAAGAAGATCTTGTTTCAACATCTTCTATTTCACTATCTGTCTTCTAAGACTCACCTCATCTTCTGAATCCTCATCACTAGCGTCGAACGTATCATCGTCCAGAATCATTGCTATTGACGCTTTTTGAGGACTTCCGTATTTTTCTTCTATTTTTTCTAAAAAAACTATTCTTGATTCAAAGCTGCTGGAACGATTTGTTCAACCTCCTCTCTCTCTCTCTCTCGCTCGCTCTCTCTCTCTTTTTCTCTCTCTTTTTCTCTCTCTTTCATTCTTTCTCTTTCTTTTCTCTCTCTCTCTCTCTCTCTCTTTCATTCTTTCTCTCTCTTTCTCTTTTCTTTCTCTCTCTCTCTCTCTCTCTCTTTCTCGCTTTCCCTCTCTCTCTTTCTCGCTTTCCCTCTCTCTCTCTCTCTCTCTCTCTCTCTCTCTCTCTCTCTCTTTCTCTCTCTCTCCATCTCTCACTCTTGCTTTCTTTCTTTCTTTCTTTCTCTCTCCATCTCTCTCTCTCTCTCTCTCTCTCTCTCTCTCTCTCTCTCTCGCCTAACCAAAAGTGTGGGCGGTTTTATTTGTTTTCTACGATAGTAGTAATAAAACTCACTTAATTCGCATGGAGTAGGCGTTATTTTAGTCGTTTCTTCAGAAGATGATTGTTGAATTTGTAAACATTCGACGACGACCTCATCAGCTGATGGTTCAGTTTCTTGAATGTCGATCGACGTCACAGCTTCAGCTTCATCGTTGACTACGACCTCCTCGGTTACTTGCTCCACCTCGATGGGATTCTCCTTCTTCTCAGAAACATCTTCTACGACTATCAGGTTGTTCTTGACCTCCTTGTTTTCTACTTTCGTCTCAGTAAGGTAGGATGATAGCTCACATGAGGAAAATCTGAAGTCGTCGGTGAATATTTGTGGGAAAAAGTGGAACAAAACATATTTAGAAAACTAAAAGTACTTTTTTTGATACATTTCCTCAGATTTTTAGACTTTTCACTTCAATTTATGTTTTTAAAGTGGTTGAATTTGAATAGAAAATGTGAATTTGATCTATTCTGAAATGATTTCTGTTGTCAGTGTGAGTGGTCACGTGTTCCACACTGTGGATCAGGGATAAGTGAGTACTGCCGCTTTGCAAGACTTTTCGCGGAGCGCATTTACCTCATTATTTCAATTTTGCTAGTGTTTTAACATACAGTGTGTATAAAAAAACGTCATGTTGTGCTTTTTTGATGATTTTCTAGGTATTTTTGAGAATAACAAAAACTTCTGAAACAAAAGTTCTTGATCACACTCAGATACAAATTTCCTGAAAAATTCAACTTAATCCGTCCACGAGCTCTCGAGTTATGTCTATTGAACGAAAATGGGCCTGTATAAAAATAACGTCATGTTCATTAAAAACCAAGATAACGAAAACAGAACACTGAGAAATCAAATTTCTCTTGATGAACAATCATTTTATTAATCCTTAGAATAAAAAAATCATGTTTTGTAGAGGTTTACAAAAACTTAGAAGCCTGGAGAGCAGAAATTGTTATTTTTTGCTCCAGAGAGCCATATGAGCTTCTTTCAGCTGATAGACTACTAAAATTTGTCACAAACTGATGTGAACATGTAACTCTACATTTCCCATGATGTTACACAGCCCTACAAAGTGCCGTTCATTCTAGAAAATCAATGTTCTCATCCGCATACTGTACTTCCCTCACTTGGCACGTGTTTATCGGGCCATAGTCCAGCCCAAAAACGAAACTTGTTTGGGCAGAACATTGGAAAGGTAAGAAGAGGCTCTCTTAGAACAATTTGTTATGTTTTCACTGATCATAGAATTTCAATAAGCGTTTTATTAGAAGTTTAATATTGAACCGTCAAAAATGGCTTGAAAGACGGTAAAATTCGCATGGTTATTCTTTTCTCTGTCATTCAATGCTTGTTCAAGAGCTGTGATCAGTGAAAACCTAACAAAGTGTTTGAAGAGAGCTTCTTCTTACATTTCCAATGTTCCGCCCGAAGAAGTTCCATTTTTGGGCTGGACTATGGCCCGATGAACACGTGCCAAGTGAGGGAAGTACAGTATGCGGATGAGAATATTGATTTTCTAGAATGAAAGGCACTTTGTAGGGCTGTGTTACATCATGGGAAATGTAGAGTTACATGTTCACATCAGTTTGTGACAAAATTGAATAGTCTACCAGCTGAAAGAAGCTCATATGGCTCTTTGGAGCAAAAAATAACAATTTCTGCTCTCCAGGCTTCTAAGTTTTTGTAAACCTCTACAAAACATGATTTTTTTAAACTAAGGATTAATAAAATGACTGTTCACCAAGAGAAATTTGATTTCTCAGTGTTCTGTTTTCGTTATCTTGGTTTTTTTATGAACATGACGTTATTTTTATACAGGCCCATTTTCGTTCAATGGACATAACTCGAGAGCTCGTGGACGGATTAAGTTGAATTTTTCAGGAAATTTGTATCTGAGTGTGATCAAGAACTTTTGTTTCAGAAGTTTTTGTTATTCTCAAAAATACCTAGAAAATCATCAAAAAAGCACAACATGACGTTTTTTTTATACACACTGTATTTTCCTCTGCTTCTCAAATTTATAAAAGTTTACAATGTCAGTTTTACCTAAATCCAACCTTTTCCGTTACCATTTACGCCTCTATGTTCTCCATTTTTCGTCAAGTATAATACTCACGATGATGGAAAATTGCCTTCTGGCGATGACAATTCTGGCGAAGCGATTGGTGCGACGGTCGAAGTGGTGAGACAGACACCACCATCCAATGACGATGGCGTGGTAACGCTACGATAGTCTGGTCTTGTCACCTAAATGTTCGGAACTCACGAGGGAATGCCACCAAGGGGCTACGAAATTATACATTCTGACTGGTCTCCTAGGTTTCCGAATATGGTTAAAATGATAGGACCGGTCTCAAAAGTTGCTTCATCGACCTGGTTTTTGAGTTACGGTCGATGTCATTTTTACATGTAAATTTGCAATAAATCGCGTACACCCTCGTTTCTGCCCATCAACGCAAGGTTGATCAGAAAAAATCGTGTGCTGCGTCGCCTAGTGGATAAGATCTAGGACTAATGCTATTGCTTTTGCGGGTTCCCATCAAGTACCATTTCGTTTTGCTTTTCAATGAGAGTTGTAAACTTTTTTTCTGTTTTCATATTTCTAACCTACAATACATAAATGTAAAGAGAGAGAAGGGTGTGAGAGTGGGAGAGAGAGAGAGAGAGAGAGAGAGAGAGAGAGAAGGGTAGAAGGGGGTGTGAGAGTGAGAGAGAGAGAGACTCACAAATCAAAACCCATAGAATCAATGAGGACAACTTTAGAACTTCTTTTTTGAAAATTTACAACTCTCATTTAAAAGCAAAACGAAATGGTACTTGATGGAAATCGAACCCGCAAAAGCAATAGCATTAATCCTAGATCTTATCCACTAGGCGAGCAGCACACGATTTTTTCTGATCAACCTTGCGTTGATGTGCAGAAACGAGGGTGTACGCGATTTATTGCAAATTTACATGTAAAAATGACATCGACCGTAACTCAAAAACCAGGTCGATGAAGCAACTTTTGAGACCGGTCCAATCATTTTCACCATATTCAAAAACCTAGGAGACCAGTCAGAATGTACAATTTCGTGGCCCCTTGGTGGCGTTCCCTCGTCAGTGAAAGATTCGACGATTCATTTAGCAATTTAATCATCATTCTCGAAAATTTAGTCGCTCTTTCATGAGGTTTTTTTTGGAAAAAATCACAAAATGGTTATTTAACCGCCGAAAACGATAAAATTCCGATATCAGAGAAAAAGGTTTTTTTAAGAACATAAAAAGTAAAATTTTCCTAAAAGACATTGCAGATCACTGTTTTCAACACTGAAAGACAGAAACGTCGAATTTCAGTGAAAATATTATTTTTACTGATGATTCATTACTTCTTGACTACAATATTTCCTTTCTCGGGCTCAATAACGATAAAATTCACCAGTTTCTGATTCGACGTTGTATTTTCTGTATTGAAAAAGTTTTTCAAAAGAAACTTTTTTACATTTTATATTTTTAAAGCAAAATCATATTAGTTTTCGCAAATTCGCAATTTCGTCTTGAAAAGCTGTTCAATAAACATAATTCTAATCACATTTTCCTTTCAATTTTGCTTTTTTTATATAAAAATCGCATTAAAAGATTATTTTCATCCGTTTTATTTCTTTTGTTTGGTCACTTTTTTTAAATTCACTACTTTTCAAAAGAATATTCAATAAACGCAATTCCATTCATATTTTGAGACAAAAGGCTACAAACAAATTTCATAAAAACTTTTTTTAAAATTAAAATTTGAATATGAAAAACTCACATTGGAAAGAAATGCAAATTTTCTATCCTGGACAGATCGCATTCTTCTCAGCTTCTCTTCCGATCCACCCATATTATTATGTACGACCGTCATACATTAGAGGTTCAACCTGCGAACGACACTTCACTTTACGCGTATCGATTTTAACCTCTAGGGAGTTATTGTAGAAATACGCGACGACAAAATGCAGAAAACCCCAGGGTGCTATTATTTAGTGGTAGCTGTAAAGTATAACGCTTTATCATTTAGAGGTAGCTGTAAACTACCATTTCATCAAGTTTGCTAAGCGATAGATAAGATAGATAGTTGTAGCGTAAATTGAAATGATCTCAATTTAGTTTTCGGAATTTCATTCAAACTTTCTTCACTTTTCAAAATATTCAAACGACATCTACGTCATTCTACCATGGTCCATTGATTATTAAAACTTTATTTGATAATTTGAAATGGATAAAAGAAAAATATAATTTGATTGAAGTCGTGGGAAATGGAGTGTTTCTTTAGAAAATTACACTACTAAAAACATCAGGCGACAATTTGACAAATTCTTGCGTATCTAACAACTACACTGAGAAAAATCGAGAGAAGAAAAGATGGAAGGAAACGTTTGACAGATGAAAAATGCATGTGTGTTTTGTGGTGGCGACGTCGTCGTTCTTCAAAGACATTCGGAAATTCAATCTCAGCTTTCTGACAGAGAGAGATAGTGATTTTCGTTTTGATGAGATAGAGGGAAAGGGGGAAGAAAAGGAAACTCTGAAATTTCAGTGTGGCCGGCACGTGTCTAGCTCGTGGCAACCACACCAAAACCACAGGGAAAGTGTTTCAATGCGGAAATTCTTTTCTTCTTTGTTGAAATGGGACCCCAGATTAGTGAAAAAGGCTTCCTAAGTATTGACTAACCGACTCGAGACTCTGTGTGTGTGTCGTTTAGACTTCTGAAGTCGGTTAGAATCCACGTCATCAACATGATGACAAAAAACATTCGAAAATATAACAGAGTGTATAAGGTAAAACCAGCTTGTATCGCGAATTTCATTGATGGAAACAGGACGGAAAAGAGAGACGGGCGGTGCTATTTGAAAAGTCGTTTGGCTATTCTACGTTCAGATGATTAGAGCCAAACGGCTCCTTGATAGACCGCCAGTGGCTGGTACTCAGTGTGGTGTGGTGTGATAGCCGCTTATCAATGGCACCCGCACCACCCTGAGACACCATGGACAAATAAAGCAAGGTAATATCATCGACAACTAGTCTCTTCTAGTTTACTGAACCTGGGTTTTACTGTAAAAATGAATCGAAGATCAAATCTCGGGAGCTACGGGAGAGAGAGAGAGAGAGGAGCAAATATGGAATATCCTAGGTTCACCATTTTCATCGTTCACACCCAGAATTGGTGTCAAGATTGGTGAACGATGCATATGGCTATGATGGGATCGTCTCTTACAACTCCTTCTTTGCTGGTGGCTTGTCTTCGACGAACAGCTCGAAGTAGACCAGTCCGAGCTTGTTGGTAATGTCGTGTTCAATGTTCAACGCGTAAGCACGACACTCAATAATGACCAGTTTGTTGCGTGGAAGTGACTCGAACTTGACCATGGCGATTGGCTGTTGGTAGGACTGAAAGTTGTTTTTTAATCAACTAATTTATCGAAAACTCATTCGGTTTTTCTTTCATATGTGGTTACTCCAGACTAGGCATGGGCATATTGCCAATCATTGGCAGTCGGTTGGCGATGCAATTGACTTGGATTTTGATTTCTAGGCCTTCTTGACGTTAAAGATGGTGTTATGTCAATAGCATTTCCAATCGACTGCCAATGATTGGCAATATGCCCATGCCTAAGTCCTTGTGTAACTCTTTCCGATTTTCGACCCAAAAATGTTTGTCTCAGAATCGACTGAAAACATAGGAATTGATAGATTCAATCCTTCTGAATCGTGTGGGAGAGGTCTCGTCTCTTCATTTTATACGAAAAAGTAGACTGAATCATTTGAATCAAGAATCGCGTCATGAATCATTTTTTCATTTGTCTTTGTCGACACCTCAAATTTCAGGCTTAGGTAAGGTTCAAAGTTTAAACTCGATTACCACAAAAAATAGCACCTTATAAAGAAATGATTTTCGATTCAATTGATTCAGTCAACTTTTTCGTATTAAGTCTAGAGTAAAACTCAAAATTGCCATTTACAAAAGGAAATTAGGCAATAATTGATAGATAATTCTATAATAATGAAAATTCAACTGTGAAAAAAAACATATTGCAATTATTGCTACTAAAAATTCATTTTTCGAAGCATTTTAGAATGCCACTCATATGAATGATTACATTTTTGGTATTCAATGATTTCTCTATTCATCTCGAAGACTTTTGGTATGAAAAACAGTGGGATATTTCTCAATTTGAAGCAAAGATTGTGGAAAAACTCACTGGAGTGAAGACATATGGGTAGAAACGTCCGTCGATTCCAGCGGTTGGGATGTACTTCAGCTTGCCAATGTGCTCCTGGGAATTACATTTTGAATTTTTTCAACTTTTACAACTGATTCTTTGAAATTAATAGCGATTTTCCTGGACGTCACTTAAGCTTAACTACAAAATTCGTGAAAGAAGTCATATCCGAATCGCGGGATTTTATACAGTGAAAAGTGAGGAATATTAGAGAAAATCGTCAGCCTTAACAAAGTCATATTTCCATTTTCAAGCTAATTTTAACGTTGGAGAATGAGAAAGGCGGAGAGAGAGAGAGAGGGAGAGAGGTAGAGAGCAAGAGAGAGAGAGAGAGAGAGAGAGAGAGAGAGAGAGAGAGAGAGAGAGAGAGAGAGAGAGAGAGAGAGAGAGAGAGAGAGAGAGCTAGACAGAGAGAGAGAGAAAGAGAGAGAGAGAGCTAGACAGAGAGAGAGAGCTAGACAGAGAGAGAGATAGACAGAGAGAGAGAGAGAGAGAGAGAGAGAGAGAGAGAGAGAGAGAGAGAGAGAGAGAGAGGAGGGAGAGAGAAATCAAAATTACCTTGTCAATCTCGTTGGCTCCGTGACAGTCGATGGCGATGGATCCCTTCTTGTAGCGTGGCTTGACAATTTCTGGGACAGAGTCAGACGGGAAGTCGACTGGTTTCCATCCGATCAGTCTGTTCAGGGTGACGACGACACATGGGGCTCCAGACTTGTATCCGTATTCTTGCTTCTTCGCGCATCCTTGGTCGAATTGGGCCAGGTCGAAACGGCAAGCTTCGGCTTCCTGAAGTTTGAAGTTAGTGAAAAAATTGGAGAGAGAGAGAGAGAGAAAAGGGATTCCGCTTCTCCGAGTCATAATAATTTTTAATCATTAATTCAAAAGCGAAACAACGCATCCTGTTTTTTTCAAACAAGTAAAAGCGTGCTGCACGTTACAATGTGAACACTTACTTTCAGGCCTGTGTCAGGCTACGGTCCGTTCAAGGATTAACCTAAGCGTAAAAAAACAGTGATTGGGATTTTCCAAAAAAATGGATGATTGAAAAAAACGGGACGCAATGGGATGCGATTTTCTGAATGTCAGATCAACTGCAGTTTTCTGAAACTAGTAAAATGCTTTTCTTCTTTCTAAAAATATCAAAAGCGATAATAAACCTACATTTTGCTATGAAAAGGTGATTTCAGTACTCAAAATTCAAAAACTAAGTACAAAGTTATTATTACACATATCTTCCTCTACCTGTAAAAAAGTCTGACCTCCGTAAATCGGTTACTTAGTTACCGTAGCAGTTTCGCTTTGAAATACATGAACAATTAAGTAATGCACCTTTAATTTCAATGAACTGAAAGTAAGAATAATAATTTAAATCCACAAAGATCTGACTGTTCGTTGTGAGAGTCCCGACCCTACCGTACGCATCTTACAAAAATGCGACTGCCGCGAGTTTGAAATTGGTCAGACTTTTTGCTAGATATGTGTATTATGAGAAATGGCTTCGAATTTTTACTTGCGAACTAGAGAGAAAGTGTTAATGAGAGAAATTTGCTTTTAACGTTTCAAAATTCACTGGCTAAGAAAAGTGAGAACAAACTAAAAGTACTATTTATGACAGAGTTTTCTAAAATTTTGAGTCTTATCACTCCAATTTATGCTGCGAAAAGGTTATAATGCGTACATTAGGATCGATGGTTTCTGTTTTTAGAGCGAGCCAGAAGGTCAGAATAAAGTTGATATTATTTTTTGAAAAATGAAAATCTCACTGGGTCAGTGGCGAGCGCGTCGTTGGTGTCGTTTGGTCCACATTCTCTGGTGTTTGATGAGTTTCCGTATTTGGCGAGCACCTCGTCGATCTGGTTGGTGTACGGCTTCCAGGATTCTGGGTCTCGGACGTTGAACTTGATGAGCGTCGAGTCTGGGTTCTCCTTAAGCCATGGTTGATATCCTAGTCCTGGGTTGACACCGATGATTGTGCCTGTTCCGTAGTAGCGAGGAGTCTGTAAATTTTTATTGATTTGAAGATTTTGCTTTTCTATCCATGTATTTCGTTCGTTAAGTACTACTTTCTTCAGGACTTGGATCCGCCCGTGGACCGTTGCTTCCGAACCTGCCAACTAGTCTCTCTCTCTCTCTCTCTCTCTCTCTCTCTCTCTCTCTCTCTCTCTCTCTCTCTCTCTCTCTCTCTCTCTCTCTCTCTCTCTCTCTCTCTCTCTCTCTATTTTAGAGAGAAAACTATTGTGGCGTGAGTAAACTTCAATTGTTAGGCTGTCGGTTTCAAAAAATATAGCTTTTTTAGCCATCAAAATAGTTATAAATTGTCAAGTTCCACGCCCACCGTCGAGGAGTTGAAAGTAGGGATGGGCAAACCGCCAGTCATTGGCTAACGATTGGCTACTCTCTTTTCGCTCGCCAATTGCATTGGTGAGCGATTGGCTATTCAATTGGCGAGTCGGGCGTCGCGCTTTCTGAGCCCTCTCGACGTTGAAAATCGTATTGTTGAGACCATTTCGCCAATTGAATAGCCAATCGCTCGCCAATGCATTTGGCTAACGAAAAGAGGATAGCCAATCGTTAGCTAATGACTGGCGATTTGCCCATCCCTAGTTGGAAGGGATTTTTTGACGCACGAGTCCGTAGGCCGACACACTCTCATCTCTGTTTTGCGCCCCCTTTAAAAAACTCTTCCCTACTTTTTGAAAAAAATCAAGTCAAAATCAATACAAAAAACTCACTTTTGGGTCCAACGTACGGAGGAACACCCACAGGCAGGTGAGCCAGAAAGCGGCTAGGAAGGTGTAGAAGATGATGTAAAAAACCAATATCTGAAATGGATTATTTTGTTTCTTGAAGCACATGAAAACTCAAATTCATCTCGGTTAGCACTCAAGTGCATTTTTCCTATGTACAGCACATCTACAGTAAATTTCCCTCTGCTTTAAACAAATCGGATGATTTTGTCTAATCTTCCTAACTTTTCACTGTTTAAAATCACCTAATTTCGATCTGCAGTTTGCAGTCAACTTTAATTTACCTTTTTTGGGTAATAAGGTTTGTAAACAACTTCTTTTTGAAGAATCGAGTCTTGGACTCGCGGGAAACTAAGAAGAAAAAAGTGGGCTGAATATCAGACAAAATCGTCGGACCCAATTCAAAGATTCTAGAGTATTCGACAAAACCATACCCCAATCCACGATTTTCCGGTTCTTCCGAGGACCGTTCCAGCACTCTTGTTGTAGAGAAAGTTGATAAATCCTTCATCGTCGTTGACGTTGGCCACTTGGCCGCCGTTCATCAACTTTTGATCTTCACCTTTACTCATGCTAAATGGTCTAATTAGGTGTTTCATTTTACGAAACTTCGATACGGCGGATTTTTCCATCACAAATCATTCTTGCCAAAACTGATTTTGAATATTTACTAAAAGGGAGTGTGATATACTTTTTGGCATTTAGTAAAACGCACCGGTTGCACCGGGTGCACCGGTTAATTCGTATTCAGGAATAGGCTGAACATAAGCTATTAAAAGTTACCATTGTTAAAAGTTAATCTCTATTTTAGGCTTAGGTTAGGTTTGGGCCAGCTTAGGTTCAGCCTAAGCCTGGATACGAATTGAAAATTTACCCGGTGCGGTGCAGTGCACTCGGTGCGTTTTACTAAATGCCATACTTTTTACCACTTGGGGCACCTCCGTTCATAAACTTTTGATCTTCATCTTTAATCATGGTGAGTGGTCTAATTACGTGTTTCACAAGCACTAATAAACGCTAAGTATTTTTTCCAAAAATGATGAGTCATCCGAATTCCTGTTATATTTTCTTCTAATAAAAGTTGAATATACTTTTTGAACAATAAAATTAGCAAATAATCTGATTCAAAAAACTTACTTGTTAGCTTGAGTTTAGCGGGAAACTTCCAACGGTGCTGGCTTCGTTCAGTTACCACTGAAAATTTATTATGGTGAACATGAAAATGTAGAGAATGTAGCATGAGAGGTATGAGAACGGTCAAAACAACCGTAGTAGACAAAATAATCATGACAATTGAAAAATTGATTTATAATGCAATTATATGAATGAAGAATGTTGTATAATAGGAGAAAACTTCAGAATACAACAAATAAGGAGATCGATGAATACATGTAAGAAAAGGGGAGATACACAGAGAATGGACTTAAACTCATGTAGAATGTGACCATATAGTTCAACCTTTAAAGAGAGGAGTGACAACTTCAAGGTCATTGTACAGGTAAATAACCCACCACTCGGCGAAACAGTATTACCAAATGA
>CAXBUI010000140.1:0-35619 GCA_963978915.1 Caenorhabditis parvicauda | reverse complement strand
GACTACACTCTTCTAATTGAATGCCAAAAGTCAATGGTCCTTCAAAATGTAGTTTTTCAGTTATGTAAGACTTTTTCTTGATCAAAATTCAACGCTGATTCCAAAACACTCAACCAAATGTCGCTAGCTCGTCTGTGAGCTGAGTTACGAAAAATCGATATGACTACACTCTTCTAATTGAATGCCAAAAATCAATGGTCCTTCAAAATGTAGTTTTTCAGTTATGTAAGACTTTTTCTTGATCAAAATTCAACGCTGATTCCAAAACACTCAACCAAATGTCGCTAGCTCGTCTGTGAGCTGAGTTACGAAAAATCGATATGACTACACTCTTCTAATTGAATGCCAAAAATCAATGGTCCTTCAAAATGTAGTTTTCCAGTTTTGTAGGACTTTTTCTTGATCAAAATTCAACGCTGATTCCAAAACACTCAACCAAATGTCGCTAGCTCGTCTGTGAGCTGAGTTACGAAAAATCGATATGACTTCACTCTTCGAATTAAATGCCAAAAATCAATGGTCCTTCAAAATGTAGTTTTTCAGTTAAGTAAGACTTTTTCTTGATCAAAATTCAACGCTGATTCCAAAACACTCAACCAAATGTCGCTAGCTCGTCTGTGAGATGAGTTACGAAGAATCGATATGACTACACTCTTCTAATTAAATGCCAAAAATCAATGGTCTTTCAAAATGTAGTTTTTCAATTTTGTAGGACTTTTTCTTGATCAAATTTCAACGCTGATTCCAAAACACTCAACCAAATGTCGCTAGCTCGTCTGTGAGCTGAGTTACAAAAATCGATATGACTACACTCTTCTAATTGAATGCCAAAAATCAATGGTCCTTTAAAATGTGGTTTTCCAGTTTTGTAAGACTTTTTCTTGATCAAATTTCAACGCTGATTCCAAAACACTCAACCAAATGTCGCTAGCTCGTCTGTGAGATGAGTTACGAAAATCGATATGACTACACTCTTCTAATTGAATGCCAAAAATCAATGGTCCTTCAAAATGTGGTTTTCCAGTTTTGTAAGACTTTTTCTTGATCAAATTTCAACGCTGATTCCAAAACACTCAACCAAATGTCGCTAGCTCGTCTGTGAGCTGAGTTACGAAAAATCGATATGACTACACTCTTCTAATTGAATGCCAAAAATCAATGGTTCTTCAAAATGTAGTTTTCCAGTTTTGTAGAACTTTTTCTTGATCAAATTTCAACGCTGATTCCAAAACACTCAACCAAATGTCGCTAGCTCGTTTGTGAGATGAGTTACGAAAAATCGATATGACTACACTCTTCTAATTGAATGCCAAAAATCAATGGTCCTTCAAAATGTAGTTTTTCAGTTTTGTAGGACTTTTTCTTGATCAAATTTCAACGCTGATTCCAAAACACTCAACCAAATGTCGCTAGCTCGTTTGTGAGATGAGTTACGAAGAATCGATATGACTACACTCTTCTAATTAAATGCCAAAAATCAATGGTCTTTCAAAATGTAGTTTTTCAATTTTGTAGGACTTTTTCTTGATCAAATTTCAACGCTGATTCCAAAACACTCAACCAAATGTCGCTAGCTCGTTTGTGAGATGAGTTACGAAAAATCGATATGACTACACTCTTCTAATTGAATGCCAAAAATCAATGGTCCTTCAAAATGTAGTTTTTCAGTTTTGTAAGACTTTTTCTTGATCAAATTTCAACGCTGATTCCAAAACACTCAACCAAATGTCGCTAGCTCGTTTGTGAGATGAGTTACGAAAAATCGATATGACTACACTCTTCTAATTGAATGCCAAAAATCAATGGTCTTTCAAAATGTAGTTTTTCAATTTTGTAGGACTTTTTCTTGATCAAATTTCAACGCTGATTCCAAAACACTCAACCAAATGTCGCTAGCTCGTTTGTGAGATGAGTTACGAAAAATCGATATGACTACACTCTTCTAATTGAATGCCAAAAATCAATGGTCCTTCAAAATGTAGTTTTTCAGTTTTGTAAGACTTTTTCTTGATCAAATTTCAACGCTGATTCCAAAACACTCAACCAAATGTCGCTAGCTCGTTTGTGAGATGAGTTACGAAGAATCGATATGACTACACTCTTCTAATTGAATGCCAAAAATCAATGGTCTTTCAAAATGTAGTTTTTCAATTTTGTAGGACTTTTTCTTGATCAAATTTCAACGCTGATTCCAAAACACTCAACCAAATGTCGCTAGCTCGTCTGTGAGCTGAGTTACAAAAATCGATATGACTACACTCTTCTAATTGAATGCCAAAAATCAATGGTTCTTCAAAATGTAGTTTTCCAGTTTTGTAGAACTTTTTCTTGATCAAATTTCAACGCTGATTCCAAAACACTCAACCAAATGTCGCTAGCTCGTTTGTGAGATGAGTTACGAAAAATCGATATGACTACACTCTTCTAATTGAATGCCAAAAATCAATGGTCCTTCAAAATGTAGTTTTTCAGTTTTGTAGGACTTTTTCTTGATCACATTTCAACGCTGATTCCAAAACACTCAACCAAATGTCGCTAGCTCGTTTGTGAGATGAGTTACGAAGAATCGATATGACTACACTCTTCTAATTAAATGCCAAAAATCAATGGTCTTTCAAAATGTAGTTTTTCAATTTTGTAGGACTTTTTCTTGATCAAATTTCAACGCTGATTCCAAAACACTCAACCAAATGTCGCTAGCTCGTCTGTGAGCTGAGTTACAAAAATCGATATGACTACACTCTTCTAATTGAATGCCAAAAATCAATGGTTCTTCAAAATGTAGTTTTCCAGTTTTGTAGAACTTTTTCTTGATCAAATTTCAACGCTGATTCCAAAACACTCAACCAAATGTCGCTAGCTCGTTTGTGAGATGAGTTACGAAAAATCGATATGACTACACTCTTCTAAGAATGCCAAAAATCAATGGTCCTTCAAAATGTAGTTTTTCAGTTTTGTAGGACTTTTTCTTGATCACATTTCAACGCTGATTCCAAAACACTCAACCAAATGTCGCTAGCTCGTTTGTGAGATGAGTTACGAAGAATCGATATGACTACACTCTTCTAATTAAATGCCAAAAATCAATGGTCTTTCAAAATGTAGTTTTTCAATTTTGTAGGACTTTTTCTTGATCAAATTTCAACGCTGATTCCAAAACACTCAACCAAATGTCGCTAGCTCGTCTGTGAGCTGAGTTACAAAAATCGATATGACTACACTCTTCTAATTGAATGCCAAAAATCAATGGTCCTTTAAAATGTGGTTTTCCAGTTTTGTAAGACTTTTTCTTGATCAAATTTCAACGCTGATTCCAAAACACTCAACCAAATGTCGCTAGCTCGTTTGTGAGATGAGTTACGAAAAATCGATACGACTACACTCTTCTAATTGAATGCCAAAAATCAATGGTCTTTCAAAATGTAGTTTTTCAATTTTGTAGGACTTTTTCTTGATCAAATTTCAACGCTGATTCCAAAACACTCAACCAAATGTCGCTAACTCGTCTGTGAGCTGAGTTACGAAAAATCGATATGACTACACTCTTCTAATTGAATGCCAAAAATCAATGGTCCTTCAAAATGTAGTTTTTCAGTTTTGTAGGACTTTTTCTTGATCAAATTTCAACGCTGATTCCAAAACACTCAACCAATTGTCGCTAGCTCGTTTGTGAGATGAGTTACGAAAAATCGATATGACTACACTCTTCTAATTGAATGCCAAAAATCAATGGTCCTTCAAAATGTAGTTTTTCAGTTTTGTAAGACTTTTTCTTGATCAAATTTCAACGCTGATTCCAAAACACTCAACCAAATGTCGCTAGCTCGTTTGTGAGATGAGTTACGAAAAATCGATATGACTACACTCTTCTAATTGAATGCCAAAAATCAATGGTCTTTCAAAATGTAGTTTTTCAATTTTGTAGGACTTTTTCTTGATCAAATTTCAACGCTGATTCCAAAACACTCGACCAAATGTCGCTAGCTCGTCTGTGAGCTGAGTTACGAAAAATCGATATGACTACACTCTTCTAATTGAATGCCAAAAATCAATGGTCCTTCAAAAAGTAGTTTTTCAGTTTTGTAGGACTTTTTCTTGATCAAATTTCAACGCTGATTCCAAAACACTCAACCAATTGTCGCTAGCTCGTTTGTGAGATGAGTTACGAAAAATCGATATGACTACACTCTTCTAATTGAATGCCAAAAATCAATGGTCCTTCAAAATGTAGTTTTTCAGTTTTGTAGGACTTTTTCTTGATCAAATTTCAACGCTGATTCCAAAACACTCAACCAAATGTCGCTAGCTCGTTTGTGAGATGAGTTACGAAGAATCGATATGACTACACTCTTCTAATTAAATGCCAAAAATCAATGGTCTTTCAAAATGTAGTTTTTCAATTTTGTAGGACTTTTTCTTGATCAAATTTCAACGCTGATTCCAAAACACTCAACCAAATGTCGCTAGCTCGTCTGTGAGCTGAGTTACAAAAATCGATATGACTACACTCTTCTAATTGAATGCCAAAAATCAATGGTCCTTTAAAATGTGGTTTTCCAGTTTTGTAAGACTTTTTCTTGATCAAATTTCAACGCTGATTCCAAAACACTCAACCAAATGTCGCTAGCTCGTTTGTGAGATGAGTTACGAAAAATCGATATGACTACACTCTTCTAATTGAATGCCAAAAATCAATGGTCTTTCAAAATGTAGTTTTTCAGTTTTGTAGGACTTTTTCTTGATCAAATTTCAACGCTGATTCCAAAACACTCAACCAAATGTCGCTAGCTCGTTTGTGAGATGAGTTACGAAAAATCGATATGACTACACTCTTCTAATTGAATGCCAAAAATCAATGGTCCTTCAAAATGTAGTTTTTCAGTTTTGTAGGACTTTTTCTTGATCAAATTTCAACGCTGATTCCAAAACACTCAACCAAATGTCGCTAGCTCGTTTGTGAGATGAGTTACGAAAAATCGATATGACTACACTCTTCTAATTGAATGCCAAAAATCAATGGTCCTTTCAAAATGTAGTTTTTCAGTTTTGTAGGACTTTTTCTTGATCAAATTTCAACGCTGATTCCAAAACACTCAACCAAATGTCGCTAGCTCGTTTGTGAGATGAGTTACGAAAAATCGATATGACTACACTCTTCTAATTGAATGCCAAAAATCAATGGTCCTTCAAAATGTAGTTTTTCAGTTTTGTAGGACTTTTTCTTGATCAAATTTCAACGCTGATTCCAAAACACTCAACCAAATGTCGCTAGCTCGTCTGTGAGCTGAGTTACGAAAAATCGATATGACTACACTCTTCTAATTGAATGCCAAAAATCAATGGTCCTTCAAAATGTAGTTTTTCAGTTTTGTAGGACTTTTTCTTGATCAAATTTCAACGCTGATTCCAAAACACTCAACCAAATGTCGCTAGCTCGTTTGTGAGATGAGTTACGAAAAATCGATATGACTACACTCTTCTAATTGAATGCCAAAAATCAATGGTCCTTCAAAATGTAGTTTTTCAGTTTTGTAGGACTTTTTCTTGATCAAATTTCAACGCTGATTCCAAAACACTCAACCAAATGTCGCTAGCTCGTTTGTGAGATGAGTTACGAAAAATCGATATGACTACACTCTTCTAATTGAATGCCAAAAATCAATGGTCTTTCAAAATGTAGTTTTTCAATTTTGTAGGACTTTTTCTTGATCAAATTTCAACGCTGATTCCAAAACACTCAACCAAATGTCGCTAGCTCGTCTGTGAGCTGAGTTACAAAAATCGATATGACTACACTCTTCTAATTGAATGCCAAAAATCAATGGTTCTTCAAAATGTAGTTTTCCAGTTTTGTAGAACTTTTTCTTGATCAAATTTCAACGCTGATTCCAAAACACTCAACCAAATGTCGCTAGCTCGTTTGTGAGATGAGTTACGAAAAATCGATATGACTACACTCTTCTAATTGAATGCCAAAAATCAATGGTCCTTCAAAATGTAGTTTTTCAGTTTTGTAGGACTTTTTCTTGATCACATTTCAACGCTGATTCCAAAACACTCAACCAAATGTCGCTAGCTCGTTTGTGAGATGAGTTACGAAGAATCGATATGACTACACTCTTCTAATTAAATGCCAAAAATCAATGGTCTTTCAAAATGTAGTTTTTCAATTTTGTAGGACTTTTTCTTGATCAAATTTCAACGCTGATTCCAAAACACTCAACCAAATGTCGCTAGCTCGTCTGTGAGCTGAGTTACAAAAATCGATATGACTACACTCTTCTAATTGAATGCCAAAAATCAATGGTTCTTCAAAATGTAGTTTTCCAGTTTTGTAGAACTTTTTCTTGATCAAATTTCAACGCTGATTCCAAAACACTCAACCAAATGTCGCTAGCTCGTTTGTGAGATGAGTTACGAAAAATCGATATGACTACACTCTTCTAATTGAATGCCAAAAATCAATGGTCCTTCAAAATGTAGTTTTTCAGTTTTGTAGGACTTTTTCTTGATCACATTTCAACGCTGATTCCAAAACACTCAACCAAATGTCGCTAGCTCGTTTGTGAGATGAGTTACGAAGAATCGATATGACTACACTCTTCTAATTAAATGCCAAAAATCAATGGTCTTTCAAAATGTAGTTTTTCAATTTTGTAGGACTTTTTCTTGATCAAATTTCAACGCTGATTCCAAAACACTCAACCAAATGTCGCTAGCTCGTCTGTGAGCTGAGTTACAAAAATCGATATGACTACACTCTTCTAATTGAATGCCAAAAATCAATGGTCCTTTAAAATGTGGTTTTCCAGTTTTGTAAGACTTTTTCTTGATCAAATTTCAACGCTGATTCCAAAACACTCAACCAAATGTCGCTAGCTTGTTTGTGAGATGAGTTACGAAAAATCGATACGACTACACTCTTCTAATTGAATGCCAAAAATCAATGGTCTTTCAAAATGTAGTTTTTCAATTTTGTAGGACTTTTTCTTGATCAAATTTCAACGCTGATTCCAAAACACTCAACCAAATGTCGCTAACTCGTCTGTGAGCTGAGTTACGAAAAATCGATATGACTACACTCTTCTAATTGAATGCCAAAAATCAATGGTCCTTCAAAATGTAGTTTTTCAGTTTTGTAGGACTTTTTCTTGATCAAATTTCAACGCTGATTCCAAAACACTCAACCAATTGTCGCTAGCTCGTTTGTGAGATGAGTTACGAAAAATCGATATGACTACACTCTTCTAATTGAATGCCAAAAATCAATGGTCCTTCAAAATGTAGTTTTTCAGTTTTGTAAGACTTTTTCTTGATCAAATTTCAACGCTGATTCCAAAACACTCAACCAAATGTCGCTAGCTCGTTTGTGAGATGAGTTACGAAAAATCGATATGACTACACTCTTCTAATTGAATGCCAAAAATCAATGGTCTTTCAAAATGTAGTTTTTCAATTTTGTAGGACTTTTTCTTGATCAAATTTCAACGCTGATTCCAAAACACTCGACCAAATGTCGCTAGCTCGTCTGTGAGCTGAGTTACGAAAAATCGATATGACTACACTCTTCTAATTGAATGCCAAAAATCAATGGTCCTTCAAAAAGTAGTTTTTCAGTTTTGTAGGACTTTTTCTTGATCAAATTTCAACGCTGATTCCAAAACACTCAACCAATTGTCGCTAGCTCGTTTGTGAGATGAGTTACGAAAAATCGATATGACTACACTCTTCTAATTGAATGCCAAAAATCAATGGTCCTTCAAAATGTAGTTTTTCAGTTTTGTAGGACTTTTTCTTGATCAAATTTCAACGCTGATTCCAAAACACTCAACCAAATGTCGCTAGCTCGTTTGTGAGATGAGTTACGAAGAATCGATATGACTACACTCTTCTAATTAAATGCCAAAAATCAATGGTCTTTCAAAATGTAGTTTTTCAATTTTGTAGGACTTTTTCTTGATCAAATTTCAACGCTGATTCCAAAACACTCAACCAAATGTCGCTAGCTCGTCTGTGAGCTGAGTTACAAAAATCGATATGACTACACTCTTCTAATTGAATGCCAAAAATCAATGGTCCTTTAAAATGTGGTTTTCCAGTTTTGTAAGACTTTTTCTTGATCAAATTTCAACGCTGATTCCAAAACACTCAACCAAATGTCGCTAGCTTGTTTGTGAGATGAGTTACGAAAAATCGATACGACTACACTCTTCTAATTGAATGCCAAAAATCAATGGTCTTTCAAAATGTAGTTTTTCAATTTTGTAGGACTTTTTCTTGATCAAATTTCAACGCTGATTCCAAAACACTCAACCAAATGTCGCTAACTCGTCTGTGAGCTGAGTTACGAAAAATCGATATGACTACACTCTTCTAATTGAATGCCAAAAATCAATGGTCCTTCAAAATGTAGTTTTTCAGTTTTGTAGGACTTTTTCTTGATCAAATTTCAACGCTGATTCCAAAACACTCAACCAATTGTCGCTAGCTCGTTTGTGAGATGAGTTACGAAAAATCGATATGACTACACTCTTCTAATTGAATGCCAAAAATCAATGGTCCTTCAAAATGTAGTTTTTCAGTTTTGTAAGACTTTTTCTTGATCAAATTTCAACGCTGATTCCAAAACACTCAACCAAATGTCGCTAGCTCGTTTGTGAGATGAGTTACGAAAAATCGATATGACTACACTCTTCTAATTGAATGCCAAAAATCAATGGTCTTTCAAAATGTAGTTTTTCAATTTTGTAGGACTTTTTCTTGATCAAATTTCAACGCTGATTCCAAAACACTCGACCAAATGTCGCTAGCTCGTCTGTGAGCTGAGTTACGAAAAATCGATATGACTACACTCTTCTAATTGAATGCCAAAAATCAATGGTCCTTCAAAAAGTAGTTTTTCAGTTTTGTAGGACTTTTTCTTGATCAAATTTCAACGCTGATTCCAAAACACTCAACCAATTGTCGCTAGCTCGTTTGTGAGATGAGTTACGAAAAATCGATATGACTACACTCTTCTAATTGAATGCCAAAAATCAATGGTCCTTCAAAATGTAGTTTTTCAGTTTTGTAGGACTTTTTCTTGATCAAATTTCAACGCTGATTCCAAAACACTCAACCAAATGTCGCTAGCTCGTTTGTGAGATGAGTTACGAAGAATCGATATGACTACACTCTTCTAATTAAATGCCAAAAATCAATGGTCTTTCAAAATGTAGTTTTTCAATTTTGTAGGACTTTTTCTTGATCAAATTTCAACGCTGATTCCAAAACACTCAACCAAATGTCGCTAGCTCGTCTGTGAGCTGAGTTACAAAAATCGATATGACTACACTCTTCTAATTGAATGCCAAAAATCAATGGTCCTTCAAAAAGTAGTTTTTCAGTTTTGTAGGACTTTTTCTTGATCAAATTTCAACGCTGATTCCAAAACACTCAACCAATTGTCGCTAGCTCGTTTGTGAGATGAGTTACGAAAAATCGATATGACTACACTCTTCTAATTGAATGCCAAAAATCAATGGTCCTTCAAAATGTAGTTTTTCAGTTTTGTAGGACTTTTTCTTGATCAAATTTCAACGCTGATTCCAAAACACTCAACCAAATGTCGCTAGCTCGTTTGTGAGATGAGTTACGAAGAATCGATATGACTACACTCTTCTAATTAAATGCCAAAAATCAATGGTCTTTCAAAATGTAGTTTTTCAATTTTGTAGGACTTTTTCTTGATCAAATTTCAACGCTGATTCCAAAACACTCAACCAAATGTCGCTAGCTCGTCTGTGAGCTGAGTTACAAAAATCGATATGACTACACTCTTCTAATTGAATGCCAAAAATCAATGGTCCTTTAAAATGTGGTTTTCCAGTTTTGTAAGACTTTTTCTTGATCAAATTTCAACGCTGATTCCAAAACACTCAACCAAATGTCGCTAGCTCGTTTGTGAGATGAGTTACGAAAAATCGATATGACTACACTCTTCTAATTGAATGCCAAAAATCAATGGTCTTTCAAAATGTAGTTTTTCAATTTTGTAGGACTTTTTCTTGATCAAATTTCAACGCTGATTCCAAAACACTCAACCAAATGTCGCTAACTCGTCTGTGAGCTGAGTTACGAAAAATCGATATGACTACACTCTTCTAATTGAATGCCAAAAATCAATGGTCCTTCAAAATGTAGTTTTTCAGTTTTGTAGGACTTTTTCTTGATCAAATTTCAACGCTGATTCCAAAACACTCAACCATTTGTCGCTAGCTCGTTTGTGAGATGAGTTACGAAAAATCGATATGACTACACTCTTCTAATTGAATGCCAAAAATCAATGGTCCTTCAAAATGTAGTTTTTCAGTTTTGTAAGACTTTTTCTTGATCAAATTTCAACGCTGATTCCAAAACACTCAACCAAATGTCGCTAGCTCGTTTGTGAGATGAGTTACGAAAAATCGATATGACTACACTCTTCTAATTGAATGCCAAAAATCAATGGTCTTTCAAAATGTAGTTTTTCAATTTTGTAGGACTTTTTCTTGATCAAATTTCAACGCTGATTCCAAAACACTCGACCAAATGTCGCTAGCTCGTCTGTGAGCTGAGTTACGAAAAATCGATATGACTACACTCTTCTAATTGAATGCCAAAAATCAATGGTCCTTCAAAAAGTAGTTTTTCAGTTTTGTAGGACTTTTTCTTGATCAAATTTCAACGCTGATTCCAAAACACTCAACCAATTGTCGCTAGCTCGTTTGTGAGATGAGTTACGAAAAATCGATATGACTACACTCTTCTAATTGAATGCCAAAAATCAATGGTCCTTCAAAATGTAGTTTTTCAGTTTTGTAGGACTTTTTCTTGATCAAATTTCAACGCTGATTCCAAAACACTCAACCAAATGTCGCTAGCTCGTTTGTGAGATGAGTTACGAAGAATCGATATGACTACACTCTTCTAATTAAATGCCAAAAATCAATGGTCTTTCAAAATGTAGTTTTTCAATTTTGTAGGACTTTTTCTTGATCAAATTTCAACGCTGATTCCAAAACACGCAACCAAATGTCGCTAGCTCGTCTGTGAGCTGAGTTACAAAAATCGATATGACTACACTCTTCTAATTGAATGCCAAAAATCAATGGTCCTTTAAAATGTGGTTTTCCAGTTTTGTAAGACTTTTTCTTGATCAAATTTCAACGCTGATTCCAAAACACTCAATCAAATGTCGCTAGCTCGTTTGTGAGATGAGTTACGAAAAATCGATATGACTACACTCTTCTAATTGAATGCCAAAAATCAATGGTCCTTCAAAATGTAGTTTTTCAGTTTTGTAGGACTTTTTCTTGATCAAATTTCAACGCTGATTCCAAAACACTCAACCAAATGTCGCTAGCTCGTTTGTGAGATGAGTTACGAAGAATCGATATGACTACACTCTTCTAATTGAATGCCAAAAATCAATGGTCTTTCAAAATGTAGTTCTTCAATTTTGTAGGACTTTTTCTTGATCAAATTTCAACGCTGATTCCAAAACACTCAACCAAATGTCGCTAGATCGTCTGTGAGCTGAGTTACAAAAATCGATATGACTACACTCTTCTAATTGAATGCCAAAAATCAATGGTCCTTTAAAATGTGGTTTTCCAGTTTTGTAAGACTTTTTCTTGATCAAATTTCAACGCTGATTCCAAAACACTCAACCAAATGTCGCTAGCTCGTCTGTGAGCTGAGTTACAAAAATCGATATGACTACACTCTTCTAATTGAATGCCAAAAATCAATGGTTCTTCAAAATGTAGTTTTCCAGTTTTGTAGGACTTTTTCTTGATCAAATTTCAACGCTGATTCCAAAACACTCAACCAAATGTCGCTAGCTCGTTTGTGAGATGAGTTACGAAAAATCGATATGACTACACTCTTCTAATTGAATGCCAAAAATCAATGGTCCTTCAAAATGTAGTTTTTCAGTTTTGTAGGACTTTTTCTTGATCACATTTCAACGCTGATTCCAAAACACTCAACCAAATGTCGCTAGCTCGTTTGTGAGATGAGTTACGAAGAATCGATATGACTACACTCTTCTAATTAAATGCCAAAAATCAATGGTCTTTCAAAATGTAGTTTTTCAATTTTGTAGGACTTTTTCTTGATCAAATTTCAACGCTGACTCCAAAACACTCAACCAAATGTCGCTAGCTCGTCTGTGAGCTGAGTTACAAAAATCGATATGACTACACTCTTCTAATTGAATGCCAAAAATCAATGGTCCTTTAAAATGTGGTTTTCCAGTTTTGTAAGACTTTTTCTTGATCAAATTTCAACGCTGATTCCAAAACACTCAACCAAATGTCGCTAGCTCGTCTGTGAGCTGAGTTACAAAAATCGATATGACTACACTCTTCTAATTGAATGCCAAAAATCAATGGTCCTTTAAAATGTGGTTTTCCAGTTTTGTAAGACTTTTTCTTGATC
Source organism: Caenorhabditis parvicauda (assembly GCA_963978915.1). Taxonomy (NCBI): domain Eukaryota; kingdom Metazoa; phylum Nematoda; class Chromadorea; order Rhabditida; family Rhabditidae; genus Caenorhabditis; species Caenorhabditis parvicauda. The sequence continues at coordinate 23,157 of CAXBUI010000140.1, read as the reverse complement.
AAATTTCAACGCTGATTCCAAAACACTCAACCAAATGTCGCTAGCTCGTTTGTGAGATGAGTTACGAAAAATCGATATGACTACACTCTTCTAATTGAATGCCAAAAATCAATGGTCTTTCAAAATGTAGTTTTTCAATTTTGTAGGACTTTTTCTTGATCAAATTTCAACGCTGATTCCAAAACACTCAACCAAATGTCGCTAACTCGTCTGTGAGCTGAGTTACGAAAAATCGATATGACTACACTCTTCTAATTGAATGCCAAAAATCAATGGTCCTTCAAAATGTAGTTTTTCAGTTTTGTAGGACTTTTTCTTGATCAAATTTCAACGCTGATTCCAAAACACTCAACCATTTGTCGCTAGCTCGTTTGTGAGATGAGTTACGAAAAATCGATATGACTACACTCTTCTAATTGAATGCCAAAAATCAATGGTCCTTCAAAATGTAGTTTTTCAGTTTTGTAAGACTTTTTCTTGATCAAATTTCAACGCTGATTCCAAAACACTCAACCAAATGTCGCTAGCTCGTTTGTGAGATGAGTTACGAAAAATCGATATGACTACACTCTTCTAATTGAATGCCAAAAATCAATGGTCTTTCAAAATGTAGTTTTTCAATTTTGTAGGACTTTTTCTTGATCAAATTTCAACGCTGATTCCAAAACACTCAACCAAATGTCGCTAGCTCGTCTGTGAGCTGAGTTACAAAAATCGATATGACTACACTCTTCTAATTGAATGCCAAAAATCAATGGTTCTTCAAAATGTAGTTTTCCAGTTTTGTAGAACTTTTTCTTGATCAAATTTCAACGCTGATTCCAAAACACTCAACCAAATGTCGCTAGCTCGTTTGTGAGATGAGTTACGAAAAATCGATATGACTACACTCTTCTAATTGAATGCCAAAAATCAATGGTCCTTCAAAATGTAGTTTTTCAGTTTTGTAGGACTTTTTCTTTATCACATTTCAACGCTGATTCCAAAACACTCAACCAAATGTCGCTAGCTCGTTTGTGAGATGAGTTACGAAGAATCGATATGACTACACTCTTCTAATTAAATGCCAAAAATCAATGGTCTTTCAAAATGTAGTTTTTCAATTTTGTAGGACTTTTTCTTGATCAAATTTCAACGCTGATTCCAAAACACTCAACCAAATGTCGCTAGCTCGTCTGTGAGCTGAGTTACAAAAATCGATATGACTACACTCTTCTAATTGAATGCCAAAAATCAATGGTTCTTCAAAATGTAGTTTTCCAGTTTTGTAGAACTTTTTCTTGATCAAATTTCAACGCTGATTCCAAAACACTCAACCAAATGTCGCTAGCTCGTTTGTGAGATGAGTTACGAAAAATCGATATGACTACACTCTTCTAATTGAATGCCAAAAATCAATGGTCCTTCAAAATGTAGTTTTTCAGTTTTGTAGGACTTTTTCTTGATCACATTTCAACGCTGATTCCAAAACACTCAACCAAATGTCGCTAGCTCGTTTGTGAGATGAGTTACGAAGAATCGATATGACTACACTCTTCTAATTAAATGCCAAAAATCAATGGTCTTTCAAAATGTAGTTTTTCAATTTTGTAGGACTTTTTCTTGATCAAATTTCAACGCTGATTCCAAAACACTCAACCAAATGTCGCTAGCTCGTCTGTGAGCTGAGTTACAAAAATCGATATGACTACACTCTTCTAATTGAATGCCAAAAATCAATGGTTCTTCAAAATGTAGTTTTCCAGTTTTGTAGAACTTTTTCTTGATCAAATTTCAACGCTGATTCCAAAACACTCAACCAAATGTCGCTAGCTCGTTTGTGAGATGAGTTACGAAAAATCGATATGACTACACTCTTCTAATTGAATGCCAAAAATCAATGGTCCTTTAAAATGTGTTTTTCCAGTTTTGTAAGACTTTTTCTTGATCAAATTTCAACGCTGATTCCAAAACACTCAACCAAATGTCGCTAGCTTGTTTGTGAGATGAGTTACGAAAAATCGATACGACTACACTCTTCTAATTGAATGCCAAAAATCAATGGTCTTTCAAAATGTAGTTTTTCAATTTTGTAGGACTTTTTCTTGATCAAATTTCAACGCTGATTCCAAAACACTCAACCAAATGTCGCTAACTCGTCTGTGAGCTGAGTTACGAAAAATCGATATGACTACACTCTTCTAATTGAATGCCAAAAATCAATGGTCCTTCAAAATGTAGTTTTTCAGTTTTGTAGGACTTTTTCTTGATCAAATTTCAACGCTGATTCCAAAACACTCAACCAATTGTCGCTAGCTCGTTTGTGAGATGAGTTACGAAAAATCGATATGACTACACTCTTCTAATTGAATGCCAAAAATCAATGGTCCTTCAAAATGTAGTTTTTCAGTTTTGTAAGACTTTTTCTTGATCAAATTTCAACGCTGATTCCAAAACACTCAACCAAATGTCGCTAGCTCGTTTGTGAGATGAGTTACGAAAAATCGATATGACTACACTCTTCTAATTGAATGCCAAAAATCAATGGTCTTTCAAAATGTAGTTTTTCAATTTTGTAGGACTTTTTCTTGATCAAATTTCAACGCTGATTCCAAAACACTCGACCAAATGTCGCTAGCTCGTCTGTGAGCTGAGTTACGAAAAATCGATATGACTACACTCTTCTAATTGAATGCCAAAAATCAATGGTCCTTCAAAAAGTAGTTTTTCAGTTTTGTAGGACTTTTTCTTGATCAAATTTCAACGCTGATTCCAAAACACTCAACCAATTGTCGCTAGCTCGTTTGTGAGATGAGTTACGAAAAATCGATATGACTACACTCTTCTAATTGAATGCCAAAAATCAATGGTCCTTCAAAATGTAGTTTTTCAGTTTTGTAGGACTTTTTCTTGATCAAATTTCAACGCTGATTCCAAAACACTCAACCAAATGTCGCTAGCTCGTTTGTGAGATGAGTTACGAAGAATCGATATGACTACACTCTTCTAATTAAATGCCAAAAATCAATGGTCTTTCAAAATGTAGTTTTTCAATTTTGTAGGACTTTTTCTTGATCAAATTTCAACGCTGATTCCAAAACACTCAACCAAATGTCGCTAGCTCGTCTGTGAGCTGAGTTACAAAAATCGATATGACTACACTCTTCTAATTGAATGCCAAAAATCAATGGTCCTTTAAAATGTGGTTTTCCAGTTTTGTAAGACTTTTTCTTGATCAAATTTCAACGCTGATTCCAAAACACTCAACCAAATGTCGCTAGCTTGTTTGTGAGATGAGTTACGAAAAATCGATACGACTACACTCTTCTAATTGAATGCCAAAAATCAATGGTCTTTCAAAATGTAGTTTTTCAATTTTGTAGGACTTTTTCTTGATCAAATTTCAACGCTGATTCCAAAACACTCAACCAAATGTCGCTAGCTCGTTTGTGAGATGAGTTACGAAAAATCGATATGACTACACTCTTCTAATTGAATGCCAAAAATCAATGGTCCTTCAAAATGTAGTTTTTCAGTTTTGTAGGACTTTTTCTTGATCACATTTCAACGCTGATTCCAAAACACTCAACCAAATGTCGCTAGCTCGTTTGTGAGATGAGTTACGAAGAATCGATATGACTACACTCTTCTAATTAAATGCCAAAAATCAATGGTCTTTCAAAATGTAGTTTTTCAATTTTGTAGGACTTTTTCTTGATCAAATTTCAACGCTGACTCCAAAACACTCAACCAAATGTCGCTAGCTCGTTTGTGAGATGAGTTACGAAAAATCGATATGACTACACTCTTCTAATTGAATGCCAAAAATCAATGGTCCTTCAAAATGTAGTTTTTCAGTTTTGTAGGACTTTTTCTTGATCACATTTCAACGCTGATTCCAAAACACTCAACCAAATGTCGCTAGCTCGTTTGTGAGATGAGTTACGAAGAATCGATATGACTACACTCTTCTAATTAAATGCCAAAAATCAATGGTCTTTCAAAATGTAGTTTTTCAATTTTGTAGGACTTTTTCTTGATCAAATTTCAACGCTGACTCCAAAACACTCAACCAAATGTCGCTAGCTCGTCTGTGAGCTGAGTTACAAAAATCGATATGACTACACTCTTCTAATTGAATGCCAAAAATCAATGGTCCTTTAAAATGTGGTTTTCCAGTTTTGTAAGACTTTTTCTTGATCAAATTTCAACGCTGATTCCAAAACACTCAACCAAATGTCGCTAGCTCGTCTGTGAGCTGAGTTACAAAAATCGATATGACTACACTCTTCTAATTGAATGCCAAAAATCAATGGTCCTTTAAAATGTGGTTTTCCAGTTTTGTAAGACTTTTTCTTGATCAAATTTCAACGCTGATTCCAAAACACTCAACCAAATGTCGCTAGCTCGTTTGTGAGATGAGTTACGAAAAATCGATATGACTACACTCTTCTAATTGAATGCCAAAAATCAATGGTCTTTCAAAATGTAGTTTTTCAATTTTGTAGGACTTTTTCTTGATCAAATTTCAACGCTGATTCCAAAACACTCAACCAAATGTCGCTAACTCGTCTGTGAGCTGAGTTACGAAAAATCGATATGACTACACTCTTCTAATTGAATGCCAAAAATCAATGGTCCTTCAAAATGTAGTTTTTCAGTTTTGTAGGACTTTTTCTTGATCAAATTTCAACGCTGATTCCAAAACACTCAACCATTTGTCGCTAGCTCGTTTGTGAGATGAGTTACGAAAAATCGATATGACTACACTCTTCTAATTGAATGCCAAAAATCAATGGTCCTTCAAAATGTAGTTTTTCAGTTTTGTAAGACTTTTTCTTGATCAAATTTCAACGCTGATTCCAAAACACTCAACCAAATGTCGCTAGCTCGTTTGTGAGATGAGTTACGAAAAATCGATATGACTACACTCTTCTAATTGAATGCCAAAAATCAATGGTCTTTCAAAATGTAGTTTTTCAATTTTGTAGGACTTTTTCTTGATCAAATTTCAACGCTGATTCCAAAACACTCAACCAAATGTCGCTAGCTCGTCTGTGAGCTGAGTTACAAAAATCGATATGACTACACTCTTCTAATTGAATGCCAAAAATCAATGGTTCTTCAAAATGTAGTTTTCCAGTTTTGTAGAACTTTTTCTTGATCAAATTTCAACGCTGATTCCAAAACACTCAACCAAATGTCGCTAGCTCGTTTGTGAGATGAGTTACGAAAAATCGATATGACTACACTCTTCTAATTGAATGCCAAAAATCAATGGTCCTTCAAAATGTAGTTTTTCAGTTTTGTAGGACTTTTTCTTTATCACATTTCAACGCTGATTCCAAAACACTCAACCAAATGTCGCTAGCTCGTTTGTGAGATGAGTTACGAAGAATCGATATGACTACACTCTTCTAATTAAATGCCAAAAATCAATGGTCTTTCAAAATGTAGTTTTTCAATTTTGTAGGACTTTTTCTTGATCAAATTTCAACGCTGATTCCAAAACACTCAACCAAATGTCGCTAGCTCGTCTGTGAGCTGAGTTACAAAAATCGATATGACTACACTCTTCTAATTGAATGCCAAAAATCAATGGTTCTTCAAAATGTAGTTTTCCAGTTTTGTAGAACTTTTTCTTGATCAAATTTCAACGCTGATTCCAAAACACTCAACCAAATGTCGCTAGCTCGTTTGTGAGATGAGTTACGAAAAATCGATATGACTACACTCTTCTAATTGAATGCCAAAAATCAATGGTCCTTCAAAATGTAGTTTTTCAGTTTTGTAGGACTTTTTCTTGATCACATTTCAACGCTGATTCCAAAACACTCAACCAAATGTCGCTAGCTCGTTTGTGAGATGAGTTACGAAGAATCGATATGACTACACTCTTCTAATTAAATGCCAAAAATCAATGGTCTTTCAAAATGTAGTTTTTCAATTTTGTAGGACTTTTTCTTGATCAAATTTCAACGCTGATTCCAAAACACTCAACCAAATGTCGCTAGCTCGTCTGTGAGCTGAGTTACAAAAATCGATATGACTACACTCTTCTAATTGAATGCCAAAAATCAATGGTTCTTCAAAATGTAGTTTTCCAGTTTTGTAGAACTTTTTCTTGATCAAATTTCAACGCTGATTCCAAAACACTCAACCAAATGTCGCTAGCTCGTTTGTGAGATGAGTTACGAAAAATCGATATGACTACACTCTTCTAATTGAATGCCAAAAATCAATGGTCCTTTAAAATGTGTTTTTCCAGTTTTGTAAGACTTTTTCTTGATCAAATTTCAACGCTGATTCCAAAACACTCAACCAAATGTCGCTAGCTTGTTTGTGAGATGAGTTACGAAAAATCGATACGACTACACTCTTCTAATTGAATGCCAAAAATCAATGGTCTTTCAAAATGTAGTTTTTCAATTTTGTAGGACTTTTTCTTGATCAAATTTCAACGCTGATTCCAAAACACTCAACCAAATGTCGCTAACTCGTCTGTGAGCTGAGTTACGAAAAATCGATATGACTACACTCTTCTAATTGAATGCCAAAAATCAATGGTCCTTCAAAATGTAGTTTTTCAGTTTTGTAGGACTTTTTCTTGATCAAATTTCAACGCTGATTCCAAAACACTCAACCAATTGTCGCTAGCTCGTTTGTGAGATGAGTTACGAAAAATCGATATGACTACACTCTTCTAATTGAATGCCAAAAATCAATGGTCCTTCAAAATGTAGTTTTTCAGTTTTGTAAGACTTTTTCTTGATCAAATTTCAACGCTGATTCCAAAACACTCAACCAAATGTCGCTAGCTCGTTTGTGAGATGAGTTACGAAAAATCGATATGACTACACTCTTCTAATTGAATGCCAAAAATCAATGGTCTTTCAAAATGTAGTTTTTCAATTTTGTAGGACTTTTTCTTGATCAAATTTCAACGCTGATTCCAAAACACTCGACCAAATGTCGCTAGCTCGTCTGTGAGCTGAGTTACGAAAAATCGATATGACTACACTCTTCTAATTGAATGCCAAAAATCAATGGTCCTTCAAAAAGTAGTTTTTCAGTTTTGTAGGACTTTTTCTTGATCAAATTTCAACGCTGATTCCAAAACACTCAACCAATTGTCGCTAGCTCGTTTGTGAGATGAGTTACGAAAAATCGATATGACTACACTCTTCTAATTGAATGCCAAAAATCAATGGTCCTTCAAAATGTAGTTTTTCAGTTTTGTAGGACTTTTTCTTGATCAAATTTCAACGCTGATTCCAAAACACTCAACCAAATGTCGCTAGCTCGTTTGTGAGATGAGTTACGAAGAATCGATATGACTACACTCTTCTAATTAAATGCCAAAAATCAATGGTCTTTCAAAATGTAGTTTTTCAATTTTGTAGGACTTTTTCTTGATCAAATTTCAACGCTGATTCCAAAACACTCAACCAAATGTCGCTAGCTCGTCTGTGAGCTGAGTTACAAAAATCGATATGACTACACTCTTCTAATTGAATGCCAAAAATCAATGGTCCTTTAAAATGTGGTTTTCCAGTTTTGTAAGACTTTTTCTTGATCAAATTTCAACGCTGATTCCAAAACACTCAACCAAATGTCGCTAGCTTGTTTGTGAGATGAGTTACGAAAAATCGATACGACTACACTCTTCTAATTGAATGCCAAAAATCAATGGTCTTTCAAAATGTAGTTTTTCAATTTTGTAGGACTTTTTCTTGATCAAATTTCAACGCTGATTCCAAAACACTCAACCAAATGTCGCTAACTCGTCTGTGAGCTGAGTTACGAAAAATCGATATGACTACACTCTTCTAATTGAATGCCAAAAATCAATGGTCCTTCAAAATGTAGTTTTTCAGTTTTGTAGGACTTTTTCTTGATCAAATTTCAACGCTGATTCCAAAACACTCAACCAATTGTCGCTAGCTCGTTTGTGAGATGAGTTACGAAAAATCGATATGACTACACTCTTCTAATTGAATGCCAAAAATCAATGGTCCTTCAAAATGTAGTTTTTCAGTTTTGTAGGACTTTTTCTTGATCAAATTTCAACGCTGATTCCAAAACACTCAACCAATTGTCGCTAGCTCGTTTGTGAGATGAGTTACGAAAAATCGATATGACTACACTCTTCTAATTGAATGCCAAAAATCAATGGTCCTTCAAAATGTAGTTTTTCAGTTTTGTAAGACTTTTTCTTGATCAAATTTCAACGCTGATTCCAAAACACTCAACCAAATGTCGCTAGCTCGTTTGTGAGATGAGTTACGAAAAATCGATATGACTACACTCTTCTAATTGAATGCCAAAAATCAATGGTCTTTCAAAATGTAGTTTTTCAATTTTGTAGGACTTTTTCTTGATCAAATTTCAACGCTGATTCCAAAACACTCGACCAAATGTCGCTAGCTCGTCTGTGAGCTGAGTTACGAAAAATCGATATGACTACACTCTTCTAATTGAATGCCAAAAATCAATGGTCCTTCAAAAAGTAGTTTTTCAGTTTTGTAGGACTTTTTCTTGATCAAATTTCAACGCTGATTCCAAAACACTCAACCAATTGTCGCTAGCTCGTTTGTGAGATGAGTTACGAAAAATCGATATGACTACACTCTTCTAATTGAATGCCAAAAATCAATGGTCCTTCAAAATGTAGTTTTTCAGTTTTGTAGGACTTTTTCTTGATCAAATTTCAACGCTGATTCCAAAACACTCAACCAAATGTCGCTAGCTCGTTTGTGAGATGAGTTACGAAGAATCGATATGACTACACTCTTCTAATTAAATGCCAAAAATCAATGGTCTTTCAAAATGTAGTTTTTCAATTTTGTAGGACTTTTTCTTGATCAAATTTCAACGCTGATTCCAAAACACTCAACCAAATGTCGCTAGCTCGTCTGTGAGCTGAGTTACAAAAATCGATATGACTACACTCTTCTAATTGAATGCCAAAAATCAATGGTCCTTTAAAATGTGGTTTTCCAGTTTTGTAAGACTTTTTCTTGATCAAATTTCAACGCTGATTCCAAAACACTCAACCAAATGTCGCTAGCTTGTTTGTGAGATGAGTTACGAAAAATCGATACGACTACACTCTTCTAATTGAATGCCAAAAATCAATGGTCTTTCAAAATGTAGTTTTTCAATTTTGTAGGACTTTTTCTTGATCAAATTTCAACGCTGATTCCAAAACACTCAACCAAATGTCGCTAACTCGTCTGTGAGCTGAGTTACGAAAAATCGATATGACTACACTCTTCTAATTGAATGCCAAAAATCAATGGTCCTTCAAAATGTAGTTTTTCAGTTTTGTAGGACTTTTTCTTGATCAAATTTCAACGCTGATTCCAAAACACTCAACCAATTGTCGCTAGCTCGTTTGTGAGATGAGTTACGAAAAATCGATATGACTACACTCTTCTAATTGAATGCCAAAAATCAATGGTCCTTCAAAATGTAGTTTTTCAGTTTTGTAAGACTTTTTCTTGATCAAATTTCAACGCTGATTCCAAAACACTCAACCAAATGTCGCTAGCTCGTTTGTGAGATGAGTTACGAAAAATCGATATGACTACACTCTTCTAATTGAATGCCAAAAATCAATGGTCTTTCAAAATGTAGTTTTTCAATTTTGTAGGACTTTTTCTTGATCAAATTTCAACGCTGATTCCAAAACACTCGACCAAATGTCGCTAGCTCGTCTGTGAGCTGAGTTACGAAAAATCGATATGACTACACTCTTCTAATTGAATGCCAAAAATCAATGGTCCTTCAAAAAGTAGTTTTTCAGTTTTGTAGGACTTTTTCTTGATCAAATTTCAACGCTGATTCCAAAACACTCAACCAATTGTCGCTAGCTCGTTTGTGAGATGAGTTACGAAAAATCGATATGACTACACTCTTCTAATTGAATGCCAAAAATCAATGGTCCTTCAAAATGTAGTTTTTCAGTTTTGTAGGACTTTTTCTTGATCAAATTTCAACGCTGATTCCAAAACACTCAACCAAATGTCGCTAGCTCGTTTGTGAGATGAGTTACGAAGAATCGATATGACTACACTCTTCTAATTAAATGCCAAAAATCAATGGTCTTTCAAAATGTAGTTTTTCAATTTTGTAGGACTTTTTCTTGATCAAATTTCAACGCTGATTCCAAAACACTCAACCAAATGTCGCTAGCTCGTCTGTGAGCTGAGTTACAAAAATCGATATGACTACACTCTTCTAATTGAATGCCAAAAATCAATGGTCCTTTAAAATGTGGTTTTCCAGTTTTGTAAGACTTTTTCTTGATCAAATTTCAATGCTGATTCCAAAACACTCAACCAAATGTCGCTAGCTCGTTTGTGAGATGAGTTACGAAAAATCGATATGACTACACTCTTCTAATTGAATGCCAAAAATCAATGGTCCTTCAAAATGTAGTTTTTCAGTTTTGTAGGACTTTTTCTTGATCAAATTTCAACGCTGATTCCAAAACACTCAACCAATTGTCGCTAGCTCGTTTGTGAGATGAGTTACGAAAAATCGATATGACTACACTCTTCTAATTGAATGCCAAAAATCAATGGTCCTTCAAAATGTAGTTTTTCAGTTTTGTAAGACTTTTTCTTGATCAAATTTCAACGCTGATTCCAAAACACTCAACCAAATGTCGCTAGCTCGTTTGTGAGATGAGTTACGAAAAATCGATATGACTACACTCTTCTAATTGAATGCCAAAAATCAATGGTCTTTCAAAATGTAGTTTTTCAATTTTGTAGGACTTTTTCTTGATCAAATTTCAACGCTGATTCCAAAACACTCGACCAAATGTCGCTAGCTCGTCTGTGAGCTGAGTTACGAAAAATCGATATGACTACACTCTTCTAATTGAATGCCAAAAATCAATGGTCCTTCAAAAAGTAGTTTTTCAGTTTTGTAGGACTTTTTCTTGATCAAATTTCAACGCTGATTCCAAAACACTCAACCAATTGTCGCTAGCTCGTTTGTGAGATGAGTTACGAAAAATCGATATGACTACACTCTTCTAATTGAATGCCAAAAATCAATGGTCCTTCAAAATGTAGTTTTTCAGTTTTGTAGGACTTTTTCTTGATCAAATTTCAACGCTGATTCCAAAACACTCAACCAAATGTCGCTAGCTCGTTTGTGAGATGAGTTACGAAGAATCGATATGACTACACTCTTCTAATTAAATGCCAAAAATCAATGGTCTTTCAAAATGTAGTTTTTCAATTTTGTAGGACTTTTTCTTGATCAAATTTCAACGCTGATTCCAAAACACTCAACCAAATGTCGCTAGCTTGTCTGTGAGCTGAGTTACAAAAATCGATATGACTACACTCTTCTAATTGAATGCCAAAAATCAATGGTCCTTTAAAATGTGGTTTTCCAGTTTTGTAAGACTTTTTCTTGATCAAATTTCAACGCTGATTCCAAAACACTCAACCAAATGTCGCTAGCTCGTTTGTGAGATGAGTTACGAAAAATCGATATGACTACACTCTTCTAATTGAATGCCAAAAATCAATGGTCTTTCAAAATGTAGTTTTTCAATTTTGTAGGACTTTTTCTTGATCAAATTTCAACGCTGATTCCAAAACATTCAACCAATTGTCGCTAGCTCGTTTGTGAGATGAGTTACGAAAAATCGATATGACTACACTCTTCTAATTGAATGCCAAAAATCAATGGTCCTTCAAAATGTAGTTTTTCAGTTTTGTAAGACTTTTTCTTGATCAAATTTCAACGCTGATTCCAAAACACTCAACCAAATGTCGCTAGCTCGTTTGTGAGATGAGTTACGAAAAATCGATATGACTACACTCTTCTAATTGAATGCCAAAAATCAATGGTCTTTCAAAATGTAGTTTTTCAATTTTGTAGGACTTTTTCTTGATCAAATTTCAACGCTGATTCCAAAACACTCGACCAAATGTTGCTAGCTCGTCTGTGAGCTGAGTTACGAAAAATCGATATGACTACACTCTTCTAATTGAATGCCAAAAATCAATGGTCCTTCAAAAAGTAGTTTTTCAGTTTTGTAGGACTTTTTCTTGATCAAATTTCAACGCTGATTCCAAAACACTCAACCAATTGTCGCTAGCTCGTTTGTGAGATGAGTTACGAAAAATCGATATGACTACACTCTTCTAATTGAATGCCAAAAATCAATGGTCCTTCAAAATGTAGTTTTTCAGTTTTGTAGGACTTTTTCTTGATCAAATTTCAACGCTGATTCCAAAACACTCAACCAAATGTCGCTAGCTCGTTTGTGAGATGAGTTACGAAGAATCGATATGACTACACTCTTCTAATTAAATGCCAAAAATCAATGGTCTTTCAAAATGTAGTTTTTCAATTTTGTAGGACTTTTTCTTGATCAAATTTCAACGCTGATTCCAAAACACTCAACCAAATGTCGCTAGCTCGTCTGTGAGCTGAGTTACAAAAATCGATATGACTACACTCTTCTAATTGAATGCCAAAAATCAATGGTCCTTTAAAATGTGGTTTTCCAGTTTTGTAAGACTTTTTCTTGATCAAATTTCAACGCTGATTCCAAAACACTCAACCAAATGTCGCTAGCTCGTTTGTGAGATGAGTTACGAAAAATCGATATGACTACACTCTTCTAATTGAATGCCAAAAATCAATGGTCTTTCAAAATGTAGTTTTTCAATTTTGTAGGACTTTTTCTTGATCAAATTTCAACGCTGATTCCAAAACACTCAACCAAATGTCGCTAACTCGTCTGTGAGCTGAGTTACGAAAAATCGATATGACTACACTCTTCTAATTGAATGCCAAAAATCAATGGTCCTTCAAAATGTAGTTTTTCAGTTTTGTAGGACTTTTTCTTGATCAAATTTCAACGCTGATTCCAAAACACTCAACCATTTGTCGCTAGCTCGTTTGTGAGATGAGTTACGAAAAATCGATATGACTACACTCTTCTAATTGAATGCCAAAAATCAATGGTCCTTCAAAATGTAGTTTTTCAGTTTTGTAAGACTTTTTCTTGATCAAATTTCAACGCTGATTCCAAAACACTCAACCAAATGTCGCTAGCTCGTTTGTGAGATGAGTTACGAAAAATCGATATGACTACACTCTTCTAATTGAATGCCAAAAATCAATGGTCTTTCAAAATGTAGTTTTTCAATTTTGTAGGACTTTTTCTTGATCAAATTTCAACGCTGATTCCAAAACACTCGACCAAATGTCGCTAGCTCGTCTGTGAGCTGAGTTACGAAAAATCGATATGACTACACTCTTCTAATTGAATGCCAAAAATCAATGGTCCTTCAAAAAGTAGTTTTTCAGTTTTGTAGGACTTTTTCTTGATCAAATTTCAACGCTGATTCCAAAACACTCAACCAATTGTCGCTAGCTCGTTTGTGAGATGAGTTACGAAAAATCGATATGACTACACTCTTCTAATTGAATGCCAAAAATCAATGGTCCTTCAAAATGTAGTTTTTCAGTTTTGTAGGACTTTTTCTTGATCAAATTTCAACGCTGATTCCAAAACACTCAACCAAATGTCGCTAGCTCGTTTGTGAGATGAGTTACGAAGAATCGATATGACTACACTCTTCTAATTAAATGCCAAAAATCAATGGTCTTTCAAAATGTAGTTTTTCAATTTTGTAGGACTTTTTCTTGATCAAATTTCAACGCTGATTCCAAAACACTCAACCAAATGTCGCTAGCTCGTCTGTGAGCTGAGTTACAAAAATCGATATGACTACACTCTTCTAATTGAATGCCAAAAATCAATGGTCCTTTAAAATGTGGTTTTCCAGTTTTGTAAGACTTTTTCTTGATCAAATTTCAACGCTGATTCCAAAACACTCAATCAAATGTCGCTAGCTCGTTTGTGAGATGAGTTACGAAAAATCGATATGACTACACTCTTCTAATTGAATGCCAAAAATCAATGGTCCTTCAAAATGTAGTTTTTCAGTTTTGTAGGACTTTTTCTTGATCAAATTTCAACGCTGATTCCAAAACACTCAACCAAATGTCGCTAGCTCGTTTGTGAGATGAGTTACGAAGAATCGATATGACTACACTCTTCTAATTGAATGCCAAAAATCAATGGTCTTTCAAAATGTAGTTCTTCAATTTTGTAGGACTTTTTCTTGATCAAATTTCAACGCTGATTCCAAAACACTCAACCAAATGTCGCTAGATCGTCTGTGAGCTGAGTTACAAAAATCGATATGACTACACTCTTCTAATTGAATGCCAAAAATCAATGGTCCTTTAAAATGTGGTTTTCCAGTTTTGTAAGACTTTTTCTTGATCAAATTTCAACGCTGATTCCAAAACACTCAACCAAATGTCGCTAGCTCGTCTGTGAGCTGAGTTACAAAAATCGATATGACTACACTCTTCTAATTGAATGCCAAAAATCAATGGTTCTTCAAAATGTAGTTTTCCAGTTTTGTAGGACTTTTTCTTGATCAAATTTCAACGCTGATTCCAAAACACTCAACCAAATGTCGCTAGCTCGTTTGTGAGATGAGTTACGAAAAATCGATATGACTACACTCTTCTAATTGAATGCCAAAAATCAATGGTCCTTCAAAATGTAGTTTTTCAGTTTTGTAGGACTTTTTCTTGATCACATTTCAACGCTGATTCCAAAACACTCAACCAAATGTCGCTAGCTCGTTTGTGAGATGAGTTACGAAGAATCGATATGACTACACTCTTCTAATTAAATGCCAAAAATCAATGGTCTTTCAAAATGTAGTTTTTCAATTTTGTAGGACTTTTTCTTGATCAAATTTCAACGCTGACTCCAAAACACTCAACCAAATGTCGCTAGCTCGTCTGTGAGCTGAGTTACAAAAATCGATATGACTACACTCTTCTAATTGAATGCCAAAAATCAATGGTCCTTTAAAATGTGGTTTTCCAGTTTTGTAAGACTTTTTCTTGATCAAATTTCAACGCTGATTCCAAAACACTCAACCAATTGTCGCTAGCTCGTTTGTGAGATGAGTTACGAAAAATCGATACGACTACACTCTTCTAATTGAATGCCAAAAATCAATGGTCTTTCAAAATGTAGTTTTTCAATTTTGTAGGACTTTTTCTTGATCAAATTTCAACGCTGATTCCAAAACACTCAACCAAATGTCGCTAACTCGTCTGTGAGCTGAGTTACGAAAAATCGATATGACTACACTCTTCTAATTGAATGCCAAAAATCAATGGTCCTTCAAAATGTAGTTTTTCAGTTTTGTAGGACTTTTTCTTGATCAAATTTCAACGCTGATTCCAAAACACTCAACCAATTGTCGCTAGCTCGTTTGTGAGATGAGTTACAAAAAATCGATATGACTACACTCTTCTAATTGAATGCCAAAAATCAATGGTCCTTCAAAATGTAGTTTTTCAGTTTTGTAAGACTTTTTCTTGATCAAATTTCAACGCTGATTCCAAAACACTCAACCAAATGTCGCTAGCTCGTTTGTGAGATGAGTTACGAAAAATCGATATGACTACACTCTTCTAATTGAATGCCAAAAATCAATGGTCTTTCAAAATGTAGTTTTTCAATTTTGTAGGACTTTTTCTTGATCAAATTTCAACGCTGATTCCAAAACACTCGACCAAATGTCGCTAGCTCGTCTGTGAGCTGAGTTACGAAAAATCGATATGACTACACTCTTCTAATTGAATGCCAAAAATCAATGGTCCTTCAAAAAGTAGTTTTTCAGTTTTGTAGGACTTTTTCTTGATCAAATTTCAACGCTGATTCCAAAACACTCAACCAATTGTCGCTAGCTCGTTTGTGAGATGAGTTACGAAAAATCGATATGACTACACTCTTCTAATTGAATGCCAAAAATCAATGGTCCTTCAAAATGTAGTTTTTCAGTTTTGTAGGACTTTTTCTTGATCAAATTTCAACGCTGATTCCAAAACACTCAACCAAATGTCGCTAGCTCGTTTGTGAGATGAGTTACGAAGAATCGATATGACTACACTCTTCTAATTAAATGCCAAAAATCAATGGTCTTTCAAAATGTAGTTTTTCAATTTTGTAGGACTTTTTCTTGATCAAATTTCAACGCTGATTCCAAAACACTCAACCAAATGTCGCTAGCTCGTCTGTGAGCTGAGTTACAAAAATCGATATGACTACACTCTTCTAATTGAATGCCAAAAATCAATGGTCCTTTAAAATGTGGTTTTCCAGTTTTGTAAGACTTTTTCTTGATCAAATTTCAACGCTGATTCCAAAACACTCAACCAAATGTCGCTAGCTCGTTTGTGAGATGAGTTACGAAAAATCGATATGACTACACTCTTCTAATTGAATGCCAAAAATCAATGGTCTTTCAAAATGTAGTTTTTCAATTTTGTAGGACTTTTTCTTGATCAAATTTCAACGCTGATTCCAAAACACTCAACCAAATGTCGCTAACTCGTCTGTGAGCTGAGTTACGAAAAATCGATATGACTACACTCTTCTAATTGAATGCCAAAAATCAATGGTCCTTCAAAATGTAGTTTTTCAGTTTTGTAGGACTTTTTCTTGATCAAATTTCAACGCTGATTCCAAAACACTCAACCATTTGTCGCTAGCTCGTTTGTGAGATGAGTTACGAAAAATCGATATGACTACACTCTTCTAATTGAATGCCAAAAATCAATGGTCCTTCAAAATGTAGTTTTTCAGTTTTGTAAGACTTTTTCTTGATCAAATTTCAACGCTGATTCCAAAACACTCAACCAAATGTCGCTAGCTCGTTTGTGAGATGAGTTACGAAAAATCGATATGACTACACTCTTCTAATTGAATGCCAAAAATCAATGGTCTTTCAAAATGTAGTTTTTCAATTTTGTAGGACTTTTTCTTGATCAAATTTCAACGCTGATTCCAAAACACTCGACCAAATGTCGCTAGCTCGTCTGTGAGCTGAGTTACGAAAAATCGATATGACTACTCCATAATTAAAACGTTGGATATTTGTCGACATTTTATCGGCGATTTGCAAAAATCCGACACTTTGTCTACTATTTGGGCCAAATTGCATGCGAGGGGCCTGAAATCGACGTTTTCAACGCATTTTCCCGACGCAACGCGAGTCGTTCTGGAATACCTCCGCATCTTTCTCTCTGTCTCTTACTCTCTCATCGAAACGACACGCCAGCTGACACTCGTTTTTCTTTTTTTTTTTAAATTCTGTCATCGTTCTCTCTACTTGTTTGGGTTCAACGCATTTTCCCGACGCAACGCGAGTTGCGCTATGCCAATGGACTGATCCCCCCGCATTAAATCGACACAAACTGTCGGTCAACGTCAACTGTAATGTTGTATTTTTTTGTAATCAATGCCTGTATAAGTATATAATTTTCCTCTGAATTTTTATTATCTCATTCAAAAAAAGTGTACACTTACTCAAACTCGGTTCAGAGCATATCTGATGTTCAACAGGAACGTCTGTGAATGCGGTCTCGGACTTGGCACACACTCAAGAAAATGTCCACAATTTAGTGAGTTATAGAATTTATTTTCATAAAACACTTGGAAAGAAATGTTTTAAAAGATCAAATCCTATGTATTGCAGACCGAAAGTATGAATATGTGAGAGAGGGCGCCTCTACACCACGCATGAACTCATCTCCACAATCAGAGATTGTCGTGATTGCGGTTAACAATGTCGAAGAAGTTGAAGATAGAGAGTGCAACACAACTTCACCAAGCGAAATGGGTCAGTTGAAAGCGTGAATGAGGAGAAATAATTATATTTTTCAGATGTGAGCGCTCGCGCCGAAATTCTAACCAACATCCTTACAATGTTAGAATACAATTTACCCGAGACTTTCTTGGACAAACTCCTGATTTGGAGATCAAGCGAGGACAGAAAGCTCTGCGAAGAGTTGTTGAGGAGTTCAGGGAGCAAACAGTTGGTGTGCCACGTATGTAGCCGTTGCCTGCAACGGCTGCAGTTATCGATCAAGAAGTGTCCTTGTGGAAGGTGAGTTGATTTACGTCGGAAAACGAATAATCTCTTTTCCTCAGTCAAAAAGTCAGTTCCATAAGCAGTACTCCGTTCAAGCAGCACTACAATGCAGTGATACAGCGGAAGTTTGCTCTGATCTACGAAGCTCACGAACAGTTTCATCGGTTAGTGATTTTATTCCGATTGGCACTGGTGCATTTAGGCTTAGGATTGGCCAAAAATGGCTTGATTTGAGGGGTTCGATTTCATTTGATATCGATATTCAGAAAAATGCCTGCACAAAGTGAATTAGTCAACACAGTCAGGTTCAAAGAGAGAGTCGAAACGAAGGAAGAGTTTCTGCTAGGAATCATGAAGACGCCGTTGATCTTCAATAGTGACGGTCTTCAAGTACAAGGTTTCGGGTAATATTTCTTGTCCATCTTAAAATTAAATGTATTGTTGGAAAGATTCTGATTGAGAAGGAGAATTGACGTTGCAGCAAAGAGCTTTGGCCAGTAATGGCCGTCTTCACGGAGCTCGAATTGCTGGACCGCGCAAGTTTAGACTCTTTGCTCATTCCACGCATGGGAAGTATTCATGGGAAATTAACGACTGAATTGGGAGACGTGCTGTTTGAAGGTATATTTTGCAAGATAAAAGATGAAAAAATAAACATTTTCAGGCCTGAAGGAGGAAATAGACGAAATCTGGTCGTCCGGTGGAATAAGAATATCATACCAGAACAGAACACTCAGGGTGTTCCCTTGTGTATTTGGGATTTGCCTAGATAAGGCGGTAATTTTTCTTATTTCGAGCCATTCCAACTTCAAATTTAGGCATCCCAAGTGTTGTATGCAGAAGACCATTGGAACAAAAGAAGTTCGCAGTGCTGCGAAAGATGCCAAGTAGAAGCCATACGAATAGGACGTAGGAATACTTTCAACGCAGTAGCAAGCCCTCGAACAGAGGAGAAGTCTCGGGAGGATGCAGAGAACGCAACGAATGGATACTCAAGTACGTTTTTATTCCAGAATGCATTCATGGTCCTATTTAGAAATGACTGAACTGCACAAGTTTTTGAGTCCGTGTGACAGCCTTTATGACTCACTTCATACCGACTTTTTAGGGACTATTAAATCCATTGTTACCGGTAACAATTTTTGAAAAATAAATGATAAGTACAAATTTCAGCCATTTACTGCCCCTCGAAGAAAACCACCTATTCTAAACTGCGCATCTCTAAAACTTCACACAAAAAACTAATACACATGACAGATGTATCATGAGAATAAGCTCTGAAATAATTCACACTGTTCAGAACGTCCGGATGCCCCTTGGAGGGATAAGAAGTCCAGCAGTGCCAGGGTCCATGAACAGATCCTTATCAGGATGTGAATATTTCAGCGTAAGTACGGTTAATGAAATTGATGAATGTTACGCTTAAGACTTTCTTGTTCTGTGTAGTGCCGCTTGCAGTTTTGGGCACATTCGAAAAAGATTTGAACGATCAACTGATTTGCCTCGCCGGGAAACTTCTTCTCGATGCCGATACCAAGATCAGACAGTTCCTGCAAAACGAGTACGAAGTAGTTCTGAAATCTGCAAATGCAAACCGAGAATATTATTCAGAGTTTAGCTGAAGTGCTGGCAGCAAACTGGACTTCAACGTTTGGATTGCAAACTATCAGCATTAAAGCGCACGTATGTTTTGATTTCGTTATTTCTTATTTGATCAACTCTTTATCCGTTTCATTTGATTGGCCGTTGCAGAAGTTTCTGTTTCACAGCGTCGACCTGATAAACACGTGTGGGAGTTCCCAGTCGACAACAACTGCATTATTCGAGTCAATAAATAAAATACTGAAAGGATCGTTGGCAGTCCGCCGCAACACAGTAAAGTTGCACTCAAGGTTCTTTGTCTTACATTTCAAAATAAGGACTGTTTTACAGAGTATTACAAATCGGCAATGTGGTATCGTCGTTATCACATTTAGGAAAGGGCGCCACACCTGAAGTCCTCGCGAAACTCGAGAAAAGTTTTCCATTGAGAACTCGTGAAACGCGTGAAAGAGTAAGTTTTAGAATTGAAATAGAGAAAATATGTTTTTAAAAATAAAATAAAAAGATACGGTCGTCGTCGGGAGCGTGCCCTGGACGCATTGTGGCCTTGGCGCGCTGTGTGACGCAATTCATTTTTCTTTTTATTTTTCATTCGCCTAAATTCTCACCTCCTTCTCATTTAGGTTTTGCATCGACGTCCTCCATTGTCTCTAGAGGCCAGAACTGAGATACTGGCTTTTTTGTCTTCGCAGGGCGTTCTCGACACGAACATCACGTAAGATTAGTGAATGAAATAGAAACAAACAGATTTCTCAGATCCAAAGAGCTCATCCAGGGAAAATTGTTGACGGCTTCGGACCACTACACGGTCGACAAAAAATCGTCAAATTCAATAGTCCAGCTGTTGAATGGTTCGTTTATGGAAGTTGTTGGGTTTTTACCCAACTCGTCGCGATTCATAGGGAAAACATTAATAACAAGTAACTGCCTTTCCGAAAGATCTCGTTGTTCGGGTCGTTCTTTTAAAAAATCCCTGCTTGTCTTAGCCAGATTGAACTTTATCCATCGTCTCGAAAGCGACGCAGTGCTTGAACTACGTGTTGTTGATTACAGTCAGTTCCGAAAGCTGGCAGTGAAAACCATTTTTGACGGTCATGTCTTCTTACACCCAATGCCCACCCTCAAGTCCGTCATATGAATGATTGAATAAAATTATGATGCATTTTCCTGTTCTTTGTGTGTTTCCCACGTGTTTCTGCCACATGATTATCTAGATGACGTCTATGTCATTATGACTCTTTTCTGCAACAGGTGTTCAGCTATGACTCCAAAAGCGCCACTTCCGATTCGACGTTCCCAGAGAAGCAATGCGAAGAAAGTTGACTGGAAGAGTGCTAAAACAGAAAACATTCTCTCCGTGTATGAGCAGATGGCCGAACAAAAAAGCGAAACATCTACCTTGGTATCATAAATTTCTCGGTCAAAAATAAAAATTATTCTTCTTCAGGCACCTCCTACTCCCGTTTACGATGAAACGAAAGGCGCCTGGGTTATCAAGGATTCAGATCAACCAAATCCTGCTGAGTCAACGGGAAAATCAACAATTTCTCTCTCCGAAAAGTCTTTCTTCCCTGACGATGTGGTATTGAACCCCACCAACTGCACGTCGGCATCGAATCCGTACGAGTCGGTGAGTTTTTGCTTCCTCACCGAATGATGAGAATAACTCATTCTTGTATCGTCCTGTCGGAATTTTGCGAAACCTTATTTCTAATTCAGAACACCCCCACCGCACCCACGGACCAGAACCGCAGGTTGTCGTCGAATCCGTACGAGTGGGTGAGTTTTTGCTTCCTCACGGAATCATGAGAATAACTCATTCTTGTATCGTCCTGTCGGAATTTTGCGAAACCTTATTTCTAATTCAGAACACCCCCACCGCACCCACGGACCAGAACCGCAGGTTGTCGTCGAATCCGTACGAGTGGGTGAGTTTTTGCTTCCTCACGGAATCATGAGAATAACTCATTCTTGTATCGTCCTGTCGGAATTTTGCGAAACCTTATTTCTAATTCAGAACACCCCCACCGCACCCACGGACCAGAACCGCAGGTTGTCGTCGAATCCGTACGAGTGGGTGAGTTTTTGCTTCCTCACGGAATCATGAGAATAACTCATTCTTGTATCGTCCTGTCGGAATTTTGCGAAACCTTATTTCTAATTCAGAACACCCCCACCGCACCCACGGACCAGAACCGCAGGTTGTCATCGAATCCGTACGAGTCGGTGAGTTTTTGCTTCCTCACCGAATGATGAGAATAACTCATCCTTGTATCGTCCTGTCCGAATTTTGCGAAACCTTATTTCTAATTCAGAACACCCCCACCGCACCCATGGACCAGAACGGCAGGTTGGCATCGAATCCGTACGAGTCGGTGAGTTTTTGCTTCCTCACGGAATCATGAGAATAACTCATTCTTGTATCGTCCTGTCCGAATTTTGCGAAACCTTATTTCTAATTCAGAACACCCCCACCGCACCCATGGACCAGAACCATACGTCATCTCCAATACTATATCACCCAGTGAGTGTTTACGTGTGTACGATTAGGTACCCCAGCCGCATGTCGAGCAAAAACGACGAAATACGGGAAATAATTCACTTAAGATTATGCAAGCGAAAAAGATCACCGTCGAAATGTTCGTTAGCAGTCCCCTCTATGGATCGGGAAGCAACCAAAGTTTTTTTTCTCTAATTAGGGACAATGAACCAGTGGTTGCTATGGATCTGAATGAACGTCTGAATTGTCCGGAGACAGCCGCCTTGCGATTTCAAGTAGGTGTGCTACTGCAATATCAGTCAATCTTTCTTCTAGGTCAACTTGTTGCGGGATCGCGTCGAGAAACTGGAAGGTCTTCTTCTGAAGAAATCCCAGGATTCAACGGACCCTGTCTATTACTTTGTGAGTTTTCGTTCATTAATGTATTTTAGTAGAATGTTCTGTCGAACTTTTCTAAATCTCGCATTCAGACCGGCCTTATACCAGACGCGAAACTCCTTGCAACAACACCGCTTTTTCACTCGGTATGCTTTAATTCAGCTGATAAAAAAAAATGTAATTTTCAGTTTGATGGGGGGAATCCTGTTGACCTCAGGAGCTCTTTCTCGTCGAATCTAATGAAAGTTTCCCTCGATCCATCCAAAATGTGGTCCCAACTGCTGGAATATGTAATTCTCGAGGTATCAACAACATAAAAAATAATATCATCATGGAACTTTTTTCAGTGGTTCGGACACATCCCGAAGAAATCGGTTTTCTTAGGTTATGGAACTGACATGGAGACTCCGATCTTTGTGAAACTCGCGGGTATTACTTTTCCGTTTAATATTTAACATTGATCAGAATTCTTAAGATTTGGCATTGGAGTCTGTCAGGTTGCCGGACGAGGATGCTAACTGCAAGTTTCGAAAGACTTTTACAAAACACTTCCCACAGATGTTACGCAATATCCGCAACAAACATGCCGCGAGAAAGGTTTTATTTGAGCATAGTGTTGAAATACATAATCTATTTCAGATACGCAGCATGCGTTCCTCGCCGACATCTGCTGAAAGTAGCGCCGTA
>CAXBUI010000137.1:0-190083 GCA_963978915.1 Caenorhabditis parvicauda | reverse complement strand
TACGACTACAGAGGGCTCTACAACAACCGAGTCTTCGACTACCACAGAGGGCTCCACAACAACCGAGTCATCGACTACCACAGAGGGCTCCACAACAACCGACTCATCGACTACCACAGAAGGGTCTACGACTACAGAGGGTTCCACAACAATCGAGTCATCGACTACCACAGAAGGGTCTACGACTACAGAGGGTTCCACAACAACTGAGTCATCGACTACCACAGAGGGCTCCACAACAACTGAGTCATCGACTACCACGGAAGGGTCTACGACTACAGAGGGATCCACAACAACCGAGTCATCGACTACCACAGAGGGCTCCACAACAACCGAGTCATCGACTACCACGGAAGGGTCTACGACTACAGAGGGATCCACAACAACCGAGTCATCGACTACCACAGAGGGCTCCACAACAACCGAGTCATCGACTACCACAGAGGGCTCCACAACAACCGAGTCATCGACTACCACAGAAGGGTCTACGACTATAGAGGGCTCCACAACAACCGAGTCATCTACTACCACAGAAGGGTCTACGTCTACAGAGGGCTCCACAACAACTGAGTCATCGACTACCACAGAGTGCTCCACAACAACTGAGTCATCGACTACCACAGAAGGGTCTACGACTACAGAGGGTTCCACAACAACCGAGTCATCGACTACCACAGAAGGGTCTACGACTACAGAGGGCTCCACAACAACCGAGTCATCGACTACCACAGAAGGGTCCACGACTACAGAGGGCTCCACAACAACCGAGTCTTCGACTACCACAGAGGGCTCCACAACAACTGAGTCATCGACTACCACAGAAGGGTCTACGACTACAGAGGGTTCCACAACAACCGAGTCATCGACTACCACAGAAGGGTCTACGACTACAGAGGGCTCCACAACAACCGAGTCATCGACTACCACAGAAGGGTCTACGACTACAGAGGGCTCCACAACAACCGAGTCTTCGACTACCACAGAGGGCTCCACAACAAGTGAGTCATCGACTACCACAGAAGGGTCTACGACTACAGAGGGTTCCACAACAACAGAGTCATCGACTACCACAGAAGGGTCTACGACTACAGAGGGCTCCACAACAACTGAGTCATCGACTACCACAGAGGGCTCCACAACAACTGAGTCATCGACTACCACAGAAGGGTCTACGACTACAGAGGGTTCCACAACAACCGAGTCATCGACTACCACAGAAGGGTCTACGACTACAGAGGGTTCCACAACAACCGAGTCATCGACTACCACAGAAGGGTCTACGACTACAGAGGGCTCCACAACAACCGAGTCTTCGACTACCACAGAAGGGTCTACGACTACAGAGGGCTCCACAACAACCGAGTCATCGACTACCACGTAAGGGTCTACGACTACAGAGGGCTCCACAACAACTGAGTCATCGACTACCACAGAGGGCTCCACAACAACTGAGTCATCGACTACCACAGAAGGGTCTACGACTACAGAGGGCTCCACAACAACCGAGTCATCGACTACCACGTAAGGGTCTACGACTACAGAGGGCTCCACAACAACTGAGTCATCGACTACCACAGAGGGTTCCACAACAACTGAGTCATCGACTACCACAGAGGGCTCCACAACAACTGAGTCATCGACTACCACGGAAGGGTCTACGACTACAGAGGGATCCACAACAACCGAGTCATCGACTACCACAGAGGGCTCCACAACAACCGAGTCATCGACTACCACGGAAGGGTCTACGACTACAGAGGGATCCACAACAACCGAGTCATCGACTACCACAGAGGGCTCCACAACAACCGAGTCATCGACTACCACAGAGGGCTCCACAACAACCGAGTCATCGACTACCACAGAAGGGTCTACGACTATAGAGGGCTCCACAACAACCGAGTCATCTACTACCACAGAAGGGTCTACGTCTACAGAGGGCTCCACAACAACTGAGTCATCGACTACCACAGAGTGCTCCACAACAACTGAGTCATCGACTACCACAGAAGGGTCTACGACTACAGAGGGTTCCACAACAACCGAGTCATCGACTACCACAGAAGGGTCTACGACTACAGAGGGCTCCACAACAACCGAGTCATCGACTACCACAGAAGGGTCCACGACTACAGAGGGCTCCACAACAACCGAGTCTTCGACTACCACAGAGGGCTCCACAACAACTGAGTCATCGACTACCACAGAAGGGTCTACGACTACAGAGGGTTCCACAACAACCGAGTCATCGACTACCACAGAAGGGTCTACGACTACAGAGGGCTCCACAACAACCGAGTCATCGACTACCACAGAAGGGTCTACGACTACAGAGGGCTCCACAACAACCGAGTCTTCGACTACCACAGAGGGCTCCACAACAAGTGAGTCATCGACTACCACAGAAGGGTCTACGACTACAGAGGGTTCCACAACAACAGAGTCATCGACTACCACAGAAGGGTCTACGACTACAGAGGGCTCCACAACAACTGAGTCATCGACTACCACAGAGGGCTCCACAACAACTGAGTCATCGACTACCACAGAAGGGTCTACGACTACAGAGGGTTCCACAACAACCGAGTCATCGACTACCACAGAAGGGTCTACGACTACAGAGGGTTCCACAACAACCGAGTCATCGACTACCACAGAAGGGTCTACGACTACAGAGGGCTCCACAACAACCGAGTCTTCGACTACCACAGAAGGGTCTACGACTACAGAGGGCTCCACAACAACCGAGTCATCGACTACCACGTAAGGGTCTACGACTACAGAGGGCTCCACAACAACTGAGTCATCGACTACCACAGAGGGCTCCACAACAACTGAGTCATCGACTACCACAGAAGGGTCTACGACTACAGAGGGTTCCACAACAATCGAGTCATCGACTACCACAGAAGGGTCTACGACTACAGAGGGTTCCACAACAACCGAGTCATCGACTACCACAGAAGGGTCTACGACTACAGAGGGCTCCACAACAACCGAGTCTTCGACTACCACAGAAGGGTCTACGACTACAGAGGGCTCCACAACAACCGAGTCATCGACTACCACGGAAGGGTCTACGACTACAGAGGGCTCCACAACAACTGAGTCATCGACTACCACAGAGGGCTCCACAACAACTGAGTCATCGACTACCACAGAGGGCTCCACAACAACTGAGTCATCGACTACCACAGAAGGGTCTACGACTACAGAGGGTTCCACAACAACCGAGTCATCGACTACCACAGAAGGGTCTACGACTACAGAGGGTTCCACAACAACCGAGTCATCGACTACCACAGAAGGGTCTACGACTACAGAGGGCTCCACAACAACCGAGTCTTCGACTACCACAGAAGGGTCTACGACTACAGAGGGCTCCACAACAACCGAGTCATCGACTACCACGTAAGGGTCTACGACTACAGAGGGCTCCACAACAACTGAGTCATCGACTACCACAGAGGGCTCCACAACAACTGAGTCATCGACTACCACAGAAGGGTCTACGACTACAGAGGGTTCCACAACAATCGAGTCATCGACTACCACAGAAGGGTCTACGACTACAGAGGGTTCCACAACAACCGAGTCATCGACTACCACAGAAGGGTCTACGACTACAGAGGGCTCCACAACAACCGAGTCTTCGACTACCACAGAAGGGTCTACGACTACAGAGGGCTCCACAACAACCGAGTCATCGACTACCACGGAAGGGTCTACGACTACAGAGGGCTCCACAACAACTGAGTCATCGACTACCACAGAGGGCTCCACAACAACTGAGTCATCGACTACCACAGAAGGGTCTACGACTACAGAGGGTTCCACAACAATCGAGTCATCGACTACCACAGAAGGGTCTACGACTACAGAGGGTTCCACAACAACCGAGTCATCGACTACCACAGAAGGGTCTACGACTACAGAGGGCTCCACAACAACCGAGTCTTCGACTACCACAGAAGGGTCTACGACTACAGAGGGCTCCACAACAACCGAGTCATCGACTACCACGGAAGGGTCTACGACTACAGAGGGCTCCACAACAACCGAGTCATCGACTACCACAGAAGGGTCTACGACTACAGAGGGCTCCACAACAACCGAGTCTTCGACTACCACAGAGGGCTCCACAACAACCGAGTCATCGACTACCACAGAGGGCTCCACAACAACACCGACTCATCGACTACCACAGAAGGGTCTACGACTACAGAGGGTTCCACAACAATCGAGTCATCGACTACCACAGAAGGGTCTACGACTACAGAGGGTTCCACAACAACTGAGTCATCGACTACCACAGAGGGCTCCACAACAACTGAGTCATCGACTACCACAGAAGGGTCTACGACTACAGAGGGTTCCACAACAATCGAGTCATCGACTACCACAGAAGGGTCTACGACTACAGAGGGTTCCACAACAACTGAGTCATCGACTACCACAGAAGGGTCTACGACTACAGAGGGTTCCACAACAACCGAGTCATCGACTACCACAGAAGGGTCTACGACTACAGAGGGTTCCACAACAACCGAGTCATCGACTACCACAGAAGGGTCTACGACTACAGAGGGCTCCACAACAACCGAGTCTTCGACTACCACAGAAGGGTCTACGACTACAGAGGGCTCCACAACAACCGAGTCATCGACTACCACGTAAGGGTCTACGACTACAGAGGGCTCCACAACAACTGAGTCATCGACTACCACAGAGGGCTCCACAACAACTGAGTCATCGACTACCACAGAAGGGTCTACGACTACAGAGGGTTCCACAACAATCGAGTCATCGACTACCACAGAAGGGTCTACGACTACAGAGGGTTCCACAACAACCGAGTCATCGACTACCACAGAAGGGTCTACGACTACAGAGGGCTCCACAACAACCGAGTCTTCGACTACCACAGAAGGGTCTACGACTACAGAGGGCTCCACAACAACCGAGTCATCGACTACCACGGAAGGGTCTACGACTACAGAGGGCTCCACAACAACCGAGTCATCGACTACCACAGAAGGGTCTACGACTACAGAGGGCTCCACAACAACCGAGTCTTCGACTACCACAGAGGGCTCCACAACAACCGAGTCATCGACTACCACAGAGGGCTCCACAACAACCGACTCATCGACTACCACAGAAGGGTCTACGACTACAGAGGGTTCCACAACAATCGAGTCATCGACTACCACAGAAGGGTCTACGACTACAGAGGGTTCCACAACAACTGAGTCATCGACTACCACAGAGGGCTCCACAACAACTGAGTCATCGACTACCACAGAAGGGTCTACGACTACAGAGGGTTCCACAACAATCGAGTCATCGACTACCACAGAAGGGTCTACGACTACAGAGGGTTCCACAACAACCGAGTCATCGACTACCACAGAAGGGTCTACGACTACAGAGGGCTCCACAACAACCGAGTCTTCGACTACCACAGAAGGGTCTACGACTACAGAGGGCTCCACAACAACCGAGTCATCGACTACCACGGAAGGGTCTACGACTACAGAGGGCTCCACAACAACCGAGTCATCGACTACCACGGAAGGGTCTACGACTACAGAGGGATCCACAACAACCGAGTCATCGACTACCACAGAAGGGTCTACGACTACAGAGGGCTCCACAACAACCGAGTCTTCGACTACCACAGAGGGCTCCACAACAACTGAGTCATCGACTACCACAGAAGGGTCTACGACTACAGAGGGTTCCACAACAACAGAGTCATCGACTACCACAGAAGGGTCTACGACTACAGAGGGCTCCACAACAACCGAGTCTTCGACTACCACAGAGGGCTCCACAACAACTGAGTCATCGACTACCACAGAAGGGTCTACGACTACAGAGGGTTCCACAACAACCGAGTCATCGACTACCACAGAAGGGTCTACGACTACAGAGGGCTCCACAACAACCGAGTCATCGACTACCACAGAAGGGTCTACGACTACAGAGGGCTCCACAACAACCGAGTCTTCGACTACCACAGAGGGCTCCACAACAACTGAGTCATCGACTACCACAGAAGGGTCTACGACTACAGAGGGTTCCACAACAACAGAGTCATCGACTACCACAGAAGGGTCTACGACTACAGAGGGCTCCACAACAACTGAGTCATCGACTACCACAGAGGGCTCCACAACAACTGAGTCATCGACTACCACAGAAGGGTCTACGACTACAGAGGGTTCCACAACAACCGAGTCATCGACTACCACAGAAGGGTCTACGACTACAGAGGGTTCCACAACAACCGAGTCATCGACTACCACAGAAGGGTCTACGACTACAGAGGGCTCCACAACAACCGAGTCTTCGACTACCACAGAAGGGTCTACGACTACAGAGGGCTCCACAACAACCGAGTCATCGACTACCACGTAAGGGTCTACGACTACAGAGGGCTCCACAACAACTGAGTCATCGACTACCACAGAGGGCTCCACAACAACTGAGTCATCGACTACCACAGAAGGGTCTACGACTACAGAGGGTTCCACAACAATCGAGTCATCGACTACCACAGAAGGGTCTACGACTACAGAGGGTTCCACAACAACCGAGTCATCGACTACCACAGAAGGGTCTACGACTACAGAGGGCTCCACAACAACCGAGTCTTCGACTACCACAGAAGGGTCTACGACTACAGAGGGCTCCACAACAACCGAGTCATCGACTACCACGTAAGGGTCTACGACTACAGAGGGCTCCACAACAACTGAGTCATCGACTACCACAGAGGGCTCCACAACAACTGAGTCATCGACTACCACAGAAGGGTCTACGACTACAGAGGGTTCCACAACAATCGAGTCATCGACTACCACAGAAGGGTCTACGACTACAGAGGGTTCCACAACAATCGAGTCATCGACTACCACAGAAGGGTCTACGACTACAGAGGGTTCCACAACAACTGAGTCATCGACTACCACAGAGGGCTCCACAACAACTGAGTCATCGACTACCACAGAAGGGTCTACGACTACAGAGGGTTCCACAACAATCGAGTCATCGACTACCACAGAAGGGTCTACGACTACAGAGGGTTCCACAACAACTGAGTCATCGACTACCACAGAAGGGTCTACGACTACAGAGGGTTCCACAACAACCGAGTCATCGACTACCACAGAAGGGTCTACGACTACAGAGGGTTCCACAACAACCGAGTCATCGACTACCACAGAAGGGTCTACGACTACAGAGGGCTCCACAACAACCGAGTCTTCGACTACCACAGAAGGGTCTACGACTACAGAGGGCTCCACAACAACCGAGTCATCGACTACCACGTAAGGGTCTACGACTACAGAGGGCTCCACAACAACTGAGTCATCGACTACCACAGAGGGCTCCACAACAACTGAGTCATCGACTACCACAGAAGGGTCTACGACTACAGAGGGTTCCACAACAACCGAGTCATCGACTACCACAGAAGGGTCTACGACTACAGAGGGCTCCACAACAACCGAGTCTTCGACTACCACAGAAGGGTCTACGACTACAGAGGGCTCCACAACAACCGAGTCATCGACTACCACGGAAGGGTCTACGACTACAGAGGGCTCCACAACAACTGAGTCATCGACTACCACAGAGGGCTCCACAACAACTGAGTCATCGACTACCACAGAAGGGTCTACGACTACAGAGGGCTCCACAACAACCGAGTCTTCGACTACCACAGAAGGGTCTACGACTACAGAGGGCTCCACAACAACCGAGTCATCGACTACCACGTAAGGGTCTACGACTACAGAGGGCTCCACAACAACTGAGTCATCGACTACCACAGAGGGCTCCACAACAACTGAGTCATCGACTACCACAGAAGGGTCTACGACTACAGAGGGTTCCACAACAATCGAGTCATCGACTACCACAGAAGGGTCTACGACTACAGAGGGTTCCACAACAACCGAGTCATCGACTACCACAGAAGGGTCTACGACTACAGAGGGCTCCACAACAACCGAGTCTTCGACTACCACAGAAGGGTCTACGACTACAGAGGGCTCCACAACAACCGAGTCATCGACTACCACGGAAGGGTCTACGACTACAGAGGGCTCCACAACAACCGAGTCATCGACTACCACAGAAGGGTCTACGACTACAGAGGGCTCCACAACAACCGAGTCTTTGACTACCACAGAGGGCTCCACAACAACCGAGTCATCGACTACCACAGAGGGCTCCACAACAACCGACTCATCGACTACCACAGAAGGGTCTACGACTACAGAGGGTTCCACAACAATCGAGTCATCGACTACCACAGAAGGGTCTACGACTACAGAGGGTTCCACAACAACTGAGTCATCGACTACCACAGAGGGCTCCACAACAACTGAGTCATCGACTACCACAGAAGGGTCTACGACTACAGAGGGTTCCACAACAATCGAGTCATCGACTACCACAGAAGGGTCTACGACTACAGAGGGTTCCACAACAACCGAGTCATCGACTACCACAGAAGGGTCTACGACTACAGAGGGCTCCACAACAACCGAGTCTTCGACTACCACAGAAGGGTCTACGACTACAGAGGGCTCCACAACAACCGAGTCATCGACTACCACGGAAGGGTCTACGACTACAGAGGGCTCCACAACAACCGAGTCATCGACTACCACGGAAGGGTCTACGACTACAGAGGGATCCACAACAACCGAGTCATCGACTACCACAGAAGGGTCTACGACTACAGAGGGCTCCACAACAACCGAGTCTTCGACTACCACAGAGGGCTCCACAACAACTGAGTCATCGACTACCACAGAAGGGTCTACGACTACAGAGGGTTCCACAACAACAGAGTCATCGACTACCACAGAAGGGTCTACGACTACAGAGGGCTCCACAACAACCGAGTCTTCGACTACCACAGAGGGCTCCACAACAACTGAGTCATCGACTACCACAGAAGGGTCTACGACTACAGAGGGTTCCACAACAACCGAGTCATCGACTACCACAGAAGGGTCTACGACTACAGAGGGCTCCACAACAACCGAGTCATCGACTACCACAGAAGGGTCTACGACTACAGAGGGCTCCACAACAACCGAGTCTTCGACTACCACAGAGGGCTCCACAACAACTGAGTCATCGACTACCACAGAAGGGTCTACGACTACAGAGGGTTCCACAACAACAGAGTCATCGACTACCACAGAAGGGTCTACGACTACAGAGGGCTCCACAACAACTGAGTCATCGACTACCACAGAGGGCTCCACAACAACTGAGTCTTCGACTACCACAGAGGGCTCCACAACAACTGAGTCATCGACTACCACAGAGGGCTCCACAACAACTGAGTCATCGACTACCACAGAAGGGTCTACGACTACAGAGGGTTCCACAACAACCGAGTCATCGACTACCACAGAAGGGTCTACGACTACAGAGGGCTCCACAACAACCGAGTCTTCGACTACCACAGAGGGCTCCACAACAACTGAGTCATCGACTACCACAGAAGGGTCTACGACTACAGAGGGTTCCACAACAACCGAGTCATCGACTACCACAGAAGGGTCTACGACTACAGAGGGCTCCACAACAACTGAGTCTTCGACTACCACAGAGGGCTCCACAACAACTGAGTCATCGACTACCACAGAGGGCTCCACAACAACTGAGTCATCGACTACCACAGAAGGGTCTACGACTACAGAGGGTTCCACAACAACAGAGTCATCGACTACCACAGAAGGGTCTACGACTACAGAGGGCTCCACAACAACCGAGTCTTCGACTACCACAGAGGGCTCCACAACAACTGAGTCATCGACTACCACAGAAGGGTCTACGACTACAGAGGGTTCCACAACAACCGAGTCATCGACTACCACAGAAGGGTCTACGACTACAGAGGGCTCCACAACAACCGAGTCATCGACTACCACAGAAGGGTCTACGACTACAGAGGGCTCCACAACAACCGAGTCTTCGACTACCACAGAGGGCTCCACAACAACTGAGTCATCGACTACCACAGAAGGGTCTACGACTACAGAGGGTTCCACAACAACAGAGTCATCGACTACCACAGAAGGGTCTACGACTACAGAGGGCTCCACAACAACTGAGTCATCGACTACCACAGAGGGCTCCACAACAACTGAGTCATCGACTACCACAGAAGGGTCTACGACTACAGAGGGTTCCACAACAACCGAGTCATCGACTACCACAGAAGGGTCTACGACTACAGAGGGTTCCACAACAACCGAGTCATCGACTACCACAGAAGGGTCTACGACTACAGAGGGCTCCACAACAACCGAGTCTTCGACTACCACAGAAGGGTCTACGACTACAGAGGGCTCCACAACAACCGAGTCATCGACTACCACGTAAGGGTCTACGACTACAGAGGGCTCCACAACAACTGAGTCATCGACTACCACAGAGGGCTCCACAACAACTGAGTCATCGACTACCACAGAAGGGTCTACGACTACAGAGGGTTCCACAACAATCGAGTCATCGACTACCACAGAAGGGTCTACGACTACAGAGGGTTCCACAACAACCGAGTCATCGACTACCACAGAAGGGTCTACGACTACAGAGGGCTCCACAACAACCGAGTCTTCGACTACCACAGAAGGGTCTACGACTACAGAGGGCTCCACAACAACCGAGTCATCGACTACCACGTAAGGGTCTACGACTACAGAGGGCTCCACAACAACTGAGTCATCGACTACCACAGAGGGCTCCACAACAACTGAGTCATCGACTACCACAGAAGGGTCTACGACTACAGAGGGTTCCACAACAATCGAGTCATCGACTACCACAGAAGGGTCTACGACTACAGAGGGTTCCACAACAACCGAGTCATCGACTACCACAGAAGGGTCTACGACTACAGAGGGCTCCACAACAACCGAGTCTTCGACTACCACAGAAGGGTCTACGACTACAGAGGGCTCCACAACAACCGAGTCATCGACTACCACGGAAGGGTCTACGACTACAGAGGGCTCCACAACAACTGAGTCATCGACTACCACAGAGGGCTCCACAACAACTGAGTCATCGACTACCACAGAAGGGTCTACGACTACAGAGGGTTCCACAACAATCGAGTCATCGACTACCACAGAAGGGTCTACGACTACAGAGGGTTCCACAACAACCGAGTCATCGACTACCACAGAAGGGTCTACGACTACAGAGGGCTCCACAACAACCGAGTCTTCGACTACCACAGAAGGGTCTACGACTACAGAGGGCTCCACAACAACCGAGTCATCGACTACCACGGAAGGGTCTACGACTACAGAGGGCTCCACAACAACCGAGTCATCGACTACCACAGAAGGGTCTACGACTACAGAGGGCTCCACAACAACCGAGTCTTCGACTACCACAGAGGGCTCCACAACAACCGAGTCATCGACTACCACAGAGGGCTCCACAACAACCGACTCATCGACTACCACAGAAGGGTCTACGACTACAGAGGGTTCCACAACAATCGAGTCATCGACTACCACAGAAGGGTCTACGACTACAGAGGGTTCCACAACAACTGAGTCATCGACTACCACAGAGGGCTCCACAACAACTGAGTCATCGACTACCACAGAAGGGTCTACGACTACAGAGGGTTCCACAACAATCGAGTCATCGACTACCACAGAAGGGTCTACGACTACAGAGGGTTCCACAACAACTGAGTCATCGACTACCACAGAAGGGTCTACGACTACAGAGGGTTCCACAACAACCGAGTCATCGACTACCACAGAAGGGTCTACGACTACAGAGGGTTCCACAACAACCGAGTCATCGACTACCACAGAAGGGTCTACGACTACAGAGGGCTCCACAACAACCGTGTCTTCGACTACCACAGAAGGGTCTACGACTACAGAGGGCTCCACAACAACCGAGTCATCGACTACCACGTAAGGGTCTACGACTACAGAGGGCTCCACAACAACTGAGTCATCGACTACCACAGAGGGCTCCACAACAACTGAGTCATCGACTACCACAGAAGGGTCTACGACTACAGAGGGTTCCACAACAATCGAGTCATCGACTACCACAGAAGGGTCTACGACTACAGAGGGTTCCACAACAACCGAGTCATCGACTACCACAGAAGGGTCTACGACTACAGAGGGCTCCACAACAACCGAGTCTTCGACTACCACAGAAGGGTCTACGACTACAGAGGGCTCCACAACAACCGAGTCATCGACTACCACGGAAGGGTCTACGACTACAGAGGGCTCCACAACAACCGAGTCATCGACTACCACAGAAGGGTCTACGACTACAGAGGGCTCCACAACAACCGAGTCTTCGACTACCACAGAGGGCTCCACAACAACCGAGTCATCGACTACCACAGAGGGCTCCACAACAACCGACTCATCGACTACCACAGAAGGGTCTACGACTACAGAGGGTTCCACAACAATCGAGTCATCGACTACCACAGAAGGGTCTACGACTACAGAGGGTTCCACAACAACTGAGTCATCGACTACCACAGAGGGCTCCACAACAACTGAGTCATCGACTACCACAGAAGGGTCTACGACTACAGAGGGTTCCACAACAATCGAGTCATCGACTACCACAGAAGGGTCTACGACTACAGAGGGTTCCACAACAACCGAGTCATCGACTACCACAGAAGGGTCTACGACTACAGAGGGCTCCACAACAACCGAGTCTTCGACTACCACAGAAGGGTCTACGACTACAGAGGGCTCCACAACAACCGAGTCATCGACTACCACGGAAGGGTCTACGACTACAGAGGGCTCCACAACAACCGAGTCATCGACTACCACGGAAGGGTCTACGACTACAGAGGGATCCACAACAACCGAGTCATCGACTACCACAGAAGGGTCTACGACTACAGAGGGCTCCACAACAACCGAGTCTTCGACTACCACAGAGGGCTCCACAACAACTGAGTCATCGACTACCACAGAAGGGTCTACGACTACAGAGGGTTCCACAACAACAGAGTCATCGACTACCACAGAAGGGTCTACGACTACAGAGGGCTCCACAACAACCGAGTCTTCGACTACCACAGAGGGCTCCACAACAACTGAGTCATCGACTACCACAGAAGGGTCTACGACTACAGAGGGTTCCACAACAACCGAGTCATCGACTACCACAGAAGGGTCTACGACTACAGAGGGCTCCACAACAACCGAGTCATCGACTACCACAGAAGGGTCTACGACTACAGAGGGCTCCACAACAACCGAGTCTTCGACTACCACAGAGGGCTCCACAACAACTGAGTCATCGACTACCACAGAAGGGTCTACGACTACAGAGGGTTCCACAACAACAGAGTCATCGACTACCACAGAAGGGTCTACGACTACAGAGGGCTCCACAACAACTGAGTCATCGACTACCACAGAGGGCTCCACAACAACTGAGTCATCGACTACCACAGAAGGGTCTACGACTACAGAGGGTTCCACAACAACCGAGTCATCGACTACCACAGAAGGGTCTACGACTACAGAGGGTTCCACAACAACCGAGTCATCGACTACCACAGAAGGGTCTACGACTACAGAGGGCTCCACAACAACCGAGTCTTCGACTACCACAGAAGGGTCTACGACTACAGAGGGCTCCACAACAACCGAGTCATCGACTACCACGTAAGGGTCTACGACTACAGAGGGCTCCACAACAACTGAGTCATCGACTACCACAGAGGGCTCCACAACAACTGAGTCATCGACTACCACAGAAGGGTCTACGACTACAGAGGGTTCCACAACAATCGAGTCATCGACTACCACAGAAGGGTCTACGACTACAGAGGGTTCCACAACAACCGAGTCATCGACTACCACAGAAGGGTCTACGACTACAGAGGGCTCCACAACAACCGAGTCTTCGACTACCACAGAAGGGTCTACGACTACAGAGGGCTCCACAACAACCGAGTCATCGACTACCACGGAAGGGTCTACGACTACAGAGGGCTCCACAACAACCGAGTCATCGACTACCACAGAAGGGTCTACGACTACAGAGGGCTCCACAACAACCGAGTCTTCGACTACCACAGAGGGCTCCACAACAACCGAGTCATCGACTACCACAGAAGGCTCCACAACAACCGACTCATCGACTACCACAGAAGGGTCTACGACTACAGAGGGTTCCACAACAATCGAGTCATCGACTACCACAGAAGGGTCTACGACTACAGAGGGTTCCACAACAACTGAGTCATCGACTACCACAGAGGGCTCCACAACAACTGAGTCATCGACTACCACAGAAGGGTCTACGACTACAGAGGGTTCCACAACAATCGAGTCATCGACTACCACAGAAGGGTCTACGACTACAGAGGGTTCCACAACAACCGAGTCATCGACTACCACAGAAGGGTCTACGACTACAGAGGGCTCCACAACAACCGAGTCTTCGACTACCACAGAGGGCTCCACAACAACTGAGTCATCGACTACCACAGAAGGGTCTACGACTACAGAGGGTTCCACAACAACAGAGTCATCGACTACCACAGAAGGGTCTACGACTACAGAGGGCTCCACAACAACCGAGTCTTCGACTACCACAGAGGGCTCCACAACAACTGAGTCATCGACTACCACAGAAGGGTCTACGACTACAGAGGGTTCCACAACAACCGAGTCATCGACTACCACAGAAGGGTCTACGACTACAGAGGGCTCCACAACAACCGAGTCATCGACTACCACAGAAGGGTCTACGACTACAGAGGGCTCCACAACAACCGAGTCTTCGACTACCACAGAGGGCTCCACAACAACTGAGTCATCGACTACCACAGAAGGGTCTACGACTACAGAGGGTTCCACAACAACAGAGTCATCGACTACCACAGAAGGGTCTACGACTACAGAGGGCTCCACAACAACCGAGTCTTCGACTACCACAGAAGGGTCTACGACTACAGAGGGCTCCACAACAACCGAGTCATCGACTACCACGGAAGGGTCTACGACTACAGAGGGCTCCACAACAACCGAGTCATCGACTACCACGGAAGGGTCTACGACTACAGAGGGATCCACAACAACCGAGTCATCGACTACCACAGAAGGGTCTACGACTACAGAGGGCTCCACAACAACCGAGTCTTCGACTACCACAGAGGGCTCCACAACAACTGAGTCATCGACTACCACAGAAGGGTCTACGACTACAGAGGGTTCCACAACAACAGAGTCATCGACTACCACAGAAGGGTCTACGACTACAGAGGGCTCCACAACAACCGAGTCTTCGACTACCACAGAGGGCTCCACAACAACTGAGTCATCGACTACCACAGAAGGGTCTACGACTACAGAGGGTTCCACAACAACCGAGTCATCGACTACCACAGAAGGGTCTACGACTACAGAGGGCTCCACAACAACCGAGTCATCGACTACCACAGAAGGGTCTACGACTACAGAGGGCTCCACAACAACCGAGTCTTCGACTACCACAGAGGGCTCCACAACAACTGAGTCATCGACTACCACAGAAGGGTCTACGACTACAGAGGGTTCCACAACAACAGAGTCATCGACTACCACAGAAGGGTCTACGACTACAGAGGGCTCCACAATAACTGAGTCATCGACTACCACAGAGGGCTCCACAACAACTGAGTCATCGACTACCACAGAAGGGTCTACGACTACAGAGGGTTCCACAACAACCGAGTCATCGACTACCACAGAAGGGTCTACGACTACAGAGGGTTCCACAACAACCGAGTCATCGACTACCACAGAAGGGTCTACGACTACAGAGGGCTCCACAACAACCGAGTCTTCGACTACCACAGAAGGGTCTACGACTACAGAGGGCTCCACAACAACCGAGTCATCGACTACCACGTAAGGGTCTACGACTACAGAGGGCTCCACAACAACTGAGTCATCGACTACCACAGAGGGCTCCACAACAACTGAGTCATCGACTACCACAGAAGGGTCTACGACTACAGAGGGTTCCACAACAATCGAGTCATCGACTACCACAGAAGGGTCTACGACTACAGAGGGTTCCACAACAACCGAGTCATCGACTACCACAGAAGGGTCTACGACTACAGAGGGCTCCACAACAACCGAGTCTTCGACTACCACAGAAGGGTCTACGACTACAGAGGGCTCCACAACAACCGAGTCATCGACTACCACGGAAGGGTCTACGACTACAGAGGGCTCCACAACAACCGAGTCATCGACTACCACAGAAGGGTCTACGACTACAGAGGGCTCCACAACAACCGAGTCTTCGACTACCACAGAGGGCTCCACAACAACCGAGTCATCGACTACCACAGAAGGCTCCACAACAACCGACTCATCGACTACCACAGAAGGGTGTACGACTACAGAGGGTTCCACAACAATCGAGTCATCGACTACCACAGAAGGGTCTACGACTACAGAGGGTTCCACAACAACTGAGTCATCGACTACCACAGAGGGCTCCACAACAACTGAGTCATCGACTACCACAGAAGGGTCTACGACTACAGAGGGTTCCACAACAATCGAGACATCGACTACCACAGAAGGGTCTACGACTACAGAGGGTTCCACAACAACCGAGTCATCGACTACCACAGAAGGGTCTACGACTACAGAGGGCTCCACAACAACCGAGTCTTCGACTACCACAGAAGGGTCTACGACTACAGAGGGCTCCACAACAACCGAGTCATCGACTACCACGGAAGGGTCTACGACTACAGAGGGCTCCACAACAACCGAGTCATCGACTACCACGGAAGGGTCTACGACTACAGAGGGATCCACAACAACCGAGTCATCGACTACCACAGAGGGCTCCACAACAACCGAGTCATCGACTACCACAGAGGGCTCCACAACAACCGAGTCATCGACTACCACAGAAGGGTCTACGACTACAGAGGGCTCCACAACAACTGAGTCATCGACTACCATAGAGGGCTCCACAACAACTGAGTCATCGACTACCACAGAAGGGTCTACGACTGCAGAGGGTTCCACAACAACCGAGTCATCGACTACCACAGAAGGGTCTACGACTACAGAGGGCTCCACAACAACCGAGTCATCGACTACCACAGAAGGGTCTACGACTACAGAGGGCTCCACAACAACCGAGTTTTCGACTACCACAGAGGGCTCCACAACAACTGAGTCATCGACTACCACAGAAGGGTCTACGACTACAGAGGGTTCCACAACAACCGAGTCATCGACTACCACAGAAGGGTCTACGACTACAGAGGGCTCCACAACAACCGAGTCTTCGACTACCACAGAGGGCTCCACAACAACCGAGTCATCGACTACCACAGAAGGGTCTACGACTACAGAGGGCTCCACAACAACTGAGTCATCGACTACCACAGAGGGCTCCACAACAACTGAGTCATCGACTACCACAGAAGGGTCTACGACTACAGAGGGTTCCACAACAACCGAGTCATCGACTACCACAGAAGGGTCTACGACTACAGAGGGCTCCACAACAACCGAGTCATCGACTACCACAGAAGGGTCTACGACTACAGAGGGTTCCACAACAACCGAGTCATCGACTACCACAGAAGGGTCTACGACTACAGAGGGCTCCACAACAACCGAGTCATCGACTACCACAGAAGGGTCTACGACTACAGAGGGCTCCACAACAACCGAGTCTTCGACTACCACAGAGGGCTCCACAACAACTGAGTCATCGACTACCACAGAAGGGTCTACGACTACAGAGGGTTCCACAACAACCGAGTCATCGACTACCACAGAAGGGTCTACGACTACAGAGGGCTCCACAACAACCGAGTCATCGAATACCACAGAACGGTCTACGACTACAGAGGGCTCCACAACAACCGAGTCTTCGACTACCACAGAGGGCTCCACAACAACTGAGTCATCGACTACCACAGAAGGCTCCACAACAACCGACTCATCGACTACCACAGAAGGGTCTACGACTACAGAGGGTTCCACAACAATCGAGTCATCGACTACCACAGAAGGGTCTACGACTACAGAGGGCTCCACAACAACCGAGTCATCGACTACCACAGAAGGGTCTACGACTACAGAGGGCTCCACAACAACCGAGTTTTCGACTACCACAGAGGGCTCCACAACAACTGAGTCATCGACTACCACAGAAGGGTCTACGACTACAGAGGGTTCCACAACAACCGAGTCATCGACTACCACAGAAGGGTCTACGACTACAGAGGGCTCCACAACAACCGAGTCTTCGACTACCACAGAGGGCTCCACAACAACCGAGTCATC
This sequence comes from Caenorhabditis parvicauda, assembly GCA_963978915.1. NCBI lineage: Eukaryota > Metazoa > Nematoda > Chromadorea > Rhabditida > Rhabditidae > Caenorhabditis > Caenorhabditis parvicauda. The sequence goes on along the minus strand of CAXBUI010000137.1, from coordinate 171,703 downwards.
GACTACCACAGAAGGGTCTACGACTACAGAGGGCTCCACAACAACTGAGTCATCGACTACCACAGAGGGCTCCACAACAACTGAGTCATCGACTACCACAGAAGGGTCTACGACTACAGAGGGTTCCACAACAACCGAGTCATCGACTACCACAGAAGGGTCTACGACTACAGAGGGCTCCACAACAACCGAGTCATCGACTACCACAGAAGGGTCTACGACTACAGAGGGTTCCACAACAACCGAGTCATCGACTACCACAGAAGGGTCTACGACTACAGAGGGCTCCACAACAACCGAGTCATCGACTACCACAGAAGGGTCTACGACTACAGAGGGCTCCACAACAACCGAGTCTTCGACTACCACAGAGGGCTCCACAACAACTGAGTCATCGACTACCACAGAAGGGTCTACGACTACAGAGGGTTCCACAACAACCGAGTCATCGACTACCACAGAAGGGTCTACGACTACAGAGGGCTCCACAACAACCGAGTCTACGACTACAGAGGGCTCCACAACAAACGAGTCATCGACTACCACAGAACGGTCTACGACTACAGAGGGCTCCACAACAACCGAGTCTTCGACTACCACAGAGGGCTCCACAACAACTGAGTCATCGACTACCACAGAAGGGTCTACGACTACAGAGGGTTCCACAACAACCGAGTCATCGACTACCACAGAAGGGTCTACGATTACAGAGGGCTCCACAACAACTGAGTCATCGACTACCACAGAGGGCTCCACAACAACTGAGTCATCGACTACCACAGAAGGGTCTACGACTACAGAGGGTTCCACAACAACCGAGTCATCGACTACCACAGAAGGGTCTACGACTACAGAGGGTTCCACAACAACCGAGTCATCGACTACCACAGAAGGGTCTACGACTACAGAGGGCTCCACAACAACCGAGTCTTCGACTACCACAGAAGGGTCTACGACTACAGAGGGCTCCACAACAACCGAGTCATCGACTACCACGTAAGGGTCTACGACTACAGAGGGCTCCACAACAACTGAGTCATCGACTACCACAGAGGGCTCCACAACAACTGAGTCATCGACTACCACAGAAGGGTCTACGACTACAGAGGGTTCCACAACAATCGAGTCATCGACTACCACAGAAGGGTCTACGACTACAGAGGGTTCCACAACAACCGAGTCATCGACTACCACAGAAGGGTCTACGACTACAGAGGGCTCCACAACAACCGAGTCTTCGACTACCACAGAAGGGTCTACGACTACAGAGGGCTCCACAACAACCGAGTCATCGACTACCACGGAAGGGTCTACGACTACAGAGGGCTCCACAACAACCGAGTCATCGACTACCACAGAAGGGTCTACGACTACAGAGGGCTCCACAACAACCGAGTCTTCGACTACCACATAGGGCTCCACAACAACTGAGTCATCGACTACCACAGAAGGGTCTACGACTACAGAGGGTTCCACAACAACCGAGTCATCGACTACCACAGAAGGGTCTACGACTACAGAGGGCTCCACAACAACCGAGTCATCGACTACCACAGAAGGGTCTACGACTACAGAGGGTTCCACAACAACCGAGTCATCGACTACCACAGAAGGGTCTACGACTACAGAGGGCTCCACAACAACCGAGTCATCGACTACCACAGAAGGGTCTACGACTACAGAGGGCTCCACAACAACCGAGTCTTCGACTACCACAGAGGGCTCCACAACAACTGAGTCATCGACTACCACAGAAGGGTCTACGACTACAGAGGGTTCCACAACAACCGAGTCATCGACTACCACAGAAGGGTCTACGACTACAGAGGGCTCCACAACAACCGAGTCATCGACTACCACAGAACGGTCTACGACTACAGAGGGCTCCACAACAACCGAGTCTTCGACTACCACAGAGGGCTCCACAACAACTGAGTCATCGACTACCACAGAAGGGTCTACGACTACAGAGGGTTCCACAACAACCGAGTCATCGACTACCACAGAAGGGTCTACGATTACAGAGGGCTCCACAACAACTGAGTCATCGACTACCACAGAGGGCTCCACAACAACTGAGTCATCGACTACCACAGAAGGGTCTACGACTACAGAGGGTTCCACAACAACCGAGTCATCGACTACCACAGAAGGGTCTACGACTACAGAGGGCTCCACAACAACCGAGTCTTCGACTACCACAGAAGGGTCTACGACTACAGAGGGCTCCACAACAACCGAGTCATCGACTACCACGTAAGGGTCTACGACTACAGAGGGCTCCACAACAACTGAGTCATCGACTACCACAGAGGGCTCCACAACAACTGAGTCATCGACTACCACAGAAGGGTCTACGACTACAGAGGGTTCCACAACAATCGAGTCATCGACTACCACAGAAGGGTCTACGACTACAGAGGGTTCCACAACAACCGAGTCATCGACTACCACAGAAGGGTCTACGACTACAGAGGGCTCCACAACAACCGAGTCTTCGACTACCACAGAAGGGTCTACGACTACAGAGGGCTCCACAACAACCGAGTCATCGACTACCACGGAAGGGTCTACGACTACAGAGGGCTCCACAACAACCGAGTCATCGACTACCACAGAAGGGTCTACGACTACAGAGGGCTCCACAACAACCGAGTCTTCGACTACCACATAGGGCTCCACAACAACCGAGTCATCGACTACCACAGAGGGCTCCACAACAACCGACTCATCGACTACCACAGAAGGGTCTACGACTACAGAGGGTTCCACAACAACCGAGTCATCGACTACCACAGAAGGGTCTACGACTACAGAGGGCTCCACAACAACCGAGTCATCTACTACCACAGAAGGGTCTACGACTACAGAGGGCTCCACAACAACTGAGTCATCGACTACCACAGAGGGCTCCACAACAACTGAGTCATCGACTACCACAGAAGGGTCTACGACTACAGAGGGTTCCACAACAACCGAGTCATCGACTACCACAGAAGGGTCTACGACTACAGAGGGTTCCACAACAACCGAGTCATCGACTACCACAGAAGGGTCTACGACTACAGAGGGCTCCACAACAACCGAGTCTTCGACTACCACAGAAGGGTCTACGACTACAGAGGGCTCCACAACAACCGAGTCATCGACTACCACGGAAGGGTCTACGACTACAGAGGGCTCCACAACAACCGAGTCATCGACTACCACGGAAGGGTCTACGACTACAGAGGGATCCACAACAACCGAGTCATCGACTACCACAGAGGGCTCCACAACAACCGAGTCATCGACTACCACAGAGGGCTCTACAACAACCGAGTCATCGACTACCACAGAAGGGTCTACGACTACAGAGGGCTCCACAACAACTGAGTCATCGACTACCACAGAGGGCTCCACAACAACTGAGTCATCGACTACCACAGAAGGGTCTACGACTACAGAGGGTTCCACAACAACCGAGTCATCGACTACCACAGAAGGGTCTACGACTACAGAGGGTTCCACAACAACCGAGTCATCGACTACCACAGAAGGGTCTACGACTACAGAGGGCTCCACAACAACCGAGTCTTCGACTACCACATAGGGCTCCACAACAACCGAGTCATCGACTACCACAGAGGGCTCCACAACAACCGACTCATCGACTACCACAGAAGGGTCTACGACTACAGAGGGTTCCACAACAACCGAGTCATCGACTACCACAGAAGGGTCTACGACTACAGAGGGCTCCACAACAACCGAGTCATCTACTACCACAGAAGGGTCTACGACTACAGAGGGCTCCACAACAACTGAGTCATCGACTACCACAGAGGGCTCCACAACAACTGAGTCATCGACTACCACAGAAGGGTCTACGACTACAGAGGGTTCCACAACAACCGAGTCATCGACTACCACAGAAGGGTCTACGACTACAGAGGGTTCCACAACAACCGAGTCATCGACTACCACAGAAGGGTCTACGACTACAGAGGGCTCCACAACAACCGAGTCTTCGACTACCACAGAAGGGTCTACGACTACAGAGGGCTCCACAACAACCGAGTCATCGACTACCACGGAAGGGTCTACGACTACAGAGGGCTCCACAACAACCGAGTCATCGACTACCACGGAAGGGTCTACGACTACAGAGGGATCCACAACAACCGAGTCATCGACTACCACAGAGGGCTCCACAACAACCGAGTCATCGACTACCACAGAGGGCTCCACAACAACCGAATCATCGACTACCACAGAAGGGTCTACGACTATAGAGGGCTCCACAACAACCGAGTCATCTACTACCACAGAAGGGTCTACGTCTACAGAGGGCTCCACAACAACTGAGTCATCGACTACCACAGAGGGCTCCACAACAACTGAGTCATCGACTACCACAGAAGGGTCTACGACTACAGAGGGTTCCACAACAACCGAGACATCGACTACCACAGAAGGGTCTATGACTACAGAGGGCTCCACAACAACCGAGTCATCGACTACCACAGAAGGGTCTACGACTACAGAGGGCTCCACAACAACCGAGTCTTCGACTACCACAGAGGGCTCCACAACAACTGAGTCATCGACTACCACAGAAGGGTCTACGACTACAGAGGGTTCCACAACAACCGAGACATCGACTACCACAGAAGGGTCTATGACTACAGAGGGCTCCACAACAACCGAGTCATCGACTACCACAGAAGGGTCTACGACTACAGAGGGCTCCACAACAACCGAGTCTTCGACTACCACAGAGGGCTCCACAACAACTGAGTCATCGACTACCACAGAAGGGTCTACGACTACAGAGGGCTCCACAACAACCGAGTCATCTACTACCACAGAAGGGTCTACGACTACAGAGGGCTCCACAACAACTGAGTCATCGACTACCACAGAGGGCTCCACAACAACCGAGTCATCGACTACCACAGAAGGGTCTACGACTACAGAGGGTTCCACAACAACCGAGTCATCGACTACCACAGAAGGGTCTACGACTACAGAGGGCTCCACAACAACCGAGTCTTCGACTACCACATAGGGCTCCACAACAACCGAGTCATCGACTACCACAGAGGGCTCCACAACAACCGACTCATCGACTACCACAGAAGGGTCTACGACTACAGAGGGTTCCACAACAACCGAGTCATCGACTACCACAGAAGGGTCTACGACTACAGAGAGCTCCACAACAACCGAGTCATCTACTACCACAGAAGGGTCTACGACTACAGAGGGCTCCACAACAACTGAGTCATCGACTACCACAGAGGGCTCCACAACAACTGAGTCATCGACTACCACAGAAGGGTCTACGACTACAGAGGGTTCCACAACAACCGAGTCATCGACTACCACAGAAGGGTCTACGACTACAGAGGGTTCCACAACAACCGAGTCATCGACTACCACAGAAGGGTCTACGACTACAGAGGGCTCCACAACAACCGAGTCTTCGACTACCACAGAAGGGTCTACGACTACAGAGGGCTCCACAACAACCGAGTCATCGACTACCACGGAAGGGTCTACGACTACAGAGGGCTCCACAACAACCGAGTCATCGACTACCACGGAAGGGTCTACGACTACAGAGGGATCCACAACAACCGAGTCATCGACTACCACAGAGGGCTCCACAACAACCGAGTCATCGACTACCACAGAGGGCTCCACAACAACCGAATCATCGACTACCACAGAAGGGTCTACGACTATAGAGGGCTCCACAACAACCGAGTCATCTACTACCACAGAAGGGTCTACATCTACAGAGGGCTCCACAACAACTGAGTCATCGACTACCACAGAGGGCTCCACAACAACTGAGTCATCGACTACCACAGAAGGGTCTACGACTACAGAGGGTTCCACAACAACCGAGACATCGACTACCACAGAAGGGTCTATGACTACAGAGGGCTCCACAACAACCGAGTCATCGACTACCACAGAAGGGTCTACGACTACAGAGGGCTCCACAACAACCGAGTCTTCGACTACCACAGAGGGCTCCACAACAACTGAGTCATCGACTACCACAGAAGGGTCTACGACTACAGAGGGTTCCACAACAACCGAGTCATCGACTACCACAGAAGGGTCTACGACTACAGAGGGCTCCACAACAACCGAGTCATCTACTACCACAGAAGGGTCTACGACTACAGAGGGCTCCACAACAACTGAGTCATCGACTACCACAGAGGGCTCCACAACAACTGAGTCATCGACTACCACAGAAGGGTCTACGACTACAGAGGGTTCCACAACAACCGAGTCATCGACTACCACGGAAGGGTCTACGACTACAGAGGGCTCCACAACAACCGAGTCATCGACTACCACGGAAGGGTCTATAACTACAGAGGGATCCACAACAACCGAGTCATCGACTACCACAGAGGGCTCCACAACAACCGAGTCATCGACTACCACAGAGGGCTCCACAACAACCGAGTCATCGACTACCACAGAAGGGTCTACGACTACAGAGGGCTCCACAACAACCGAGTCATCGGCTACCACAGAAGGGTCTACGACTACAGAGGGCTCCACAACACCCGAGTCATCGACTACCACGGAAGGGTCTACGACTACAGAGGGCTCCACAACAACCGAGTCATCGACTACCACAGAGGGCTCCACAACAACCGAGTCATCGACTACCACAGAAGGGTCTACGACTACAGAGGGCTCCACAACAACTGAGTCATCGACTACCACAGAAGGGTCTACTACTACAGAGGGTTCCACAACAACCGAGTCATCGACTACCACAGAAGGGTCTACGACTACAGAGGGCTCCACAACAACCGAGTCATCGACTACCACAGAAGGGTCTACGACTACAGAGGGCTCCACAACAACCGAGTCTTCGACTACCACAGAGGGCTCCACAACAACTGAGTCATCGACTACCACAGAAGGGTCTACGACTACAGAGGGTTCCACAACAACCGAGTCATCGACTACCACAGAAGGGTCTACGACTACAGAGGGCTCCACAACAACCGAGTCATCGACTACCACAGAAGGGTCTACGACTACAGAGGGCTCCACAACAACCGAGTCTTCGACTACCACAGAGGGCTCCACAACAACTGAGTCATCGACTACCACAGAAGGGTCTACGACTACAGAGGGTTCCACAACAACAGAGTCATCGACTACCACAGAAGGGTCTTCGACTACCACAGAGGGCTCCACAACAACTGAGTCATCGACTACCACAGAAGGGTCTACGACTACAGAGGGTTCCACAACAACCGAGTCATCGACTACCACAGAAGGGTCTACGACTACAGAGGGTTCCACAACAACCGAGTCATCGACTACCACAGAAGGGTCTACGACTACAGAGGGCTCCACAACAACCGAGTCTTCGACTACCACAGAAGGGTCTACGACTACAGAGGGCTCCACAACAACCGAGTCATCGACTACCACGTAAGGGTCTACGACTACAGAGGGCTCCACAACAACTGAGTCATCGACTACCACAGAGGGCTCCACAACAACTGAGTCATCGACTACCACAGAAGGGTCTACGACTACAGAGGGTTCCACAACAATCGAGTCATCGACTACCACAGAAGGGTCTACGACTACAGAGGGTTCCACAACAACCGAGTCATCGACTACCACAGAAGGGTCTACGACTACAGAGGGCTCCACAACAACCGAGTCTTCGACTACCACAGAAGGGTCTACGACTACAGAGGGCTCCACAACAACCGAGTCATCGACTACCACGGAAGGGTCTACGACTACAGAGGGCTCCACAACAACCGAGTCATCGACTACCACAGAAGGGTCTACGACTACAGAGGGCTCCACAACAACCGAGTCTTCGACTACCACAGAGGGCTCCACAACAACCGAGTCATCGACTACCACAGAGGGCTCCACAACAACCGACTCATCGACTACCACAGAAGGGTCTACGACTACAGAGAGTTCCACAACAATCGAGTCATCGACTACCACAGAAGGGTCTACGACTACAGAGGGTTCCACAACAACTGAGTCATCGACTACCACAGAGGGCTCCACAACAACTGAGTCATCGACTACCACAGAAGGGTCTACGACTACAGAGGGCTCCACAACAACCGAGTCATCGACTACCACAGAAGGGTCTACGACTACAGAGGGCTCCACAACAACCGAGTCTTCGACTACCACAGAGGGCTCCACAACAACCGAGTCATCGACTACCACAGAGGGCTCCACAACAACTGAGTCATCGACTACCACAGAAGGGTCTACGACTACAGAGGGTTCCACAACAATCGAGTCATCGACTACCACAGAAGGGTCTACGACTACAGAGGGTTCCACAACAACCGAGTCTTCGACTACCACAGAAGGGTCTACGACTACAGAGGGCTCCACAACAACCGAGTCATCGACTACCACGGAAGGGTCTACGACTACAGAGGGCTCCACAACAACCGAGTCATCGACTACCACGGAAGGGTCTACGACTACAGAGGGATCCACAACAACCGAGTCATCGACTACCACAGAGGGCTCCACAACAACCGAGTCATCGACTACCACAGAGGGCTCCACAACAACCGAGTCATCGACTACCACAGAAGGGTCTACGACTACAGAGGGCTCCACAACAACTGAGTCATCGACTACCATAGAGGGCTCCACAACAACTGAGTCATCGACTACCACAGAAGGGTCTACGACTACAGAGGGTTCCACAACAACCGAGTCATCGACTACCACAGAAGGGTCTACGACTACAGAGGGCTCCACAACAACCGAGTCATCGACTACCACAGAAGGGTCTACGACTACAGAGGGCTCCACAACAACCGAGTTTTCGACTACCACAGAGGGCTCCACAACAACTGAGTCATCGACTACCACAGAAGGGTCTACGACTACAGAGGGTTCCACAACAACCGAGTCATCGACTACCACAGAAGGGTCTACGACTACAGAGGGCTCCACAACAACCGAGTCTTCGACTACCACAGAGGGCTCCACAACAACCGAGTCATCGACTACCACAGAAGGGTCTACGACTACAGAGGGCTCCACAACAACTGAGTCATCGACTACCACAGAGGGCTCCACAACAACCGACTCATCGACTACCACAGAAGGGTCTACGACTACAGAGAGTTCCACAACAATCGAGTCATCGACTACCACAGAAGGGTCTACGACTACAGAGGGTTCCACAACAACTGAGTCATCGACTACCACAGAGGGCTCCACAACAACTGAGTCATCGACTACCACAGAAGGGTCTACGACTACAGAGGGTTCCACAACAATCGAGTCATCGACTACCACAGAAGGGTCTACGACTACAGAGGGTTCCACAACAACCGAGTCATCGACTACCACAGAAGGGTCTACGACTACAGAGGGCTCCACAACAACCGAGTCTTCGACTACCACAGAAGGGTCTACGACTACAGAGGGCTCCACAACAACCGAGTCATCGACTACCACGGAAGGGTCTACGACTACAGAGGGCTCCACAACAACCGAGTCATCGACTACCACGGAAGGGTCTACGACTACAGAGGGATCCACAACAACCGAGTCATCGACTACCACAGAGGGCTCCACAACAACCGAGTCATCGACTACCACAGAGGGCTCCACAACAACCGAGTCATCGACTACCACAGAAGGGTCTACGACTACAGAGGGCTCCACAACAACTGAGTCATCGACTACCATAGAGGGCTCCACAACAACTGAGTCATCGACTACCACAGAAGGGTCTACGACTACAGAGGGTTCCACAACAACCGAGTCATCGACTACCACAGAAGGGTCTACGACTACAGAGGGCTCCACAACAACCGAGTCATCGACTACCACAGAAGGGTCTACGACTACAGAGGGCTCCACAACAACCGAGTTTTCGACTACCACAGAGGGCTCCACAACAACTGAGTCATCGACTACCACAGAAGGGTCTACGACTACAGAGGGTTCCACAACAACCGAGTCATCGACTACCACAGAAGGGTCTACGACTACAGAGGGCTCCACAACAACCGAGTCTTCGACTACCACAGAGGGCTCCACAACAACCGAGTCATCGACTACCACAGAAGGGTCTACGACTACAGAGGGCTCCACAACAACTGAGTCATCGACTACCACAGAGGGCTCCACAACAACTGAGTCATCGACTACCACAGAAGGGTCTACGACAGAGGGCTCCACAACAACTGAGTCATCGACTACCACAGAAGGGTCTACGACTACAGAGGGTTCCACAACAACCGAGTCATCGACTACCACAGAAGGGTCTACGACTACAGAGGGCTCCACAACAACCGAGTCTTCGACTACCACAGAGGGCTCCACAACAACCGAGTCATCGACTACCACAGAAGGGTCTACGACTACAGAGGGCTCCACAACAACTGAGTCATCGACTACCACAGAGGGCTCCACAACAACTGAGTCATCGACTACCACAGAAGGGTCTACGACTACAGAGGGTTCCACAACAACCGAGTCATCGACTACCACAGAAGGGTCTACGACTACAGAGGGCTCCACAACAACCGAGTCATCGACTACCACAGAAGGGTCTACGACTACAGAGGGTTCCACAACAACCGAGTCATCGACTACCACAGAAGGGTCTACGACTACAGAGGGCTCCACAACAACCGAGTCATCGACTACCACAGAAGGGTCTACGACTACAGAGGGCTCCACAACAACCGAGTCTTCGACTACCACAGAGGGCTCCACAACAACTGAGTCATCGACTACCACAGAAGGGTCTACGACTACAGAGGGTTCCACAACAACCGAGTCATCGACTACCACAGAAGGGTCTACGACTACAGAGGGCTCCACAACAACCGAGTCATCGACTACCACAGAACGGTCTACGACTACAGAGGGCTCCACAACAACCGAGTCTTCGACTACCACAGAGGGCTCCACAACAACTGAGTCATCGACTACCACAGAAGGGTCTACGACTACAGAGGGTTCCACAACAACCGAGTCATCGACTACCACAGAAGGGTCTACGACTACAGAGGGCTCCACAACAACTGAGTCATCGACTACCACAGAGGGCTCCACAACAACTGAGTCATCGACTACCACAGAAGGGTCTACGACTACAGAGGGTTCCACAACAACCGAGTCATCGACTACCACAGAAGGGTCTACGACTACAGAGGGTTCCACAACAACCGAGTCATCGACTACCACAGAAGGGTCTACGACTACAGAGGGCTCCACAACAACCAAGTCTTCGACTACCACAGAAGGGTCTACGACTACAGAGGGCTCCACAACAACCGAGTCATCGACTACCACGTAAGGGTCTACGACTACAGAGGGCTCCACAACAACTGAGTCATCGACTACCACAGAGGGCTCCACAACAACTGAGTCATCGACTACCACAGAAGGGTCTACGACTACAGAGGGTTCCACAACAATCGAGTCATCGACTACCACAGAAGGGTCTACGACTACAGAGGGTTCCACAACAACCGAGTCATCGACTACCACAGAAGGGTCTACGACTACAGAGGGCTCCACAACAACCGAGTCTTCGACTACCACAGAAGGGTCTACGACTACAGAGGGCTCCACAACAACCGAGTCATCGACTACCACGGAAGGGTCTACGACTACAGAGGGCTCCACAACAACCGAGTCATCGACTACCACAGAAGGGTCTACGACTACAGAGGGCTCCACAACAACCGAGTCTTCGACTACCACATAGGGCTCCACAACAACCGAGTCATCGACTACCACAGAGGGCTCCACAACAACCGACTCATCGACTACCACAGAAGGGTCTACGACTACAGAGGGTTCCACAACAACCGAGTCATCGACTACCACAGAAGGGTCTACGACTACAGAGGGCTCCACAACAACCGAGTCATCTACTACCACAGAAGGGTCTACGACTACAGAGGGCTCCACAACAACTGAGTCATCGACTACCACAGAGGGCTCCACAACAACTGAGTCATCGACTACCACAGAAGGGTCTACGACTACAGAGGGTTCCACAACAACCGAGTCATCGACTACCACAGAAGGGTCTACGACTACAGAGGGTTCCACAACAACCGAGTCATCGACTACCACAGAAGGGTCTACGACTACAGAGGGCTCCACAACAACCGAGTCTTCGACTACCACAGAAGGGTCTACGACTACAGAGGGCTCCACAACAACCGAGTCATCGACTACCACGGAAGGGTCTACGACTACAGAGGGCTCCACAACAACTGAGTCATCGACTACCACAGAGGGCTCCACAACAACTGAGTCATCGACTACCACAGAAGGGTCTACGACTACAGAGGGTTCCACAACAACCGAGTCATCGACTACCACAGAAGGGTCTACGACTACAGAGGGTTCCACAACAACCGAGTCATCGACTACCACAGAAGGGTCTACGACTACAGAGGGCTCCACAACAACCGAGTCTTCGACTACCACATAGGGCTCCACAACAACCGAGTCATCGACTACCACAGAGGGCTCCACAACAACCGACTCATCGACTACCACAGAAGGGTCTACGACTACAGAGGGTTCCACAACAACCGAGTCATCGACTACCACAGAAGGGTCTACGACTACAGAGGGCTCCACAACAACCGAGTCATCTACTACCACAGAAGGGTCTACGACTACAGAGGGCTCCACAACAACTGAGTCATCGACTACCACAGAGGGCTCCACAACAACTGAGTCATCGACTACCACAGAAGGGTCTACGACTACAGAGGGTTCCACAACAACCGAGTCATCGACTACCACAGAAGGGTCTACGACTACAGAGGGTTCCACAACAACCGAGTCATCGACTACCACAGAAGGGTCTACGACTACAGAGGGCTCCACAACAACCGAGTCTTCGACTACCACAGAAGGGTCTACGACTACAGAGGGCTCCACAACAACTGAGTCATCGACTACCACAGAGGGCTCCACAACAACTGAGTCATCGACTACCACAGAAGGGTCTACGACTACAGAGGGTTCCACAACAATCGAGTCATCGACTACCACAGAAGGGTCTACGACTACAGAGGGTTCCACAACAACCGAGTCATCGACTACCACAGAAGGGTCTACGACTACAGAGGGCTCCACAACAACCGAGTCTTCGACTACCACAGAAGGGTCTACGACTACAGAGGGCTCCACAACAACCGAGTCATCGACTACCACGGAAGGGTCTACGACTACAGAGGGCTCCACAACAACCGAGTCATCGACTACCACAGAAGGGTCTACGACTACAGAGGGCTCCACAACAACCGAGTCTTCGACTACCACATAGGGCTCCACAACAACCGAGTCATCGACTACCACAGAGGGCTCCACAACAACCGACTCATCGACTACCACAGAAGGGTCTACGACTACAGAGGGTTCCACAACAACCGAGTCATCGACTACCACAGAAGGGTCTACGACTACAGAGGGCTCCACAACAACCGAGTCATCTACTACCACAGAAGGGTCTACGACTACAGAGGGCTCCACAACAACTGAGTCATCGACTACCACAGAGGGCTCCACAACAACTGAGTCATCGACTACCACAGAAGGGTCTACGACTACAGAGGGTTCCACAACAACCGAGTCATCGACTACCACAGAAGGGTCTACGACTACAGAGGGTTCCACAACAACCGAGTCATCGACTACCACAGAAGGGTCTACGACTACAGAGGGCTCCACAACAACCGAGTCTTCGACTACCACAGAAGGGTCTACGACTACAGAGGGCTCCACAACAACCGAGTCATCGACTACCACGGAAGGGTCTACGACTACAGAGGGCTCCACAACAACTGAGTCATCGACTACCACAGAGGGCTCCACAACAACTGAGTCATCGACTACCACAGAAGGGTCTACGACTACAGAGGGTTCCACAACAACCGAGTCATCGACTACCACAGAAGGGTCTACGACTACAGAGGGTTCCACAACAACCGAGTCATCGACTACCACAGAAGGGTCTACGACTACAGAGGGCTCCACAACAACCGAGTCTTCGACTACCACATAGGGCTCCACAACAACCGAGTCATCGACTACCACAGAGGGCTCCACAACAACCGACTCATCGACTACCACAGAAGGGTCTACGACTACAGAGGGTTCCACAACAACCGAGTCATCGACTACCACAGAAGGGTCTACGACTACAGAGGGCTCCACAACAACCGAGTCATCTACTACCACAGAAGGGTCTACGACTACAGAGGGCTCCACAACAACTGAGTCATCGACTACCACAGAGGGCTCCACAACAACTGAGTCATCGACTACCACAGAAGGGTCTACGACTACAGAGGGTTCCACAACAACCGAGTCATCGACTACCACAGAAGGGTCTACGACTACAGAGGGTTCCACAACAACCGAGTCATCGACTACCACAGAAGGGTCTACGACTACAGAGGGCTCCACAACAACCGAGTCTTCGACTACCACAGAAGGGTCTACGACTACAGAGGGCTCCACAACAACCGAGTCATCGACTACCACGGAAGGGCTCCACAACAACCGACTCATCGACTACCACAGAAGGGTCTGCGACTACAGAGGGTTCCACAACAACCGAGTCATCGACTACCACAGAAGGGTCTACGACTACAGAGGGCTCCACAACAACCGAGTCATCTACTACCACAGAAGGGTCTACGACTACAGAGGGCTCCACAACAACTGAGTCATCGACTACCACAGAGGGCTCCACAACAACTGAGTCATCGACTACCACAGAAGGGTCTACGACTACAGAGGGTTCCACAACAACCGAGTCATCGACTACCACAGAAGGGTCTACGACTACAGAGGGTTCCACAACAACCGAGTCATCGACTACCACAGAAGGGTCTACGACTACAGAGGGCTCCACAACAACCGAGTCTTCGACTACCACAGAAGGGTCTACGACTACAGAGGGCTCCACAACAACCGAGTCATCGACTACCACGGAAGGGTCTACGACTACAGAGGGCTCCACAACAACCGAGTCATCGACTACCACGGAAGGGTCTACGACTACAGAGGGATCCACAACAACCGAGTCATCGACTACCACAGAGGGCTCCACAACAACCGAGTCATCGACTACCACAGAGGGCTCCACAACAACCGAATCATCGACTACCACAGAAGGGTCTACGACTATAGAGGGCTCCACAACAACCGAGTCATCTACTACCACAGAAGGGTCTACGTCTACAGAGGGCTCCACAACAACTGAGTCATCGACTACCACAGAGGGCTCCACAACAACTGAGTCATCGACTACCACAGAAGGGTCTACGACTACAGAGGGTTCCACAACAACCGAGACATCGACTACCACAGAAGGGTCTATGACTACAGAGGGCTCCACAACAACCGAGTCATCGACTACCACAGAAGGGTCTACGACTACAGAGGGCTCCACAACAACCGAGTCTTCGACTACCACAGAGGGCTCCACAACAACTGAGTCATCGACTACCACAGAAGGGTCTACGACTACAGAGGGTTCCACAACAACCGAGTCATCGACTACCACAGAAGGGTCTACGACTACAGAGGGCTCCACAACAACCGAGTCATCTACTACCACAGAAGGGTCTACGACTACAGAGGGCTCCACAACAACTGAGTCATCGACTACCACAGAGGGCTCCACAACAACTGAGTCATCGACTACCACAGAAGGGTCTACGACTACAGAGGGTTCCACAACAACCGAGTCATCGACTACCACGGAAGGGTCTACGACTACAGAGGGCTCCACAACAACCGAGTCATCGACTACCACGGAAGGGTCTATAACTACAGAGGGATCCACAACAACCGAGTCATCGACTACCACAGAGGGCTCCACAACAACCGAGTCATCGACTACCACAGAGGGCTCGACAACAACCGAGTCATCGACTACCACAGAAGGGTCTACGACTACAGAGGGCTCCACAACAACCGAGTCATCGACTACCACAGAAGGGTCTACGACTACAGAGGGCTCCACAACACCCGAGTCATCGACTACCACGGAAGGGTCTACGACTACAGAGGGCTCCACAACAACCGAGTCATCGACTACCACAGAGGGCTCCACAACAACCGAGTCATCGACTACCACAGAAGGGTCTACGACTACAGAGGGCTCCACAACAACCGAGTCATCGACTACCACGGAAGGGTCAACGACTACAGAGGGCTCCACAACAACCGAGTCATCGACTACCACAGAAGGGTCTACAACTACAGAGGGCTCCACAACAACCGAGTCTTCGACTACCACAGAAGGGTCTACGACTACAGAGGGCTTCACAACAACCGAGTCATCGACTACCACAGAAGGGTCTACGACTACAGAGGGCTCCACAACAACCGAGTCATCGACTACCACAGAAGGGTCTACGACTACAGAGGGCTCCACAACAACCGAGTCATCGACTACCACAGAAGGGTCTACGACTACAGAGGGCTTCACAACAACCGAGACATCGACTACCACAGAAGGGTCTACGACTACAGAGGGCTCCACAACAACCGAGTCATCGACTACCACAGAAGGGTCTACGACTACAGAGGGCTTCACAACAACCGAGTCATCGACTACCACAGAAGGGTCTACGACTACAGAGGGCTCCACAACAACCGAGTCATCGACTACCACAGAAGGGTCTACGACTACAGAGGGCTCCACAACAACCGAGTCATCGACTACCACAGAGGGCTCCACAACAACCGAGTCATCGACTACCACAGAGGGCTCCACAACAACCGATTCATCGACTACCACAGAGGGCTCCACAATAACCGAGTCATCGACAACCACAGAAGGGTCTACGACTACAGAGGGCTCCACAACAACCGAGTCATCGACTACCACAGAAGGGTCTACGACTACAGAGGGCTCCACAACAACTGAGTCATCGACCACCACAGAAGTGTCTACGACTACAGAGGGCTCCACAACAACCGAGTCATCGACTACCACAGAGGGCTCCACAACAACCGAGTCATCGACTACCACAGAAGTGTCTACGACTACAGAGGGCTCCACAACAGCTGAGTCATCGACCACCACAGAAGTGTCTACGACTACAGAGGGCTCCACAACAACCGAGTCATCGACTACCACAGAGGGCTCCACAACAACCGAGTCATCGACTACCACAGAGGGCTCCACAACAACCGAGTCATCGACTACCACAGAGGGCTCCACAACAACCGAGTCATCGACTACCACAGAAGGGTCTACGACTACAGAGGGCTCCACAACAACCGAGTCATCTACTACCACAGAAGGGTCTACGACTACAGAGGGCTCCACAACAACTGAGTCATCGACTACCACAGAGGGCTTCACAACAACTGAGTCATCGACTACCACAGAGGGCTCCACAACAACCGAGTCATCGACTACCACGGAAGGGTCTACGACTACAGAGGGCTCCACAACAACCGAGTCATCGACTACCACGGAAGGGTCTACGACTACAGAGGGATCCACAACAACCGAGTCATCGACTACCACAGAGGGCTCCACAACAACCGAGTCATCGACTACCACAGAGGGCTCCACAACAACCGAGTCATCGACTACCACAGAAGGGTCTACGACTACAGAGGGCTCCACAACAACCGAGTCATCGACTACCACAGAAGGGTCTACGACTACAGAGGGCTCCACAACAACCGAGTCATCTACTACCACAGAAGGGTCTACGACTACAGAGGGCTCCACAACAACTGAGTCATCGACTACCACAGAGGGCTCCACAACAACTGAGTCATCGACTACCACAGAAGGGTCTACGACTACAGAGGGTTCCACAACAACCGAGTCATCGACTACCACGGAAGGGTCTACGACTACAGAGGGCTCCACAACAACCGAGTCATCGACTACCACGGAAGGGTCTATAACTACAGAGGGATCCACAACAACCGAGTCATCGACTACCACAGAGGGCTCCACAACAACCGAGTCATCGACTACCACAGAGGGCTCCACAACAACCGAGTCATCGACTACCACAGAAGGGTCTACGACTATAGAGGGCTCCACAACAACCGAGTCATCGACTACCACAGAAGGGTCTACAACTACAGAGGGCTCCACAACAACCGAGTCTTCGACTACCACAGAGGGCTCCACATCAACCGAGTCATCGACTACCACAGAAGGGTCTACGACTACAGAGGGCTTCACAACAACCGAGTCATCGACTACCACAGAAGGGTCTAAGACTACAGAGGGCTCCACAACAACCGAGTCATCGACTACCACAGAAGGGTCTACGACTACAGAGGGCTCCACAACAACCGAGTCATCGACTACCACAGAGGGCTCCACAACAACCGAGTCATCGACTACCACAGAGGGCTCCACAACAACCGATTCATCGACTACCACAGAGGGCTCCACAATAACCGAGTCATCGACAACCACAGAAGGGTCTACGACTACAGAGGGCTCCACAACAACCGAGTCATCGACTACCACAGAAGGGTCTACGACTACAGAGGGCTCCACAACAACCGAGTCATCGACTACCACGGAAGGGTCTACGACTACAGAGGGCTCCACAACAACCGAGTCATCGACTACCACGGAAGGGTCTACGACTACAGAGGGATCCACAACAACCGAGTCATCGACTACCACAGAGGGCTCCACAACAACCGAGTCATCGACTACCACAGAGGGCTCCACAACAACCGAATCATCGACTACCACAGAAGGGTCTACGACTACAGAGGGCTCCACAACAACCGAGTCATCGACTACCACAGAAGGGTCTACGACTACAGAGGGCTCCACAACAACCGAGTCATCTACTACCACAGAAGGGTCTACGACTACAGAGGGCTCCACAACAACTGAGTCATCGACTACCACAGAGGGCTCCACAACAACTGAGTCATCGACTACCACAGAAGGGTCTACGACTACAGAGGGCTCCACAACAACCGAGTCATCTACTACCACAGAAGGGTCTACGACTACAGAGGGCTCCACAACAACTGAGTCATCGACTACCACAGAGGGCTCCACAACAACTGAGTCATCGACTACCACAGAAGGGTCTACGACTACAGAGGGTTCCACAACAACCGAGTCATCGACTACCACGGAAGGGTCTACGACTACAGAGGGCTCCACAACAACCGAGTCATCGACTACCACGGAAGGGTCTATAACTACAGAGGGATCCACAACAACCGAGTCATCGACTACCACAGAGGGCTCCACAACAACCGAGTCATCGACTACCACAGAGGGCTCCACAACAACCGAGTCATCGACTACCACAGAAGGGTCTACGACTATAGAGGGCTCCACAACAACCGAGTCATCGACTACCACAGAAGGGTCTACAACTACAGAGGGCTCCACAACAACCGAGTCTTCGACTACCACAGAGGGCTCCACATCAACCGAGTCATCGACTACCACAGAAGGGTCTACGACTACAGAGGGCTTCACAACAACCGAGTCATCGACTACCACAGAAGGGTCTAAGACTACAGAGGGCTCCACAACAACCGAGTCATCGACTACCACAGAAGGGTCTACGACTACAGAGGGCTCCACAACAACCGAGTCATCGACTACCACAGAGGGCTCCACAACAACCGAGTCATCGACTACCACAGAGGGCTCCACAACAACCGATTCATCGACTACCACAGAGGGCTCCACAATAACCGAGTCATCGACAACCACAGAAGGGTCTACGACTACAGAGGGCTCCACAACAACCGAGTCATCGACTACCACAGAAGGGTCTACGACTACAGAGGGCTCCACAACAACCGAGTCATCGACTACCACGGAAGGGTCTACGACTACAGAGGGCTCCACAACAACCGAGTCATCGACTACCACGGAAGGGTCTACGACTACAGAGGGATCCACAACAACCGAGTCATCGACTACCACAGAGGGCTCCACAACAACCGAGTCATCGACTACCACAGAGGGCTCCACAACAACCGAATCATCGACTACCACAGAAGGGTCTACGACTATAGAGGGCTCCACAACAACCGAGTCATCTACTACCACAGAAGGGTCTACGTCTACAGAGGGCTCCACAACAACTGAGTCATCGACTACCACAGAGGGCTCCACAACAACTGAGTCATCGACTACCACAGAAGGGTCTACGACTACAGAGGGTTCCACAACAACCGAGACATCGACTACCACAGAAGGGTCTATGACTACAGAGGGCTCCACAACAACCGAGTCATCGACTACCACAGAAGGGTCTACGACTACAGAGGGCTCCACAACAACCGAGTCTTCGACTACCACAGAGGGCTCCACAACAACTGAGTCATCGACTACCACAGAAGGGTCTACGACTACAGAGGGTTCCACAACAACCGAGTCATCGACTACCACAGAAGGGTCTACGACTACAGAGGGCTCCACAACAACCGAGTCATCTACTACCACAGAAGGGTCTACGACTACAGAGGGCTCCACAACAACTGAGTCATCGACTACCACAGAGGGCTCCACAACAACTGAGTCATCGACTACCACAGAAGGGTCTACGACTACAGAGGGTTCCACAACAACCGAGTCATCGACTACCACGGAAGGGTCTACGACTATAGAGGGCTCCACAACAACCGAGTCATCTACTACCACAGAAGGGTCTACGTCTACAGAGGGCTCCAGAACAACTGAGTCATCGACTACCACAGAGGGCTCCACAACAACTGAGTCATCGACTACCACAGAAGGGTCTACGACTACAGAGGGTTCCACAACAACCGAGACATCGACTACCACAGAAGGGTCTATGACTACAGAGGGCTCCACAACAACCGAGTCATCGACTACCACAGAAGGGTCTACGACTACAGAGGGCTCCACAACAACCGAGTCTTCGACTACCACAGAGGGCTCCACAACAACTGAGTCATCGACTACCACAGAAGGGTCTACGACTACAGAGGGTTCCACAACAACCGAGTCATCGACTACCACAGAAGGGTCTACGACTACAGAGGGCTCCACAACAACCGAGTCATCTACTACCACAGAAGGGTCTACGACTACAGAGGGCTCCACAACAACTGAGTCATCGACTACCACAGAGGGCTCCACAACAACTGAGTCATCGACTACCACAGAAGGGTCTACAACTACAGAGGGCTCCACAACAACCGAGTCTTCGACTACCACAGAGGGCTCCACATCAACCGAGTCATCGACTACCACAGAAGGGTCTACGACTACAGAGGGCTTCACAACAACCGAGTCATCGACTACCACAGAAGGGTCTAAGACTACAGAGGGCTCCACAACAACCGAGTCATCGACTACCACAGAAGGGTCTACGACTACAGAGGGCTCCACAACAACCGAGTCATCGACTACCACAGAGGGCTCCACAACAACCGAGTCATCGACTACCACAGAGGGCTCCACAACAACCGATTCATCGACTACCACAGAGGGCTCCACAATAACCGAGTAATCGACAACCACAGAAGGGTCTACGACTACAGAGGGCTCCACAACAACCGAGTCATCGACTACCACAGAAGGGTCTACGACTACAGAGGGCTCCACAACAACCGAGTCATCGACTACCACGGAAGGGTCTACGACTACAGAGGGCTCCACAACAACCGAGTCATCGACTACCACGGAAGGGTCTACGACTACAGAGGGATCCACAACAACCGAGTCATCGACTACCACAGAGGGCTCCACAACAACCAAGTCATCGACTACCACAGAGGGCTCCACAACAACCGAATCATCGACTACCACAGAAGGGTCTACGACTATAGAGGGCTCCACAACAACCGAGTCATCTACTACCACAGAAGGGTCTACGTCTACAGAGGGCTCCACAACAACTGAGTCATCGACTACCACAGAGGGCTCCACAACAACTGAGTCATCGACTACCACAGAAGGGTCTACGACTACAGAGGGTTCCACAACAACCGAGACATCGACTACCACAGAAGGGTCTATGACTACAGAGGGCTCCACAACAACCGAGTCATCGACTACCACAGAAGGGTCTACGACTACAGAGGGCTCCACAACAACCGAGTCTTCGACTACCACAGAGGGCTCCACAACAACTGAGTCATCGACTACCACAGAAGGGTCTACGACTACAGAGGGTTCCACAACAACCGAGTCATCGACTACCACAGAAGGGTCTACGACTACAGAGGGCTCCACAACAACCGAGTCATCTACTACCACAGAAGGGTCTACGACTACAGAGGGCTCCACAACAACTGAGTCATCGACTACCACAGAGGGCTCCACAACAACTGAGTCATCGACTACCACAGAAGGGTCTACGACTACAGAGGGTTCCACAACAACCGAGTCATCGACTACCACGGAAGGGTCTACGACTATAGAGGGCTCCACAACAACCGAGTCATCTACTACCACAGAAGGGTCTACGTCTACAGAGGGCTCCACAACAACTGAGTCATCGACTACCACAGAGGGCTCCACAACAACTGAGTCATCGACTACCACAGAAGGGTCTACGACTACAGAGGGTTCCACAACAACCGAGACATCGACTACCACAGAAGGGTCTATGACTACAGAGGGCTCCACAACAACCGAGTCATCGACTACCACAGAAGGGTCTACGACTACAGAGGGCTCCACAACAACCGAGTCTTCGACTACCACAGAGGGCTCCACAACAACTGAGTCATCGACTACCACAGAAGGGTCTACGACTACAGAGGGTTCCACAACAACCGAGTCATCGACTACCACAGAAGGGTCTACGACTACAGAGGGCTCCACAACAACCGAGTCATCTACTACCACAGAAGGGTCTACGACTACAGAGGGCTCCACAACAACTGAGTCATCGACTACCACAGAGGGCTCCACAACAACTGAGTCATCGACTACCACAGAAGGGTCTACGACTACAGAGGGTTCCACAACAACCGAGTCATCGACTACCACGGAAGGGTCTACGACTACAGAGGGCTCCACAACAACCGAGTCGTCGACTACCACGGAAGGGTCTATAACTACAGAGGGATCCACAACAACCGAGTCATCGACTACCACAGAGGGCTCCACAACAACCGAGTCATCGACTACCACAGAGGGCTCCACAACAACCGAGTCATCGACTACCACAGAAGGGTCTACGACTACAGAGGGCTCCACAACAACCGAGTCATCGACTACCACAGAAGGGTCTACGACTACAGAGGGCTCCACAACACCCGAGTCATCGACTACCACGGAAGGGTCTACGACTACAGAGGGCTCCACAACAACCGAGTCATCGACTACCACAGAGGGCTCCACAACAACCGAGTCATCGACTACCACAGAAGGGTCTACGACTACAGAGGGCTCCACAACAACCGAGTCTTCGACTACCACAGAGGGCTCCACAACAACTGAGTCATCGACTACCACAGAAGGGTCTACGACTACAGAGGGTTCCACAACAACCGAGTCATCGACTACCACAGAAGGGTCTACGACTACAGAGGGCTCCACAACAACCGAGTCATCTACTACCACAGAAGGGTCTACGACTACAGAGGGCTCCACAACAACTGAGTCATCGACTACCACAGAGGGCTCCACAACAACTGAGTCATCGACTACCACAGAAGGGTCTACGACTACAGAGGGTTCCACAACAACCGAGTCATCGACTACCACGGAAGGGTCTACGACTATAGAGGGCTCCACAACAACCGAGTCATCTACTACCACAGAAGGGTCTACGTCTACAGAGGGCTCCACAACAACTGAGTCATCGACTACCACAGAGGGCTCCACAACAACTGAGTCATCGACTACCACAGAAGGGTCTACGACTACAGAGGGTTCCACAACAACCGAGACATCGACTACCACAGAAGGGTCTATGACTACAGAGGGCTCCACAACAACCGAGTCATCGACTACCACAGAAGGGTCTACGACTACAGAGGGCTCCACAACAACCGAGTCTTCGACTACCACAGAGGGCTCCACAACAACTGAGTCATCGACTACCACAGAAGGGTCTACGACTACAGAGGGTTCCACAACAACCGAGTCATCGACTACCACAGAAGGGTCTACGACTACAGAGGGCTCCACAACAACCGAGTCATCTACTACCACAGAAGGGTCTACGACTACAGAGGGCTCCACAACAACTGAGTCATCGACTACCACAGAGGGCTCCACAACAACTGAGTCATCGACTACCACAGAAGGGTCTACGACTACAGAGGGTTCCACAACAACCGAGTCATCGACTACCACGGAAGGGTCTACGACTACAGAGGGCTCCACAACAACCGAGTCATCGACTACCACGGAAGGGTCTATAACTACAGAGGGATCCACAACAACCGAGTCATCGACTACCACAGAGGGCTCCACAACAACCGAGTCATCGACTACCACAGAGGGCTCCACAACAACCGAGTCATCGACTACCACAGAAGGGTCTACGACTACAGAGGGCTCCACAACAACCGAGTCATCGACTACCACAGAAGGGTCTACGACTACAGAGGGCTCCACAACACCCGAGTCATCGACTACCACGGAAGGGTCTACGACTACAGAGGGCTCCACAACAACCGAGTCATCGACTACCACAGAGGGCTCCACAACAACCGAGTCATCGACTACCACAGAAGGGTCTACGACTACAGAGGGCTCCACAACAACCGAGTCATCGACTACCACGGAAGGGTCAACGACTACAGAGGGCTCCACAACAACCGAGTCATCGACTACCACAGAAGGGTCTACAACTACAGAGGGCTCCACAACAACCGAGTCTTCGACTACCACAGAAGGGTCTACGACTACAGAGGGCTTCACAACAACCGAGTCATCGACTACCACAGAAGGGTCTACGACTACAGAGGGCTCCACAACAACCGAGTCATCGACTACCACAGAAGGGTCTACGACTAGAGAGGGCTCCACAACAACCGAGTCATCGACTACCACAGAAGGGTCTACGACTACAGAGGGCTTCACAACAACCGAGACATCGACTACCACAGAAGGGTCTACGACTACAGAGGGCTCCACAACAACCGAGTCATCGACTACCACAGAAGGGTCTACGACTACAGAGGGCTTCACAACAACCGAGTCATCGACTACCACAGAAGGGTCTACGACTACAGAGGGCTCCACAACAACCGAGTCATCGACTACCACAGAAGGGTCTACGACTACAGAGGGCTCCACAACAACCGAGTCATCGACTACCACAGAGGGCTCCACAACAACCGAGTCATCGACTACCACAGAGGGCTCCACAACAACCGATTCATCGACTACCACAGAGGGCTCCACAATAACCGAGTCATCGACAACCACAGAAGGGTCTACGACTACAGAGGGCTCCACAACAACCGAGTCATCGACTACCACAGAAGGGTCTACGACTACAGAGGGCTCCACAACAACTGAGTCATCGACCACCACAGAAGTGTCTACGACTACAGAGGGCTCCACAACAACCGAGTCATCGACTACCACAGAGGGCTCCACAACAACCGAGTCATCGACTACCACAGAAGTGTCTACGACTACAGAGGGCTCCACAACAGCTGAGTCATCGACCACCACAGAAGTGTCTACGACTACAGAGGGCTCCACAACAACTGAGTCATCGACTACCACAGAGGGCTCCACAACAACTGAGTCATCGACTACCACAGAAGGGTCTACGACTACAGAGGGTTCCACAACAACCGAGTCATCGACTACCACGGAAGGGTCTACGACTATAGAGGGCTCCACAACAACCGAGTCATCTACTACCACAGAAGGGTCTACGTCTACAGAGGGCTCCACAACAACTGAGTCATCGACTACCACAGAGGGCTCCACAACAACTGAGTCATCGACTACCACAGAAGGGTCTACGACTACAGAGGGTTCCACAACAACCGAGACATCGACTACCACAGAAGGGTCTATGACTACAGAGGGCTCCACAACAACCGAGTCATCGACTACCACAGAAGGGTCTACGACTACAGAGGGCTCCACAACAACCGAGTCTTCGACTACCACAGAGGGCTCCACAACAACTGAGTCATCGACTACCACAGAAGGGTCTACGACTACAGAGGGTTCCACAACAACCGAGTCATCGACTACCACAGAAGGGTCTACGACTACAGAGGGCTCCACAACAACCGAGTCATCTACTACCACAGAAGGGTCTACGACTACAGAGGGCTCCACAACAACTGAGTCATCGACTACCACAGAGGGCTCCACAACAACTGAGTCATCGACTACCACAGAAGGGTCTACGACTACAGAGGGTTCCACAACAACCGAGTCATCGACTACCACGGAAGGGTCTACGACTACAGAGGGCTCCACAACAACCGAGTCATCGACTACCACGGAAGGGTCTATAACTACAGAGGGATCCACAACAACCGAGTCATCGACTACCACAGAGGGCTCCACAACAACCGAGTCATCGACTACCACAGAGGGCTCCACAACAACCGAGTCATCGACTACCACAGAAGGGTCTACGACTACAGAGGGCTCCACAACAACCGAGTCATCGACTACCACAGAAGGGTCTACGACTACAGAGGGCTCCACAACACCCGAGTCATCGACTACCACGGAAGGGTCTACGACTACAGAGGGCTCCACAACAACCGAGTCATCGACTACCACAGAGGGCTCCACAACAACCGAGTCATCGACTACCACAGAAGGGTCTACGACTACAGAGGGCTCCACAACAACCGAGTCATCGACTACCACGGAAGGGTCAACGACTACAGAGGGCTCCACAACAACCGAGTCATCGACTACCACAGAAGGGTCTACAACTACAGAGGGCTCCACAACAACCGAGTCTTCGACTACCACAGAAGGGTCTACGACTACAGAGGGCTTCACAACAACCGAGTCATCGACTACCACAGAAGGGTCTACGACTACAGAGGGCTCCACAACAACCGAGTCATCGACTACCACAGAAGGGTCTACGACTACAGAGGGCTCCACAACAACCGAGTCATCGACTACCACAGAAGGGTCTACGACTACAGAGGGCTTCACAACAACCGAGACATCGACTACCACAGAAGGGTCTACGACTACAGAGGGCTCCACAACAACCGAGTCATCGACTACCACAGAAGGGTCTACGACTACAGAGGGCTTCACAACAACCGAGTCATCGACTACCACAGAAGGGTCTACGACTACAGAGGGCTCCACAACAACCGAGTCATCGACTACCACAGAAGGGTCTACGACTACAGAGGGCTCCACAACAACCGAGTCATCGACTACCACAGAGGGCTCCACAACAACCGAGTCATCGACTACCACAGAGGGCTCCACAACAACCGATTCATCGACTACCACAGAGGGCTCCACAATAACCGAGTCATCGACAACCACAGAAGGGTCTACGACTACAGAGGGCTCCACAACAACCGAGTCATCGACTACCACAGAAGGGTCTACGACTACAGAGGGCTCCACAACAACTGAGTCATCGACCACCACAGAAGTGTCTACGACTACAGAGGGCTCCACAACAACCGAGTCATCGACTACCACAGAGGGCTCCACAACAACCGAGTCATCGACTACCACAGAAGTGTCTACGACTACAGAGGGCTCCACAACAGCTGAGTCATCGACCACCACAGAAGTGTCTACGACTACAGAGGGCTCCACAACAACCGAGTCATCGACTACCACAGAGGGCTCCACAACAACCGAGTCATCGACTACCACAGAGGGCTCCACAACAACCGAGTCATCGACTACCACAGAGGGCTCCACAACAACCGAGTCATCGACTACCACAGAAGGGTCTACGACTACAGAGGGCTCCACAACAACCGAGTCATCTACTACCACAGAAGGGTCTACGACTACAGAGGGCTCCACAACAACTGAGTCATCGACTACCACAGAGGGCTTCACAACAACTGAGTCATCGACTACCACAGAGGGCTCCACAACAACCGAGTCATCGACTACCACGGAAGGGTCTACGACTACAGAGGGCTCCACAACAACCGAGTCATCGACTACCACGGAAGGGTCTACGACTACAGAGGGATCCACAACAACCGAGTCATCGACTACCACAGAGGGCTCCACAACAACCGAGTCATCGACTACCACAGAGGGCTCCACAACAACCGAGTCATCGACTACCACAGAAGGGTCTACGACTACAGAGGGCTCCACAACAACCGAGTCATCGACTACCACAGAAGGGTCTACGACTACAGAGGGCTCCACAACAACCGAGTCATCTACTACCACAGAAGGGTCTACGACTACAGAGGGCTCCACAACAACTGAGTCATCGACTACCACAGAGGGCTCCACAACAACTGAGTCATCGACTACCACAGAAGGGTCTACGACTACAGAGGGTTCCACAACAACCGAGTCATCGACTACCACGGAAGGGTCTACGACTACAGAGGGCTCCACAACAACCGAGTCATCGACTACCACGGAAGGGTCTATAACTACAGAGGGATCCACAACAACCGAGTCATCGACTACCACAGAGGGCTCCACAACAACCGAGTCATCGACTACCACAGAGGGCTCCACAACAACCGAGTCATCGACTACCACAGAAGGGTCTACGACTATAGAGGGCTCCACAACAACCGAGTCATCGACTACCACAGAAGGGTCTACAACTACAGAGGGCTCCACAACAACCGAGTCTTCGACTACCACAGAGGGCTCCACATCAACCGAGTCATCGACTACCACAGAAGGGTCTACGACTACAGAGGGCTTCACAACAACCGAGTCATCGACTACCACAGAAGGGTCTAAGACTACAGAGGGCTCCACAACAACCGAGTCATCGACTACCACAGAAGGGTCTACGACTACAGAGGGCTCCACAACAACCGAGTCATCGACTACCACAGAGGGCTCCACAACAACCGAGTCATCGACTACCACAGAGGGCTCCACAACAACCGATTCATCGACTACCACAGAGGGCTCCACAATAACCGAGTCATCGACTACCACGGAAGGGTCTATAACTACAGAGGGATCCACAACAACCGAGTCATCGACTACCACAGAGGGCTCCACAACAACCGAGTCATCGACTACCACAGAGGGCTCCACAACAACCGATTCATCGACTACCACAGAGGGCTCCACAACAACCGAGTCATCGACTACCACGGAAGGGTCTATAACTACAGAGGGATCCACAACAACCGAGTCATCGACTACCACAGAGGGCTCCACAACAACCGAGTCATCGACTACCACAGAGGGCTCCACAACAACCGAGTCATCGACTACCACAGAAGGGTCTACGACTATAGAGGGCTCCACAACAACCGAGTCA
The DNA here is from genome assembly GCA_963978915.1 of Caenorhabditis parvicauda. Classification (NCBI taxonomy): domain Eukaryota; kingdom Metazoa; phylum Nematoda; class Chromadorea; order Rhabditida; family Rhabditidae; genus Caenorhabditis; species Caenorhabditis parvicauda. Next base: position 142,259 of record CAXBUI010000137.1, on the reverse strand, counting down.
TCGACTACCACAGAAGGGTCTACAACTACAGAGGGCTCCACAACAACCGAGTCTTCGACTACCACAGAGGGCTCCACATCAACCGAGTCATCGACTACCACAGAAGGGTCTACGACTACAGAGGGCTTCACAACAACCGAGTCATCGACTACCACAGAAGGGTCTAAGACTACAGAGGGCTCCACAACAACCGAGTCATCGACTACCACAGAAGGGTCTACGACTACAGAGGGCTCCACAACAACCGAGTCATCGACTACCACAGAGGGCTCCACAACAACCGAGTCATCGACTACCACAGAGGGCTCCACAACAACCGATTCATCGACTACCACAGAGGGCTCCACAATAACCGAGTCATCGACAACCACAGAAGGGTCTACGACTACAGAGGGCTCCACAACAACCGAGTCATCGACTACCACAGAAGGGTCTACGACTACAGAGGGCTCCACAACAACCGAGTCATCGACTACCACGGAAGGGTCTACGACTACAGAGGGCTCCACAACAACCGAGTCATCGACTACCACGGAAGGGTCTACGACTACAGAGGGATCCACAACAACCGAGTCATCGACTACCACAGAGGGCTCCACAACAACCGAGTCATCGACTACCACAGAGGGCTCCACAACAACCGAATCATCGACTACCACAGAAGGGTCTACGACTACAGAGGGCTCCACAACAACCGAGTCATCGACTACCACAGAAGGGTCTACGACTACAGAGGGCTCCACAACAACCGAGTCATCTACTACCACAGAAGGGTCTACGACTACAGAGGGCTCCACAACAACTGAGTCATCGACTACCACAGAGGGCTCCACAACAACTGAGTCATCGACTACCACAGAAGGGTCTACGACTACAGAGGGCTCCACAACAACCGAGTCATCTACTACCACAGAAGGGTCTACGACTACAGAGGGCTCCACAACAACTGAGTCATCGACTACCACAGAGGGCTCCACAACAACTGAGTCATCGACTACCACAGAAGGGTCTACGACTACAGAGGGTTCCACAACAACCGAGTCATCGACTACCACGGAAGGGTCTACGACTACAGAGGGCTCCACAACAACCGAGTCATCGACTACCACGGAAGGGTCTATAACTACAGAGGGATCCACAACAACCGAGTCATCGACTACCACAGAGGGCTCCACAACAACCGAGTCATCGACTACCACAGAGGGCTCCACAACAACCGAGTCATCGACTACCACAGAAGGGTCTACGACTATAGAGGGCTCCACAACAACCGAGTCATCGACTACCACAGAAGGGTCTACAACTACAGAGGGCTCCACAACAACCGAGTCTTCGACTACCACAGAGGGCTCCACATCAACCGAGTCATCGACTACCACAGAAGGGTCTACGACTACAGAGGGCTTCACAACAACCGAGTCATCGACTACCACAGAAGGGTCTAAGACTACAGAGGGCTCCACAACAACCGAGTCATCGACTACCACAGAAGGGTCTACGACTACAGAGGGCTCCACAACAACCGAGTCATCGACTACCACAGAGGGCTCCACAACAACCGAGTCATCGACTACCACAGAGGGCTCCACAACAACCGATTCATCGACTACCACAGAGGGCTCCACAATAACCGAGTCATCGACAACCACAGAAGGGTCTACGACTACAGAGGGCTCCACAACAACCGAGTCATCGACTACCACAGAAGGGTCTACGACTACAGAGGGCTCCACAACAACCGAGTCATCGACTACCACGGAAGGGTCTACGACTACAGAGGGCTCCACAACAACCGAGTCATCGACTACCACGGAAGGGTCTACGACTACAGAGGGATCCACAACAACCGAGTCATCGACTACCACAGAGGGCTCCACAACAACCGAGTCATCGACTACCACAGAGGGCTCCACAACAACCGAATCATCGACTACCACAGAAGGGTCTACGACTATAGAGGGCTCCACAACAACCGAGTCATCTACTACCACAGAAGGGTCTACGTCTACAGAGGGCTCCACAACAACTGAGTCATCGACTACCACAGAGGGCTCCACAACAACTGAGTCATCGACTACCACAGAAGGGTCTACGACTACAGAGGGTTCCACAACAACCGAGACATCGACTACCACAGAAGGGTCTATGACTACAGAGGGCTCCACAACAACCGAGTCATCGACTACCACAGAAGGGTCTACGACTACAGAGGGCTCCACAACAACCGAGTCTTCGACTACCACAGAGGGCTCCACAACAACTGAGTCATCGACTACCACAGAAGGGTCTACGACTACAGAGGGTTCCACAACAACCGAGTCATCGACTACCACAGAAGGGTCTACGACTACAGAGGGCTCCACAACAACCGAGTCATCTACTACCACAGAAGGGTCTACGACTACAGAGGGCTCCACAACAACTGAGTCATCGACTACCACAGAGGGCTCCACAACAACTGAGTCATCGACTACCACAGAAGGGTCTACGACTACAGAGGGTTCCACAACAACCGAGTCATCGACTACCACGGAAGGGTCTACGACTACAGAGGGCTCCACAACAACCGAGTCATCGACTACCACGGAAGGGTCTATAACTACAGAGGGATCCACAACAACCGAGTCATCGACTACCACAGAGGGCTCCACAACAACCGAGTCATCGACTACCACAGAGGGCTCCACAACAACCGAGTCATCGACTACCACAGAAGGGTCTACGACTATAGAGGGCTCCACAACAACCGAGTCATCGACTACCACAGAAGGGTCTACAACTACAGAGGGCTCCACAACAACCGAGTCTTCGACTACCACAGAGGGCTCCACATCAACCGAGTCATCGACTACCACAGAAGGGTCTACGACTACAGAGGGCTTCACAACAACCGAGTCATCGACTACCACAGAAGGGTCTAAGACTACAGAGGGCTCCACAACAACCGAGTCATCGACTACCACAGAAGGGTCTACGACTACAGAGGGCTCCACAACAACCGAGTCATCGACTACCACAGAGGGCTCCACAACAACCGAGTCATCGACTACCACAGAGGGCTCCACAACAACCGATTCATCGACTACCACAGAGGGCTCCACAATAACCGAGTCATCGACAACCACAGAAGGGTCTACGACTACAGAGGGCTCCACAACAACCGAGTCATCGACTACCACAGAAGGGTCTACGACTACAGAGGGCTCCACAACAACCGAGTCATCGACTACCACGGAAGGGTCTACGACTACAGAGGGCTCCACAACAACCGAGTCATCGACTACCACGGAAGGGTCTACGACTACAGAGGGATCCACAACAACCGAGTCATCGACTACCACAGAGGGCTCCACAACAACCGAGTCATCGACTACCACAGAGGGCTCCACAACAACCGAATCATCGACTACCACAGAAGGGTCTACGACTATAGAGGGCTCCACAAGAACCGAGTCATCTACTACCACAGAAGGGTCTACGTCTACAGAGGGCTCCACAACAACTGAGTCATCGACTACCACAGAGGGCTCCACAACAACTGAGTCATCGACTACCACAGAAGGGTCTACGACTACAGAGGGTTCCACAACAACCGAGACATCGACTACCACAGAAGGGTCTATGACTACAGAGGGCTCCACACCACAGAGGGCTCCACAACAACTGAGTCATCGACTACCACAGAAGGGTCTACGACTACAGAGGGTTCCACAACAACCGAGTCATCGACTACCACGGAAGGGTCTACGACTACAGAGGGCTCCACAACAACCGAGTCATCGACTACCACGGAAGGGTCTATAACTACAGAGGGATCCACAACAACCGAGTCATCGACTACCACAGAGGGCTCCACAACAACCGAGTCATCGACTACCACAGAGGGCTCCACAACAACCGAGTCATCGACTACCACAGAAGGGTCTACGACTACAGAGGGCTCCACAACAACCGAGTCATCGACTACCACAGAAGGGTCTACGACTACAGAGGGCTCCACAACACCCGAGTCATCGACTACCACGGAAGGGTCTACGACTACAGAGGGCTCCACAACAACCGAGTCATCGACTACCACAGAGGGCTCCACAACAACCGAGTCATCGACTACCACAGAAGGGTCTACGACTACAGAGGGCTCCACAACAACTGAGTCATCGACTACCACAGAAGGGTCTACGACTACAGAGGGTTCCACAACAACCGAGTCATCGACTACCACAGAAGGGTCTACGACTACAGAGGGCTCCACAACAACCGAGTCATCGATTACCACAGAAGGGTCTACGACTACAGAGGGCTCCACAACAACCGAGTCTTCGACTACCACAGAGGGCTCCACAACAACTGAGTCATCGACTACCACAGAAGGGTCTACGACTACAGAGGGTTCCACAACAACCGAGTCATCGACTACCACAGAAGGGTCTACGACTACAGAGGGCTCCACAACAACCGAGTCATCGACTACCACAGAAGGGTCTACGACTACAGAGGGCTCCACAACAACCGAGTCTTCGACTACCACAGAGGGCTCCACAACAACTGAGTCATCGACTACCACAGAAGGGTCTACGACTACAGAGGGTTCCACAACAACAGAGTCATCGACTACCACAGAAGGGTCTACGACTACAGAGGGCTCCACAACAACTGAGTCATCGACTACCACAGAGGGCTCCACAACAACTGAGTCATCGACTACCACAGAAGGGTCTACGACTACAGAGGGTTCCACAACAACCGAGTCATCGACTACCACAGAAGGGTCTACGACTACAGAGGGTTCCACAACAACCGAGTCATCGACTACCACAGAAGGGTCTACGACTACAGAGGGCTCCACAACAACCGAGTCTTCGACTACCACAGAAGGGTCTACGACTACAGAGGGCTCCACAACAACCGAGTCATCGACTACCACGTAAGGGTCTACGACTACAGAGGGCTCCACAACAACTGAGTCATCGACTACCACAGAGGGCTCCACAACAACTGAGTCATCGACTACCACAGAAGGGTCTACGACTACAGAGGGTTCCACAACAATCGAGTCATCGACTACCACAGAAGGGTCTACGACTACAGAGGGTTCCACAACAACCGAGTCATCGACTACCACAGAAGGGTCTACGACTACAGAGGGCTCCACAACAACCGAGTCTTCGACTACCACAGAAGGGTCTACGACTACAGAGGGCTCCACAACAACCGAGTCATCGACTACCACGGAAGGGTCTACGACTACAGAGGGCTCCACAACAACCGAGTCATCGACTACCACAGAAGGGTCTACGACTACAGAGGGCTCCACAACAACCGAGTCTTCGACTACCACAGAGGGCTCCACAACAACCGAGTCATCGACTACCACAGAGGGCTCCACAACAACCGACTCATCGACTACCACAGAAGGGTCTACGACTACAGAGAGTTCCACAACAATCGAGTCATCGACTACCACAGAAGGGTCTACGACTACAGAGGGTTCCACAACAACTGAGTCATCGACTACCACAGAGGGCTCCACAACAACTGAGTCATCGACTACCACAGAAGGGTCTACGACTACAGAGGGTTCCACAACAATCGAGTCATCGACTACCACAGAAGGGTCTACGACTACAGAGGGTTCCACAACAACCGAGTCATCGACTACCACAGAAGGGTCTACGACTACAGAGGGCTCCACAACAACCGAGTCTTCGACTACCACAGAAGGGTCTACGACTACAGAGGGCTCCACAACAACCGAGTCATCGACTACCACGGAAGGGTCTACGACTACAGAGGGCTCCACAACAACCGAGTCATCGACTACCACGGAAGGGTCTACGACTACAGAGGGATCCACAACAACCGAGTCATCGACTACCACAGAGGGCTCCACAACAACCGAGTCATCGACTACCACAGAGGGCTCCACAACAACCGAGTCATCGACTACCACAGAAGGGTCTACGACTACAGAGGGCTCCACAACAACTGAGTCACCGACTACCATAGAGGGCTCCACAACAACTGAGTCATCGACTACCACAGAAGGGTCTACGACTACAGAGGGTTCCACAACAACCGAGTCATCGACTACCACAGAAGGGTCTACGACTACAGAGGGCTCCACAACAACCGAGTCATCGACTACCACAGAAGGGTCTACGACTACAGAGGGCTCCACAACAACCGAGTTTTCGACTACCACAGAGGGCTCCACAACAACTGAGTCATCGACTACCACAGAAGGGTCTACGACTACAGAGGGTTCCACAACAACCGAGTCATCGACTACCACAGAAGGGTCTACGACTACAGAGGGCTCCACAACAACCGAGTCTTCGACTACCACAGAGGGCTCCACAACAACCGAGTCATCGACTACCACAGAAGGGTCTACGACTACAGAGGGCTCCACAACAACTGAGTCATCGACTACCACAGAGGGCTCCACAACAACTGAGTCATCGACTACCACAGAAGGGTCTACGACTACAGAGGGTTCCACAACAACCGAGTCATCGACTACCACAGAAGGGTCTACGACTACAGAGGGCTCCACAACAACCGAGTCATCGACTACCACAGAAGGGTCTACGACTACAGAGGGTTCCACAACAACCGAGTCATCGACTACCACAGAAGGGTCTACGACTACAGAGGGCTCCACAACAACCGAGTCATCGACTACCACAGAAGGGTCTACGACTACAGAGGGCTCCACAACAACCGAGTCTTCGACTACCACAGAGGGCTCCACAACAACTGAGTCATCGACTACCACAGAAGGGTCTACGACTACAGAGGGTTCCACAACAACCGAGTCATCGACTACCACAGAAGGGTCTACGACTACAGAGGGCTCCACAACAACCGAGTCATCGACTACCACAGAACGGTCTACGACTACAGAGGGCTCCACAACAACCGAGTCTTCGACTACCACAGAGGGCTCCACAACAACTGAGTCATCGACTACCACAGAAGGGTCTACGACTACAGAGGGTTCCACAACAACCGAGTCATCGACTACCACAGAAGGGTCTACGACTACAGAGGGCTCCACAACAACTGAGTCATCGACTACCACAGAGGGCTCCACAACAACTGAGTCATCGACTACCACAGAAGGGTCTACGATTACAGAGGGTTCCACAACAACCGAGTCATCGACTACCACAGAAGGGTCTACGACTACAGAGGGTTCCACAACAACCGAGTCATCGACTACCACAGAAGGGTCTACGACTACAGAGGGCTCCACAACAACCAAGTCTTCGACTACCACAGAAGGGTCTACGACTACAGAGGGCTCCACAACAACCGAGTCGTCGACTACCACGTAAGGGTCTACGACTACAGAGGGCTCCACAACAACTGAGTCATCGACTACCACAGAGGGCTCCACAACAACTGAGTCATCGACTACCACAGAAGGGTCTACGACTACAGAGGGTTCCACAACAATCGAGTCATCGACTACCACAGAAGGGTCTACGACTACAGAGGGTTCCACAACAACCGAGTCATCGACTACCACAGAAGGGTCTACGACTACAGAGGGCTCCACAACAACCGAGTCTTCGACTACCACAGAAGGGTCTACGACTACAGAGGGCTCCACAACAACCGAGTCATCGACTACCACGGAAGGGTCTACGACTACAGAGGGCTCCACAACAACCGAGTCATCGACTACCACAGAAGGGTCTACGACTACAGAGGGCTCCACAACAACCGAGTCTTCGACTACCACATAGGGCTCCACAACAACCGAGTCATCGACTACCACAGAGGGCTCCACAACAACCGACTCATCGACTACCACAGAAGGGTCTACGACTACAGAGGGTTCCACAACAACCGAGTCATCGACTACCACAGAAAGGTCTACGACTACAGAGGGCTCCACAACAACCGAGTCATCTACTACCACAGAAGGGTCTACGACTACAGAGGGCTCCACAACAACTGAGTCATCGACTACCACAGAGGGCTCCACAACAACTGAGTCATCGACTACCACAGAAGGGTCTACGACTACAGAGGGTTCCACAACAACCGAGTCATCGACTACCACAGAAGGGTCTACGACTACAGAGGGTTCCACAACAACCGAGTCATCGACTACCACAGAAGGGTCTACGACTACAGAGGGCTCCACAACAATCGAGTCTTCGACTACCACAGAAGGGTCTACGACTACAGAGGGCTCCACAACAACCGAGTCATCGACTACCACGGAAGGGTCTACGACTACAGAGGGCTCCACAACAACTGAGTCATCGACTACCACAGAGGGCTCCACAACAACTGAGTCATCGACTACCACAGAAGGGTCTACGACTACAGAGGGTTCCACAACAACCGAGTCATCGACTACCACAGAAGGGTCTACGACTACAGAGGGTTCCACAACAACCGAGTCATCGACTACCACAGAAGGGTCTACGACTACAGAGGGCTCCACAACAACCGAGTCTTCGACTACCACATAGGGCTCCACAACAACCGAGTCATCGACTACCACAGAAGGGTCTACGACTACAGAGGGCTCCACAACAACCGAGTCATCGACTACCACAGAGGGCTCCACAACAACCGAGTCATCGACTACCACAGAAGGGTCTACGACTACAGAGGGCTCCACAACAACCGAGTCATCGACTACCACAGAAGGGTCTACGACTACAGAGGGTTCCACAACAACCGAGTCATCGACTACCACAGAAGGGTCTACGACTACAGAGGGCTCCACAACAACCGAGTCATCGACTACCACAGAAGGGTCTACGACTACAGAGGGCTCCACAACAACCGAGTCTTCGACTACCACAGAGGGCTCCACAACAACCGAGTCATCGACTACCACAGAAGGGTCTACGACTACAGAGGGCTCCACAACAACCGAGTCATCGACTACCACAGAGGGCTCCACAACAACCGAGTCATCGACTACCACAGAAGGGTCTACGACTACAGAGGGCTCCACAACAACCGAGTCATCGACTACCACAGAAGGGTCTACGACTACAGAGGGTTCCACAACAACCGAGTCATCGACTACCACAGAAGGGTCTACGACTACAGAGGGCTCCACAACAACCGAGTCTTCGACTACCACAGAAGGGTCTACGACTACAGAGGGCTCCACAACAACCGAGTCATCGACTACCACGGAAGGGTCTACGACTACAGAGGGCTCCACAACAACCGAGTCATCGACTACCACAGAAGGGTCTACGACTACAGAGGGCTCCACAACAACCGAGTCTTCGACTACCACAGAGGGCTCCACAACAACCGAGTCATCGACTACCACAGAGGGCTCCACAACAACCGACTCATCGACTACCACAGAAGGGTCTACGACTACAGAGAGTTCCACAACAATCGAGTCATCGACTACCACAGAAGGGTCTACGACTACAGAGGGTTCCACAACAACTGAGTCATCGACTACCACAGAGGGCTCCACAACAACTGAGTCATCGACTACCACAGAAGGGTCTACGACTACAGAGGGTTCCACAACAATCGAGTCATCGACTACCACAGAAGGGTCTACGACTACAGAGGGTTCCACAACAACCGAGTCATCGACTACCACAGAAGGGTCTACGACTACAGAGGGCTCCACAACAACCGAGTCTTCGACTACCACAGAAGGGTCTACGACTACAGAGGGCTCCACAACAACCGAGTCATCGACTACCACGGAAGGGTCTACGACTACAGAGGGCTCCACAACAACCGAGTCATCGACTACCACGGAAGGGTCTACGACTACAGAGGGATCCACAACAACCGAGTCATCGACTACCACAGAGGGCTCCACAACAACCGAGTCATCGACTACCACAGAGGGCTCCACAACAACCGAGTCATCGACTACCACAGAAGGGTCTACGACTACAGAGGGCTCCACAACAACTGAGTCATCGACTACCATAGAGGGCTCCACAACAACTGAGTCATCGACTACCACAGAAGGGTCTACGACTACAGAGGGTTCCACAACAACCGAGTCATCGACTACCACAGAAGGGTCTACGACTACAGAGGGCTCCACAACAACCGAGTCATCGACTACCACAGAAGGGTCTACGACTACAGAGGGCTCCACAACAACCGAGTTTCGACTACCACAGAGGGCTCCACAACAACTGAGTCATCGACTACCACAGAAGGGTCTACGACTACAGAGGGTTCCACAACAACCGAGTCATCGACTACCACAGAAGGGTCTACGACTACAGAGGGCTCCACAACAACCAAGTCTTCGACTACCACAGAAGGGTCTACGACTACAGAGGGCTCCACAACAACCGAGTCATCGACTACCACGTAAGGGTCTACGACTACAGAGGGCTCCACAACAACTGAGTCATCGACTACCACAGAGGGCTCCACAACAACTGAGTCATCGACTACCACAGAAGGGTCTACGACTACAGAGGGTTCCACAACAATCGAGTCATCGACTACCACAGAAGGGTCTACGACTACAGAGGGTTCCACAACAACCGAGTCATCGACTACCACAGAAGGGTCTACGACTACAGAGGGCTCCACAACAACCGAGTCTTCGACTACCACAGAAGGGTCTACGACTACAGAGGGCTCCACAACAACCGAGTCATCGACTACCACGGAAGGGTCTACGACTACAGAGGGCTCCACAACAACCGAGTCATCGACTACCACAGAAGGGTCTACGACTACAGAGGGCTCCACAACAACCGAGTCTTCGACTACCACATAGGGCTCCACAACAACCGAGTCATCGACTACCACAGAGGGCTCCACAACAACCGACTCATCGACTACCACAGAAGGGTCTACGACTACAGAGGGTTCCACAACAACCGAGTCATCGACTACCACAGAAGGGTCTACGACTACAGAGGGCTCCACAACAACCGAGTCATCTACTACCACAGAAGGTCTACGACTACAGAGGGCTCCACAACAACTGAGTCATCGACTACCACAGAGGGCTCCACAACAACTGAGTCATCGACTACCACAGAAGGGTCTACGACTACAGAGGGTTCCACAACAACCGAGTCATCGACTACCACAGAAGGGTCTACGACTACAGAGGGTTCCACAACAACCGAGTCATCGACTACCACAGAAGGGTCTACGACTACAGAGGGCTCCACAACAATCGAGTCTTCGACTACCACAGAAGGGTCTACGACTACAGAGGGCTCCACAACAACCGAGTCATCGACTACCACGGAAGGGTCTACGACTACAGAGGACTACAGAGGGCTCCACAACAACCGAGTCATCGACTACCACGGAAGGGTCTACGACTACAGAGGGCTCCACAACAACTGAGTCATCGACTACCACAGAGGGCTCCACAACAACTGAGTCATCGACTACCACAGAAGGGTCTACGACTACAGAGGGTTCCACAACAACCGAGTCATCGACTACCACAGAAGGGTCTACGACTACAGAGGGTTCCACAACAACCGAGTCATCGACTACCACAGAAGGGTCTACGACTACAGAGGGCTCCACAACAACCGAGTCTTCGACTACCACATAGGGCTCCACAACAACCGAGTCATCGACTACCACAGAAGGGTCTACGACTACAGAGGGCTCCACAACAACCGAGTCATCGACTACCACAGAGGGCTCCACAACAACCGAGTCATCGACTACCACAGAAGGGTCTACGACTACAGAGGGCTCCACAACAACCGAGTCATCGACTACCACAGAAGGGTCTACGACTACAGAGGGTTCCACAACAACCGAGTCATCGACTACCACAGAAGGGTCCACTACAGAGGGTTCAACAACCGAGTCATCGACGACTACAGAGGGCTCCACAACAACCGAGTCATCGACTACCACAGAAGGGTCTACGACTACAGAGGGCTCCACAACAACCGAGTCTTCGACTACCACAGAGGGCTCCACAACAACCGAGTCATCGACTACCACAGAAGGGTCTACGACTACAGAGGGCTCCACAACAACCGAGTCATCGACTACCACAGAGGGCTCCACAACAACCGAGTCATCGACTACCACAGAAGGGTCTACGACTACAGAGGGCTCCACAACAACCGAGTCATCGACTACCACAGAAGGGTCTACGACTACAGAGGGTTCCACAACAACCGAGTCATCGACTACCACAGAAGGGTCTACGACTACAGAGGGCTCCACAACAACCGAGTCTTCGACTACCACAGAAGGGTCTACGACTACAGAGGGCTCCACAACAACCGAGTCATCGACTACCACGGAAGGGTCTACGACTACAGAGGGCTCCACAACAACCGAGTCATCGACTACCACAGAAGGGTCTACGACTACAGAGGGCTCCACAACAACCGAGTCTTCGACTACCACAGAGGGCTCCACAACAACCGAGTCATCGACTACCACAGAGGGCTCCACAACAACCGACTCATCGACTACCACAGAAGGGTCTACGACTACAGAGAGTTCCACAACAATCGAGTCATCGACTACCACAGAAGGGTCTACGACTACAGAGGGTTCCACAACAACTGAGTCATCGACTACCACAGAGGGCTCCACAACAACTGAGTCATCGACTACCACAGAAGGGTCTACGACTACAGAGGGTTCCACAACAATCGAGTCATCGACTACCACAGAAGGGTCTACGACTACAGAGGGTTCCACAACAACCGAGTCATCGACTACCACAGAAGGGTCTACGACTACAGAGGGCTCCACAACAACCGAGTCTTCGACTACCACAGAAGGGTCTACGACTACAGAGGGCTCCACAACAACCGAGTCATCGACTACCACGGAAGGGTCTACGACTACAGAGGGCTCCACAACAACCGAGTCATCGACTACCACGGAAGGGTCTACGACTACAGAGGGATCCACAACAACCGAGTCATCGACTACCACAGAGGGCTCCACAACAACCGAGTCATCGACTACCACAGAGGGCTCCACAACAACCGAGTCATCGACTACCACAGAAGGGTCTACGACTACAGAGGGCTCCACAACAACTGAGTCATCGACTACCATAGAGGGCTCCACAACAACTGAGTCATCGACTACCACAGAAGGGTCTACGACTACAGAGGGTTCCACAACAACCGAGTCATCGACTACCACAGAAGGGTCTACGACTACAGAGGGCTCCACAACAACCGAGTCATCGACTACCACAGAAGGGTCTACGACTACAGAGGGCTCCACAACAACCGAGTTTTCGACTACCACAGAGGGCTCCACAACAACTGAGTCATCGACTACCACAGAAGGGTCTACGACTACAGAGGGTTCCACAACAACCGAGTCATCGACCCACAGAAGGGTCTACGACTACAGAGGGCTCCACAACAACCGAGTCTTCGACTACCACAGAGGGCTCCACAACAACCGAGTCATCGACTACCACAGAAGGGTCTACGACTACAGAGGGCTCCACAACAACTGAGTCATCGACTACCACAGAGGGCTCCACAACAACTGAGTCATCGACTACCACAGAAGGGTCTACGACTACAGAGGGTTCCACAACAACCGAGTCATCGACTACCACAGAAGGGTCTACGACTACAGAGGGCTCCACAACAACCGAGTCATCGACTACCACAGAAGGGTCTACGACTACAGAGGGTTCCACAACAACCGAGTCATCGACTACCACAGAAGGGTCTACGACTACAGAGGGCTCCACAACAACCGAGTCATCGACTACCACAGAAGGGTCTACGACTACAGAGGGCTCCACAACAACCGAGTCTTCGACTACCACAGAGGGCTCCACAACAACTGAGTCATCGACTACCACAGAAGGGTCTACGACTACAGAGGGTTCCACAACAACCGAGTCATCGACTACCACAGAAGGGTCTACGACTACAGAGGGCTCCACAACAACCGAGTCATCGACTACCACAGAACGGTCTACGACTACAGAGGGCTCCACAACAACCGAGTCTTCGACTACCACAGAGGGCTCCACAACAACTGAGTCATCGACTACCACAGAAGGGTCTACGACTACAGAGGGTTCCACAACAACCGAGTCATCGACTACCACAGAAGGGTCTACGACTACAGAGGGCTCCACAACAACTGAGTCATCGACTACCACAGAGGGCTCCACAACAACTGAGTCATCGACTACCACAGAAGGGTCTACGACTACAGAGGGTTCCACAACAACCGAGTCATCGACTACCACAGAAGGGTCTACGACTACAGAGGGTTCCACAACAACCGAGTCATCGACTACCACAGAAGGGTCTACGACTACAGAGGGCTCCACAACAACCAAGTCTTCGACTACCACAGAAGTCTACGACTACAGAGGGCTCCACAACAACCGAGTCATCGACTACCACGTAAGGGTCTACGACTACAGAGGGCTCCACAACAACTGAGTCATCGACTACCACAGAGGGCTCCACAACAACTGAGTCATCGACTACCACAGAAGGGTCTACGACTACAGAGGGTTCCACAACAATCGAGTCATCGACTACCACAGAAGGGTCTACGACTACAGAGGGTTCCACAACAACCGAGTCATCGACTACCACAGAAGGGTCTACGACTACAGAGGGCTCCACAACAACCGAGTCTTCGACTACCACAGAAGGGTCTACGACTACAGAGGGCTCCACAACAACCGAGTCATCGACTACCACGGAAGGGTCTACGACTACAGAGGGCTCCACAACAACCGAGTCATCGACTACCACAGAAGGGTCTACGACTACAGAGGGCTCCACAACAACCGAGTCTTCGACTACCACATAGGGCTCCACAACAACCGAGTCATCGACTACCACAGAGGGCTCCACAACAACCGACTCATCGACTACCACAGAAGGGTCTACGACTACAGAGGGTTCCACAACAACCGAGTCATCGACTACCACAGAAAGGTCTACGACTACAGAGGGCTCCACAACAACCGAGTCATCTACTACCACAGAAGGGTCTACGACTACAGAGGGCTCCACAACAACTGAGTCATCGACTACCACAGAGGGCTCCACAACAACTGAGTCATCGACTACCACAGAAGGGTCTACGACTACAGAGGGTTCCACAACAACCGAGTCATCGACTACCACAGAAGGGTCTACGACTACAGAGGGTTCCACAACAACCGAGTCATCGACTACCACAGAAGGGTCTACGACTACAGAGGGCTCCACAACAACCGAGTCTTCGACTACCACAGAAGGGTCTACGACTACAGAGGGCTCCACAACAACCGAGTCATCGACTACCACGGAAGGGTCTACGACTACAGAGGGCTCCACAACAACTGAGTCATCGACTACCACAGAGGGCTCCACAACAACTGAGTCATCGACTACCACAGAAGGGTCTACGACTACAGAGGGTTCCACAACAACCGAGTCATCGACTACCACAGAAGGGTCTACGACTACAGAGGGTTCCACAACAACCGAGTCATCGACTACCACAGAAGGGTCTACGACTACAGAGGGCTCCACAACAACCGAGTCTTCGACTACCACATAGGGCTCCACAACAACCGAGTCATCGACTACCACAGAGGGCTCCACAACAACCGACTCATCGACTACCACAGAAGGGTCTACGACTACAGAGGGTTCCACAACAACCGAGTCATCGACTACCACAGAAGGGTCTACGACTACAGAGGGCTCCACAACAACCGAGTCATCTACTACCACAGAAGGGTCTACGACTACAGAGGGCTCCACAACAACTGAGTCATCGACTACCACAGAGGGCTCCACAACAACTGAGTCATCGACTACCACAGAAGGGTCTACGACTACAGAGGGTTCCACAACAACCGAGTCATCGACTACCACAGAAGGGTCTACGACTACAGAGGGTTCCACAACAACCGAGTCATCGACTACCACAGAAGGGTCTACGACTACAGAGGGCTCCACAACAACCGAGTCTTCGACTACCACAGAAGGGTCTACGACTACAGAGGGCTCCACAACAACCGAGTCATCGACTACCACGGAAGGGTCTACGACTACAGAGGGCTCCACAACAACCGAGTCATCGACTACCACGGAAGGGTCTACGACTACAGAGGGATCCACAACAACCGAGTCATCGACTACCACAGAGGGCTCCACAACAACCGAGTCATCGACTACCACAGAGGGCTCCACAACAACCGAATCATCGACTACCACAGAAGGGTCTACGACTATAGAGGGCTCCACAACAACCGAGTCATCTACTACCACAGAAGGGTCTACGTCTACAGAGGGCTCCACAACAACTGAGTCATCGACTACCACAGAGGGCTCCACAACAACTGAGTCATCGACTACCACAGAAGGGTCTACGACTACAGAGGGTTCCACAACAACCGAGACATCGACTACCACAGAAGGGTCTATGACTACAGAGGGCTCCACAACAACCGAGTCATCGACTACCACAGAAGGGTCTACGACTACAGAGGGCTCCACAACAACCGAGTCTTCGACTACCACAGAGGGCTCCACAACAACTGAGTCATCGACTACCACAGAAGGGTCTACGACTACAGAGGGTTCCACAACAACCGAGTCATCGACTACCACAGAAGGGTCTACGACTACAGAGGGCTCCACAACAACCGAGTCATCTACTACCACAGAAGGGTCTACGACTACAGAGGGCTCCACAACAACTGAGTCATCGACTACCACAGAGGGCTCCACAACAACTGAGTCATCGACTACCACAGAAGGGTCTACGACTACAGAGGGTTCCACAACAACCGAGTCATCGACTACCACGGAAGGGTCTACGACTACAGAGGGCTCCACAACAACCGAGTCATCGACTACCACGGAAGGGTCTATAACTACAGAGGGATCCACAACAACCGAGTCATCGACTACCACAGAGGGCTCCACAACAACCGAGTCATCGACTACCACAGAGGGCTCCACAACAACCGAGTCATCGACTACCACAGAAGGGTCTACGACTACAGAGGGCTCCACAACAACCGAGTCATCGACTACCACAGAAGGGTCTACGACTACAGAGGGCTCCACAACACCCGAGTCATCGACTACCACGGAAGGGTCTACGACTACAGAGGGCTCCACAACAACCGAGTCATCGACTACCACAGAGGGCTCCACAACAACCGAGTCATCGACTACCACAGAAGGGTCTACGACTACAGAGGGCTCCACAACAACCGAGTCATCGACTACCACGGAAGGGTCAACGACTACAGAGGGCTCCACAACAACCGAGTCATCGACTACCACAGAAGGGTCTACAACTACAGAGGGCTCCACAACAACCGAGTCTTCGACTACCACAGAAGGGTCTACGACTACAGAGGGCTTCACAACAACCGAGTCATCGACTACCACAGAAGGGTCTACGACTACAGAGGGCTCCACAACAACCGAGTCATCGACTACCACAGAAGGGTCTACGACTACAGAGGGCTCCACAACAACCGAGTCATCGACTACCACAGAAGGGTCTACGACTACAGAGGGCTTCACAACAACCGAGACATCGACTACCACAGAAGGGTCTACGACTACAGAGGGCTCCACAACAACCGAGTCATCGACTACCACAGAAGGGTCTACGACTACAGAGGGCTTCACTACAACCGAGTCATCGACTACCACAGAAGGGTCTACGACTACAGAGGGCTCCACAACAACCGAGTCATCGACTACCACAGAAGGGTCTACGACTACAGAGGGCTCCACAACAACCGAGTCATCGACTACCACAGAGGGCTCCACAACAACCGAGTCATCGACTACCACAGAGGGCTCCACAACAACCGATTCATCGACTACCACAGAGGGCTCCACAATAACCGAGTCATCGACAACCACAGAAGGGTCTACGACTACAGAGGGCTCCACAACAACCGAGTCATCGACTACCACAGAAGGGTCTACGACTACAGAGGGCTCCACAACAACTGAGTCATCGACCACCACAGAAGTGTCTACGACTACAGAGGGCTCCACAACAACCGAGTCATCGACTACCACAGAGGGCTCCACAACAACCGAGTCATCGACTACCACAGAAGTGTCTACGACTACAGAGGGCTCCACAACAGCTGAGTCATCGACCACCACTGAAGTGTCTACGACTACAGAGGGCTCCACAACAACCGAGTCATCGACTACCACAGAGGGCTCCACAACAACCGAGTCATCGACTACCACAGAGGGCTCCACAACAACCGAGTCATCGACTACCACAGAGGGCTCCACAACAACCGAGTCATCGACTACCACAGAAGGGTCTTCGACTACAGAGGGCTCCACAACAACCGAGTCATCTACTACCACAGAAGGGTCTACGACTACAGAGGGCTCCACAACAACTGAGTCATCGACTACCACAGAGGGCTTCACAACAACTGAGTCATCGACTACCACAGAGGGCTCCACAACAACCGAGTCATCGACTACCACGGAAGGGTCTACGACTACAGAGGGCTCCACAACAACCGAGTCATCGACTACCACGGAAGGGTCTACGACTACAGAGGGATCCACAACAACCGAGTCATCGACTACCACAGAGGGCTCCACAACAACCGAGTCATCGACTACCACAGAGGGCTCCACAACAACCGAGTCATCGACTACCACAGAAGGGTCTACGACTACAGAGGGCTCCACAACAACCGAGTCATCGACTACCACAGAAGGGTCTACGACTACAGAGGGCTCCAAAACAACCGAGTCATCTACTACCACAGAAGGGTCTACGACTACAGAGGGCTCCACAACAACTGAGTCATCGACTACCACAGAGGGCTCCACAACAACTGAGTCATCGACTACCACAGAAGGGTCTACGACTATAGAGGGCTCCACAACAACCGAGTCATCTACTACCACAGAAGGGTCTACGTCTACAGAGGGCTCCACAACAACTGAGTCATCGACTACCACAGAGGGCTCCACAACAACTGAGTCATCGACTACCACAGAAGGGTCTACGACTACAGAGGGTTCCACAACAACCGAGACATCGACTACCACAGAAGGGTCTATGACTACAGAGGGCTCCACAACAACCGAGTCATCGACTACCACAGAAGGGTCTACGACTACAGAGGGCTCCACAACAACCGAGTCTTCGACTACCACAGAGGGCTCCACAACAACTGAGTCATCGACTACCACAGAAGGGTCTACGACTACAGAGGGTTCCACAACAACCGAGTCATCGACTACCACAGAAGGGTCTACGACTACAGAGGGCTCCACAACAACCGAGTCATCTACTACCACAGAAGGGTCTACGACTACAGAGGGCTCCACAACAACTGAGTCATCGACTACCACAGAGGGCTCCACAACAACTGAGTCATCGACTACCACAGAAGGGTCTACGACTACAGAGGGTTCCACAACAACCGAGTCATCGACTACCACGGAAGGGTCTACGACTACAGAGGGCTCCACAACAACCGAGTCATCGACTACCACGGAAGGGTCTATAACTACAGAGGGATCCACAACAACCGAGTCATCGACTACCACAGAGGGCTCCACAACAACCGAGTCATCGACTACCACAGAGGGCTCCACAACAACCGAGTCATCGACTACCACAGAAGGGTCTACGACTACAGAGGGCTCCACAACAACCGAGTCATCGACTACCACAGAAGGGTCTACGACTACAGAGGGCTCCACAACACCCGAGTCATCGACTACCACGGAAGGGTCTACGACTACAGAGGGCTCCACAACAACCGAGTCATCGACTACCACAGAGGGCTCCACAACAACCGAGTCATCGACTACCACAGAAGGGTCTACGACTACAGAGGGCTCCACAACAACCGAGTCATCGACTACCACGGAAGGGTCAACGACTACAGAGGGCTCCACAACAACCGAGTCATCGACTACCACAGAAGGGTCTACAACTACAGAGGGCTCCACAACAACCGAGTCTTCGACTACCACAGAAGGGTCTACGACTACAGAGGGCTTCACAACAACCGAGTCATCGACTACCACAGAAGGGTCTACGACTACAGAGGGCTCCACAACAACCGAGTCATCGACTACCACAGAAGGGTCTACGACTACAGAGGGCTCCACAACAACCGAGTCATCGACTACCACAGAAGGGTCTACGACTACAGAGGGCTTCACAACAACCGAGACATCGACTACCACAGAAGGGTCTACGACTACAGAGGGCTCCACAACAACCGAGTCATCGACTACCACAGAAGGGTCTACGACTACAGAGGGCTTCACAACAACCGAGTCATCGACTACCACAGAAGGGTCTACGACTACAGAGGGCTCCACAACAACCGAGTCATCGACTACCACAGAAGGGTCTACGACTACAGAGGGCTCCACAACAACCGAGTCATCGACTACCACAGAGGGCTCCACAACAACCGAGTCATCGACTACCACAGAGGGCTCCACAACAACCGATTCATCGACTACCACAGAGGGCTCCACAATAACCGAGTCATCGACAACCACAGAAGGGTCTACGACTACAGAGGGCTCCACAACAACCGAGTCATCGACTACCACAGAAGGGTCTACGACTACAGAGGGCTCCACAACAACTGAGTCATCGACCACCACAGAAGTGTCTACGACTACAGAGGGCTCCACAACAACCGAGTCATCGACTACCACAGAGGGCTCCACAACAACCGAGTCATCGACTACCACAGAAGTGTCTACGACTACAGAGGGCTCCACAACAGCTGAGTCATCGACCACCACAGAAGTGTCTACGACTACAGAGGGCTCCACAACAACCGAGTCATCGACTACCACAGAGGGCTCCACAACAACCGAGTCATCGACTACCACAGAGGGCTCCACAACAACCGAGTCATCGACTACCACAGAGGGCTCCACAACAACCGAGTCATCGACTACCACAGAAGGGTCTTCGACTACAGAGGGCTCCACAACAACCGAGTCATCTACTACCACAGAAGGGTCTACGACTACAGAGGGCTCCACAACAACTGAGTCATCGACTACCACAGAGGGCTTCACAACAACTGAGTCATCGACTACCACAGAGGGCTCCACAACAACCGAGTCATCGACTACCACGGAAGGGTCTACGACTACAGAGGGCTCCAAAACAACCGAGTCATCTACTACCACAGAAGGGTCTACGACTACAGAGGGCTCCACAACAACTGAGTCATCGACTACCACAGAGGGCTCCACAACAACTGAGTCATCGACTACCACAGAAGGGTCTACGACTATAGAGGGCTCCACAACAACCGAGTCATCTACTACCACAGAAGGGTCTACGTCTACAGAGGGCTCCACAACAACTGAGTCATCGACTACCACAGAGGGCTCCACAACAACTGAGTCATCGACTACCACAGAAGGGTCTACGACTACAGAGGGTTCCACAACAACCGAGACATCGACTACCACAGAAGGGTCTATGACTACAGAGGGCTCCACAACAACCGAGTCATCGACTACCACAGAAGGGTCTACGACTACAGAGGGCTCCACAACAACCGAGTCTTCGACTACCACAGAGGGCTCCACAACAACTGAGTCATCGACTACCACAGAAGGGTCTACGACTACAGAGGGTTCCACAACAACCGAGTCATCGACTACCACAGAAGGGTCTACGACTACAGAGGGCTCCACAACAACCGAGTCATCTACTACCACAGAAGGGTCTACGACTACAGAGGGCTCCACAACAACTGAGTCATCGACTACCACAGAGGGCTCCACAACAACTGAGTCATCGACTACCACAGAAGGGTCTACGACTACAGAGGGTTCCACAACAACCGAGTCATCGACTACCACGGAAGGGTCTACGACTACAGAGGGCTCCACAACAACCGAGTCATCGACTACCACGGAAGGGTCTATAACTACAGAGGGATCCACAACAACCGAGTCATCGACTACCACAGAGGGCTCCACAACAACCGAGTCATCGACTACCACAGAGGGCTCCACAACAACCGAGTCATCGACTACCACAGAAGGGTCTACGACTACAGAGGGCTCCACAACAACCGAGTCATCGACTACCACAGAAGGGTCTACGACTACAGAGGGCTCCACAACACCCGAGTCATCGACTACCACGGAAGGGTCTACGACTACAGAGGGCTCCACAACAACCGAGTCATCGACTACCACAGAGGGCTCCACAACAACCGAGTCATCGACTACCACAGAAGGGTCTACGACTACAGAGGGCTCCACAACAACCGAGTCATCGACTACCACGGAAGGGTCAACGACTACAGAGGGCTCCACAACAACCGAGTCATCGACTACCACAGAAGGGTCTACAACTACAGAGGGCTCCACAACAACCGAGTCTTCGACTACCACAGAAGGGTCTACGACTACAGAGGGCTTCACAACAACCGAGTCATCGACTACCACAGAAGGGTCTACGACTACAGAGGGCTCCACAACAACCGAGTCATCGACTACCACAGAAGGGTCTACGACTACAGAGGGCTCCACAACAACCGAGTCATCGACTACCACAGAAGGGTCTACGACTACAGAGGGCTTCACAACAACCGAGACATCGACTACCACAGAAGGGTCTACGACTACAGAGGGCTCCACAACAACCGAGTCATCGACTACCACAGAAGGGTCTACGACTACAGAGGGCTTCACAACAACCGAGTCATCGACTACCACAGAAGGGTCTACGACTACAGAGGGCTCCACAACAACCGAGTCATCGACTACCACAGAAGGGTCTACGACTACAGAGGGCTCCACAACAACCGAGTCATCGACTACCACAGAGGGCTCCACAACAACCGAGTCATCGACTACCACAGAGGGCTCCACAACAACCGATTCATCGACTACCACAGAGGGCTCCACAATAACCGAGTCATCGACAACCACAGAAGGGTCTACGACTACAGAGGGCTCCACAACAACCGAGTCATCGACTACCACAGAAGGGTCTACGACTACAGAGGGCTCCACAACAACTGAGTCATCGACCACCACAGAAGTGTCTACGACTACAGAGGGCTCCACAACAACCGAGTCATCGACTACCACAGAGGGCTCCACAACAACCGAGTCATCGACTACCACAGAAGTGTCTACGACTACAGAGGGCTCCACAACAGCTGAGTCATCGACCACCACAGAAGTGTCTACGACTACAGAGGGCTCCACAACAACCGAGTCATCGACTACCACAGAGGGCTCCACAACAACCGAGTCATCGACTACCACAGAGGGCTCCACAACAACCGAGTCATCGACTACCACAGAGGGCTCCACAACAACCGAGTCATCGACTACCACAGAAGGGTCTTCGACTACAGAGGGCTCCACAACAACCGAGTCATCTACTACCACAGAAGGGTCTACGACTACAGAGGGCTCCACAACAACTGAGTCATCGACTACCACAGAGGGCTTCACAACAACTGAGTCATCGACTACCACAGAGGGCTCCACAACAACCGAGTCATCGACTACCACGGAAGGGTCTACGACTACAGAGGGCTCCACAACAACCGAGTCATCGACTACCACGGAAGGGTCTACGACTACAGAGGGATCCACAACAACCGAGTCATCGACTACCACAGAGGGCTCCACAACAACCGAGTCATCGACTACCACAGAGGGCTCCACAACAACCGAGTCATCGACTACCACAGAAGGGTCTACGACTACAGAGGGCTCCACAACAACCGAGTCATCGACTACCACAGAAGGGTCTACGACTACAGAGGGCTCCACAACAACCGAGTCATCTACTACCACAGAAGGGTCTACGACTACAGAGGGCTCCACAACAACTGAGTCATCGACTACCACAGAGGGCTCCACAACAACTGAGTCATCGACTACCACAGAAGGGTCTACGACTACAGAGGGTTCCACAACAACCGAGTCATCGACTACCACGGAAGGGTCTACGACTACAGAGGGCTCCACAACAACCGAGTCATCGACTACCACGGAAGGGTCTATAACTACAGAGGGATCCACAACAACCGAGTCATCGACTACCACAGAGGGCTCCACAACAACCGAGTCATCGACTACCACAGAGGGCTCCACAACAACCGAGTCATCGACTACCACAGAAGGGTCTACGACTATAGAGGGCTCCACAACAACCGAGTCATCGACTACCACAGAAGGGTCTACAACTACAGAGGGCTCCACAACAACCGAGTCTTCGACTACCACAGAGGGCTCCACATCAACCGAATCATCGACTACCACAGAAGGGTCTACGACTACAGAGGGCTTCACAACAACCGAGTCATCGACTACCACAGAAGGGTCTAAGACTACAGAGGGCTCCACAACAACCGAGTCATCGACTACCACAGAAGGGTCTACGACTACAGAGGGCTCCACAACAACCGAGTCATCGACTACCACAGAGGGCTCCACAACAACCGAGTCATCGACTACCACAGAGGGCTCCACAACAACCGATTCATCGACTACCACAGAGGGCTCCACAATAACCGAGTCATCGACAACCACAGAAGGGTCTACGACTACAGAGGGCTCCACAACAACCGAGTCATCGACTACCACAGAAGGGTCTACGACTACAGAGGGCTCCACAACAACCGAGTCATCGACTACCACGGAAGGGTCTACGACTACAGAGGGATCCACAACAACCGAGTCATCGACTACCACAGAGGGCTCCACAACAACCGAGTCATCGACTACCACAGAGGGCTCCACAACAACCGAGTCATCGACTACCACAGAAGGGTCTACGACTACAGAGGGCTCCACAACAACCGAGTCATCGACTACCACAGAAGGGTCTACGACTACAGAGGGCTCCACAACAACCGAGTCATCTACTACCACAGAAGGGTCTACGACTACAGAGGGCTCCACAACAACTGAGTCATCGACTACCACAGAGGGCTCCACAACAACTGAGTCATCGACTACCACAGAAGGGTCTACGACTACAGAGGGTTCCACAACAACCGAGTCATCGACTACCACGGAAGGGTCTACGACTACAGAGGGCTCCACAACAACCGAGTCATCGACTACCACGGAAGGGTCTATAACTACAGAGGGATCCACAACAACCGAGTCATCGACTACCACAGAGGGCTCCACAACAACCGAGTCATCGACTACCACAGAGGGCTCCACAACAACTGAGTCATCGACTACCACAGAAGGGTCTACGACTACAGAGGGCTCCACAACAACCGAGTCATCGACTACCACAGAGGGCTCCACAACAACCGAGTCATCGACTACCACGGAAGGGTCTACGACTACAGAGGGTTCCACAACAACCGAGTCATCGACTACCACAGAAGGGTCTACGACTACAGAGGGATCCACAACAACCGAGTCATCAACTACCACAGAGGGATCCACAACAACCGAGTCATCGACTACCACAGAGGGCTCCACAACAACTGAGTCATCGACTACCACAGAAGGGTCTACGACTACAGAGGGTTCCACAACAACCGAGACATCGACTACCACAGAAGGGTCTACGACTACAGAGGGCTCCACAACAACCGAGTCTTCGACTACCACAGAGGGCTCCACAACAACTGAGTCATCGACTACCACAGAAGGGTCTACGACTACAGAGGGTTCCACAACAACCGAGTCATCGACTACCACAGAAGGGTCTACGACTACAGAGGGCTCCACAACAACCGAGTCATCTACTACCACAGAAGGGTCTACGACTACAGAGGGCTCCACAACAACTGAGTCATCGACTACCACAGAGGGCTCCACAACAACTGAGTCATCGACTACCACAGAAGGGTCTACGACTACAGAGGGTTCCACAACAACCGAGTCATCGACTACCACGGAAGGGTCTACGACTACAGAGGGCTCCACAACAACCGAGTCATCGACTACCACGGAAGGGTCTATAACTACAGAGGGATCCACAACAACCGAGTCATCGACTACCACAGAGGGCTCCACAACAACCGAGTCATCGACTACCACAGAGGGCTCCACAACAACCGAGTCATCAACTACCACAGAAGGGTCTACGACTACAGAGGGCTCCACAACAACCGAGTCATCGACTACCACAGAAGGGTCTACGACTACAGAGGGCTCCACAACACCCGAGTCATCGACTACCACGGAAGGGTCTACGACTACAGAGGGCTCCACAACAACCGAGTCATCGACTACCACAGAGGGCTCCACAACAACCGAGTCATCGACTACCACAGAAGGGTCTACGACTACAGAGGGCTCCACAACAACCGAGTCATCGACTACCACGGAAGGGTCAACGACTACAGAGGGCTCCACAACAACCGAGTCATCGACTACCACAGAAGGGTCTACAACTACAGAGGGCTCCACAACAACCGAGTATTCGACTACCACAGAAGGGTCTACGACTACAGAGGGCTTCACAACAACCGAGTCATCGACTACCACAGAAGGGTCTACGACTACAGAGGGCTCCACAACAACCGAGTCATCGACTACCACAGAAGGGTCTACGACTACAGAGGGCTCCACAACAACCGAGTCATCGACTACCACAGAAGGGTCTACGACTACAGAGGGCTTCACAACAACCGAGTCATCGACTACCACAGAAGGGTCTACGACTACAGAGGGCTCCACAACAACCGAGTCATCGACTACCACAGAAGGGTCTACGACTACAGAGGGCTTCACAACAACCGAGTCATCGACTACCACAGAAGGGTCTACGACTACAGAGGGCTCCACAACAACCGAGTCATCGACTACCACAGAAGGGTCTACGACTACAGAGGGCTCCACAACAACCGAGTCATCGACTACCACAGAGGGCTCCACAACAACCGAGTCATCGACTACCACAGAGGGCTCCACAACAACCGATTCATCGACTACCACAGAGGGCTCCACAATAACCGAGTCATCGACAACCACAGAAGGGTCTACGACTACAGAGGGCTCCACAACAACCGAGTCATCGACTACCACAGAAGGGTCTACGACTACAGAGGGCTCCACAACAACTGAGTCATCGACCACCACAGAAGTGTCTACGACTACAGAGGGCTCCACAACAACCGAGTCATCGACTACCACAGAGGGCTCCACAACAACCGAGTCATCGACTACCACAGAAGTGTCTACGACTACAGAGGGCTCCACAACAGCTGAGTCATCGACCACCACAGAAGTGTCTACGACTACAGAGGGCTCCACAACAACCGAGTCATCGACTACCACAGAGAGCTCCACAACAACCGAGTCATCGACTACCACAGAGGGCTCCACAACAACCGAGTCATCGACTACCACAGAGGGCTCCACAACAACCGAGTCATCGACTACCACAGAAGGGTCTACGACTACAGAGGGCTCCACAACAACCGAGTCATCTACTACCACAGAAGGGTCTACGACTACAGAGGGCTCCACAACAACTGAGTCATCGACTACCACAGAGGGCTTCACAACAACTGAGTCATCGACTACCACAGAGGGCTCCACAACAACCGAGTCATCGACTACCACGGAAGGGTCTACGACTACAGAGGGCTCCACAACAACCGAGTCATCGACTACCACGGAAGGGTCTACGACTACAGAGGGATCCACAACAACCGAGTCATCGACTACCACAGAGGGCTCCACAACAACCGAGTCATCGACTACCACAGAGGGCTCCACAACAACCGAGTCATCGACTACCACAGAAGGGTCTACGACTACAGAGGGCTCCACAACAACCGAGTCATCGACTACCACAGAAGGGTCTACGACTACAGAGGGCTCCACAACAACCGAGTCATCTACTACCACAGAAGGGTCTACGACTACAGAGGGCTCCACAACAACTGAGTCATCGACTACCACAGAGGGCTCCACAACAACTGAGTCATCGACTACCACAGAAGGGTCTACGACTACAGAGGGTTCCACAACAACCGAGTCATCGACTACCACGGAAGGGTCTACGACTACAGAGGGCTCCACAACAACCGAGTCATCGACTACCACGGAAGGGTCTATAACTACAGAGGGATCCACAACAACCGAGTCATCGACTACCACAGAGGGCTCCACAACAACCGAGTCATCGACTACCACAGAGGGCTCCACAACAACCGAGTCATCGACTACCACAGAAGGGTCTACGACTATAGAGGGCTCCACAACAACCGAGTCATCGACTACCACAGAAGGGTCTACAACTACAGAGGGCTCCACAACAACCGAGTCTTCGACTACCACAGAGGGCTCCACATCAACCGAGTCATCGACTACCACAGAAGGGTCTACGACTACAGAGGGCTTCACAACAACCGAGTCATCGACTACCACAGAAGGGTCTAAGACTACAGAGGGCTCCACAACAACCGAGTCATCGACTACCACAGAAGGGTCTACGACTACAGAGGGCTCCACAACAACCGAGTCATCGACTACCACAGAGGGCTCCACAACAACCGAGTCATCGACTACCACAGAGGGCTCCACAACAACCGATTCATCGACTACCACAGAGGGCTCCACAATAACCGAGTCATCGACAACCACAGAAGGGTCTACGACTACAGAGGGCTCCACAACAACCGAGTCATCGACTACCACAGAAGGGTCTACGACTACAGAGGGCTCCACAACAACCGAGTCATCGACTACCACGGAAGGGTCTACGACTACAGAGGGATCCACAACAACCGAGTCATCGACTACCACAGAGGGCTCCACAACAACCGACTCATCGACTACCACAGAGGGCTCCACAACAACCGAGTCATCGACTACCACAGAAGGGTCTACGACTACAGAGGGCTCCACAACAACCGAGTCATCGACTACCACAGAAGGGTCTACGACTACAGAGGGCTCCACAACAACCGAGTCATCTACTACCACAGAAGGGTCTACGACTACAGAGGGCTCCACAACAACTGAGTCATCGACTACCACAGAGGGCTCCACAACAACTGAGTCATCGACTACCACAGAAGGGTCTACGACTACAGAGGGTTCCACAACAACCGAGTCATCGACTACCACGGAAGGGTCTACGACTACAGAGGGCTCCACAACAACCGAGTCATCGACTACCACGGAAGGGTCTATAACTACAGAGGGATCCACAACAACCGAGTCATCGACTACCACAGAGGGCTCCACAACAACCGAGTCATCGACTACCACAGAGGGCTCCACAACAACCGAGTCATCGACTACCACAGAAGGGTCTACGACTATAGAGGGCTCCACAACAACCGAGTCATCGACTACCACAGAAGGGTCTACAACTACAGAGGGCTCCACAACAACCGAGTCTTCGACTACCACAGAGGGCTCCACATCAACCGAGTCATCGACTACCACAGAAGGGTCTACGACTACAGAGGGCTTCACAACAACCGAGTCATCGACTACCACAGAAGGGTCTAAGACTACAGAGGGCTCCACAACAACCGAGTCATCGACTACCACAGAGGGCTCCACAACAACCGAGTCATCGACTACCACAGAAGTGTCTACGACTACAGAGGGCTCCACAACAGCTGAGTCATCGACCACCACAGAAGTGTCTACGACTACAGAGGGCTCCACAACAACCGAGTCATCGACTACCACAGAGGGCTCCACAACAACCGAGTCATCGACTACCACAGAGGGCTCCACAACAACCGAGTCATCGACTACCACAGAGGGCTCCACAACAACCGAGTCATCGACTACCACAGAAGGGTCTACGACTACAGAGGGCTCCACAACAACCGAGTCATCTACTACCACAGAAGGGTCTACGACTACAGAGGGCTCCACAACAACTGAGTCATCGACTACCACAGAGGGCTTCACAACAACTGAGTCATCGACTACCACAGAGGGCTCCACAACAACCGAGTCATCGACTACCACGGAAGGGTCTACGACTACAGAGGGCTCCACAACAACCGAGTCATCGACTACCACGGAAGGGTCTACGACTACAGAGGGATCCACAACAACCGAGTCATCGACTACCACAGAGGGCTCCACAACAACCGAGTCATCGACTACCACAGAGGGCTCCACAACAACCGAGTCATCGACTACCACAGAAGGGTCTACGACTACAGAGGGCTCCACAACAACCGAGTCATCGACTACCACAGAAGGGTCTACGACTACAGAGGGCTCCACAACAACCGAGTCATCTACTACCACAGAAGGGTCTACGACTACAGAGGGCTCCACAACAACTGAGTCATCGACTACCACAGAGGGCTCCACAACAACTGAGTCATCGACTACCACAGAAGGGTCTACGACTACAGAGGGTTCCACAACAACCGAGTCATCGACTACCACGGAAGGGTCTACGACTACAGAGGGCTCCACAACAACCGAGTCATCGACTACCACGGAAGGGTCTATAACTACAGAGGGATCCACAACAACCGAGTCATCGACTACCACAGAGGGCTCCACAACAACCGAGTCATCGACTACCACAGAGGGCTCCACAACAACCGAGTCATCGACTACCACAGAAGGGTCTACGACTATAGAGGGCTCCACAACAACCGAGTCATCGACTACCACAGAAGGGTCTACAACTACAGAGGGCTCCACAACAACCGAGTCTTCGACTACCACAGAGGGCTCCACATCAACCGAGTCATCGACTACCACAGAAGGGTCTACGACTACAGAGGGCTTCACAACAACCGAGTCATCGACTACCACAGAAGGGTCTAAGACTACAGAGGGCTCCACAACAACCGAGTCATCGACTACCACAGAAGGGTCTACGACTACAGAGGGCTCCACAACAACCGAGTCATCGACTACCACAGAGGGCTCCACAACAACCGAGTCATCGACTACCACAGAGGGCTCCACAACAACCGATTCATCGACTACCACAGAGGGCTCCACAATAACCGAGTCATCGACAACCACAGAAGGGTCTACGACTACAGAGGGCTCCACAACAACCGAGTCATCGACTACCACAGAAGGGTCTACGACTACAGAGGGCTCCACAACAACCGAGTCATCGACTACCACGGAAGGGTCTACGACTACAGAGGGATCCACAACAACCGAGTCATCGACTACCACAGAGGGCTCCACAACAACCGACTCATCGACTACCACAGAGGGCTCCACAACAACCGAGTCATCGACTACCACAGAAGGGTCTACGACTACAGAGGGCTCCACAACAACCGAGTCATCGACTACCACAGAAGGGTCTACGACTACAGAGGGCTCCACAACAACCGAGTCATCTACTACCACAGAAGGGTCTACGACTACAGAGGGCTCCACAACAACTGAGTCATCGACTACCACAGAGGGCTCCACAACAACTGAGTCATCGACTACCACAGAAGGGTCTACGACTACAGAGGGTTCCACAACAACCGAGTCATCGACTACCACGGAAGGGTCTACGACTACAGAGGGCTCCACAACAACCGAGTCATCGACTACCACGGAAGGGTCTATAACTACAGAGGGATCCACAACAACCGAGTCATCGACTACCACAGAGGGCTCCACAACAACCGAGTCATCGACTACCACAGAGGGCTCCACAACAACCGAGTCATCGACTACCACAGAAGGGTCTACGACTATAGAGGGCTCCACAACAACCGAGTCATCGACTACCACAGAAGGGTCTACAACTACAGAGGGCTCCACAACAACCGAGTCTTCGACTACCACAGAGGGCTCCACATCAACCGAGTCATCGACTACCACAGAAGGGTCTACGACTACAGAGGGCTTCACAACAACCGAGTCATCGACTACCACAGAAGGGTCTAAGACTACAGAGGGCTCCACAACAACCGAGTCATCGACTACCACAGAAGGGTCTACGACTACAGAGGGCTCCACAACAACCGAGTCATCGACTACCACAGAGGGCTCCACAACAACCGAGTCATCGACTACCACAGAGGGCTCCACAACAACCGATTCATCGACTACCACAGAGGGCTCCACAATAACCGAGTCATCGACAACCACAGAAGGGTCTACGACTACAGAGGGCTCCACAACAACCGAGTCATCGACTACCACAGAAGGGTCTACGACTACAGAGGGCTCCACAACAACCGAGTCATCGACTACCACGGAAGGGTCTACGACTACAGAGGGATCCACAACAACCGAGTCATCGACTACCACAGAGGGCTCCACAACAACCGACTCATCGACTACCACAGAGGGCTCCACAACAACCGAGTCATCGACTACCACAGAAGGGTCTACGACTACAGAGGGCTCCACAACAACCGAGTCATCGACTACCACAGAAGGGTCTACGACTACAGAGGGCTCCACAACAACCGAGTCATCTACTACCACAGAAGGGTCTACGACTACAGAGGGCTCCACAACAACTGAGTCATCGACTACCACAGAGGGCTCCACAACAACTGAGTCATCGACTACCACAGAAGGGTCTACGACTACAGAGGGTTCCACAACAACCGAGTCATCGACTACCACGGAAGGGTCTACGACTACAGAGGGCTCCACAACAACCGAGTCATCGACTACCACGGAAGGGTCTATAACTACAGAGGGATCCACAACAACCGAGTCATCGACTACCACAGAGGGCTCCACAACAACCGAGTCATCGACTACCACAGAAGGGTCTACGACTACAGAGGGCTCCACAACAACCGAGTCATCGACTACCACAGAGGGCTCCACAACAACCGAGTCATCGACTACCACAGAAGGGTCTACGACTACAGAGGGCTCCACAACAACCGAGTCATCTACTACCACAGAAGGGTCTACGACTACAGAGGGCTCCACAACAACTGAGTCATCGACTACCACAGAGGGCTTCACAACAACTGAGTCATCGACTACCACAGAGGGCTCCACAACAACCGAGTCATCGACTACCACGGAAGGGTCTACGACTACAGAGGGCTCCACAACAACCGAGTCATCGACTACCACGGAAGGATCTACGACTACAGAGGGATCCACAACAACCGAGTCATCGACTACCACAGAGGGCTCCACAACAACCGAGTCATCGACTACCACAGAGAGCTCCACAACAACCGAGTCATCGACTACCACAGAAGGGTCTACGACTACAGAGGGCTTCACAACAACCGAGTCATCGACTACCACAGAAGGGTCTACGACTACAGAGGGCTCCACAACAACCGAGTCATCGACTACCACGGAAGGGTCTACGACTACAGAGGGATCCACAACAACCGAGTCATCGACTACCACAGAGGGCTCCACAACAACCGACTCATCGACTACCACAGAGGGCTCCACAACAACCGAGTCATCTACTACCACAGAAGGGTCTACGACTACAGAGGGCTCCACAACAACTGAGTCATCGACTACCACAGAGGGCTCCACAACAACTGAGTCATCGACTACCACAGAAGGGTCTACGACTACAGAGGGTTCCACAACAACCGAGTCATCGACTACCACGGAAGGGTCTACGACTACAGAGGGCTCCACAACAACCGAGTCATCGACTACCACGGAAGGGTCTATAACTACAGAGGGATCCACAACAACCGAGTCATCGACTACCACAGAGGGCTCCACAACAACCGAGTCATCGACTACCACAGAGGGCTCCACAACAACCGAGTCATCGACTACCACAGAAGGGTCTACGACTATAGAGGGCTCCACAACAACCGAGTCATCGACTACCACAGAAGGGTCTACAACTACAGAGGGCTCCACAACAACCGAGTCTTCGACTACCACAGAGGGCTCCACATCAACCGAGTCATCGACTACCACAGAAGGGTCTACGACTACAGAGGGCTTCACAACAACCGAGTCATCGACTACCACAGAAGGGTCTAAGACTACAGAGGGCTCCACAACAACCGAGTCATCGACTACCACAGAAGGGTCTACGACTACAGAGGGCTCCACAACAACCGAGTCATCGACTACCACAGAGGGCTCCACAACAACCGAGTCATCGACTACCACAGAGGGCTCCACAACAACCGATTCATCGACTACCACAGAGGGCTCCACAATAACCGAGTCATCGACAACCACAGAAGGGTCTACGACTACAGAGGGCTCCACAACAACCGAGTCATCGACTACCACAGAAGGGTCTACGACTACAGAGGGCTCCACAACAACCGAGTCATCGACTACCACGGAAGGGTCTACGACTACAGAGGGATCCACAACAACCGAGTCATCGACTACCACAGAGGGCTCCACAACAACCGACTCATCGACTACCACAGAGGGCTCCACAACAACCGAGTCATCGACTACCACAGAAGGGTCTACGACTACAGAGGGCTCCACAACAACCGAGTCATCGACTACCACAGAAGGGTCTACGACTACAGAGGGCTCCACAACAACCGAGTCATCTACTACCACAGAAGGGTCTACGACTACAGAGGGCTCCACAACAACTGAGTCATCGACTACCACAGAGGGCTCCACAACAACTGAGTCATCGACTACCACAGAAGGGTCTACGACTACAGAGGGTTCCACAACAACCGAGTCATCGACTACCACGGAAGGGTCTACGACTACAGAGGGCTCCACAACAACCGAGTCATCGACTACCACGGAAGGGTCTATAACTACAGAGGGATCCACAACAACCGAGTCATCGACTACCACAGAGGGCTCCACAACAACCGAGTCATCGACTACCACAGAAGGGTCTACGACTACAGAGGGCTCCACAACAACCGAGTCATCGACTACCACAGAGGGCTCCACAACAACCGAGTCATCGACTACCACAGAAGGGTCTACGACTACAGAGGGCTCCACAACAACCGAGTCATCTACTACCACAGAAGGGTCTACGACTACAGAGGGCTCCACAACAACTGAGTCATCGACTACCACAGAGGGCTTCACAACAACTGAGTCATCGACTACCACAGAGGGCTCCACAACAACCGAGTCATCGACTACCACGGAAGGGTCTACGACTACAGAGGGCTCCACAACAACCGAGTCATCGACTACCACGGAAGGATCTACGACTACAGAGGGATCCACAACAACCGAGTCATCGACTACCACAGAGGGCTC
The DNA here is from genome assembly GCA_963978915.1 of Caenorhabditis parvicauda. Classification (NCBI taxonomy): domain Eukaryota; kingdom Metazoa; phylum Nematoda; class Chromadorea; order Rhabditida; family Rhabditidae; genus Caenorhabditis; species Caenorhabditis parvicauda. The sequence continues at coordinate 107,160 of CAXBUI010000137.1, read as the reverse complement.
CACAACAACCGAGTCATCGACTACCACAGAGAGCTCCACAACAACCGAGTCATCGACTACCACAGAAGGGTCTACGACTACAGAGGGCTTCACAACAACCGAGTCATCGACTACCACAGAAGGGTCTACGACTACAGAGGGCTCCACAACAACCGAGTCATCTACTACCACAGAAGGGTCTACGACTACAGAGGGCTCCACAACAACTGAGTCATCGACTACCACAGAGGGCTCCACAACAACTGAGTCATCGACTACCACAGAAGGGTCTACGACTACAGAGGGTTCAACAACAACCGAGTCATCGACTACCACGGAAGGGTCTACGACTACAGAGGGCTCCACAACAACCGAGTCATCGACTACCACGGAAGGGTCTATAACTACAGAGGGATCCACAACAACCGAGTCATCGACTACCACAGAGGGCTCCACAACAACCGAGTCATCGACTACCACAGAGGGCTCCACAACAACCGAGTCATCGACTACCACAGAAGGGTCTACGACTATAGAGGGCTCCACAACAACCGAGTCATCGACTACCACAGAAGGGTCTACAACTACAGAGGGCTCCACAACAACCGAGTCTTTGACTACCACAGAGGGCTCCACATCAACCGAGTCATCGACTACCACAGAAGGGTCTACGACTACAGAGGGCTTCACAACAACCGAGTCATCGACTACCACAGAAGGGTCTAAGACTACAGAGGGCTCCACAACAACCGAGTCATCGACTACCACAGAAGGGTCTACAACTACAGAGGGCTCCACAACAACCGAGTCATCGACTACCACAGAGGGCTCCACAACAACCGAGTCATCGACTACCACAGAGGGCTCCACAACAACCGATTCATCGACTACCACAGAGGGCTCCACAATAACCGAGTCATCGACAACCACAGAAGGGTCTACGACTACAGAGGGCTCCACAACAACCGAGTCATCGACTACCACAGAGGGCTCCACAACAACCGAGTCATCGACTACCACAGAGGGCTCCACAACAACCGATTCATCGACTACCACAGAGGGCTCCACAATAACCGAGTCATCGACAACCACAGAAGGGTCTACGACTACAGAGGGCTCCACAACAACCGAGTCATCGACTACCACAGAAGGGTCTACGACTACAGAGGGCTCCACAACAACCGAGTCATTGACTACCACGGAAGGGTCTACGACTACAGAGGGATCCACAACAACCGAGTCATCGACTACCACAGAGGGCTCCACAACAACCGAGTCATCGACTACCACAGAGGGCTCCACAACAACCGAGTCATCGACTACCACAGAAGGGTCTACGACTACAGAGGGCTCCACAACAACCGAGTCATCGACTACCACAGAAGGGTCTACGACTACAGAGGGCTCCACAACAACCGAGTCATCTACTACCACAGAAGGGTCTACGACTACAGAGGGCTCCACAACAACTGAGTCATCGACTACCACAGAGGGCTCCACAACAACTGAGTCATCGACTACCACAGAAGGGTCTACGACTACAGAGGGTTCCACAACAACCGAGTCATCGACTACCACGGAAGGGTCTACGACTACAGAGGGCTCCACAACAACCGAGTCATCGACTACCACGGAAGGGTCTATAACTACAGAGGGATCCACAACAACCGAGTCATCGACTACCACAGAGGGCTCCACAACAACCGAGTCATCGACTACCACAGAGGGCTCCACAACAACTGAGTCATCGACTACCACAGAAGGGTCTACGACTACAGAGGGCTCCACAACAACCGAGTCATCGACTACCACAGAGGGCTCCACAACAACCGAGTCATCGACTACCACGGAAGGGTCTACGACTACAGAGGGTTCCACAACAACCGAGTCATCGACTACCACAGAAGGATCTACGACTACAGAGGGATCCACAACAACCGAGTCATCAACTACCACAGAGGGATCCACAACAACCGAGTCATCGACTACCACAGAGGGCTCCACAACAACCGAGTCATCGACTACCACAGAAGGGTCTACGACTACAGAGGGCTCCACAACAACCGAGTCATCGACTACCACAGAGGGCTCCACAACAACCGAGTCATCGACTACCACAGAGGGCTCCACAACAACCGAGTCATCGACTACCACAGAAGGGTCTACGACTACAGAGGGCTCCACAACAACCGAGTCATCGACTACCACAGAGGGCTCCACAACAACCGAGTCATCGACTACCACAGAGGGTTCCACAACAATCGAGTCATCGACTACCACAGAAGGGTCTACGACTACAGAGGGTTCCACAACAACCGAGTCATCGACTACCACAGAAGGGTCTACGACTACAGAGGGCTCCACAACAACCGAGTCATCGACTACCACAGAAGGGTCTACGACTACAGAGGGTTCCACAACAACCGAGTCATCGACTACCACGGAAGGGTCTACGACTACAGAGGGATCCACAACAACCGAGTCATCGACTACCACAGAAGGGTCTACGACTACAGAGGGCTCCACAACAACCGAGTCATCGACTACCACAGAGGGCTCCACAACAACCGAGTCATCGACTACCACAGAGGGCTCCACAACAACCGAGTCATCGACTAACACAGAGGGCTCCACAACAACTGAGTCATCGACTACCACAGAAGGGTCTACGACTACAGAGGGCTCCACAACAACCGAGTCATCGACTACCACAGAGGGCTCCACAACAACCGAGTCATCGACTACCACAGAGGGCTCCACAACAACTGAGTCATCGACTACCACAGAAGGGTCTACGACTACAGAGGGCTCCACAACAACCGAGTCATCGACTACCACAGAGGGCTCCACAACAACCGATTCATCGACTACCACAGAGGGCTCCACAATAACCGAGTCATCGACAACCACAGAAGGGTCTACGACTACAGAGGGCTCCACAACAACCGAGTCATCGACTACCACAGAAGGGTCTACGACTACAGAGGGCTCCACAACAACTGAGTCATCGACCACCACAGAAGTGTCTACGACTACAGAGGGCTCCACAACAACCGAGTCATCGACTACCACAGAGGGCTCCACAACAACCGAGTCATCGACTACCACAGAAGGGTCTACGACTACAGAGGGCTCCACAACAACCGAGTCATCGACTACCACAGAAGGGTCTACGACTACAGAGTGCTCCACAACAACCGAGTCATCGACTACCACAGAAGGGTCTACGACTACAGAGTGCTCCACAACAACTGAGTCATCGACCACCACAGAAGGGTCTACGACTACAGAGGGTTCCACAACAACCGAGTCATCGACTACCACGGAAGGGTCTACGACTACAGAGGGATCCACAACAACCGAGTCATCGACTACCACAGAAGGGTCTACGACTACAGAGGGCTCCACAACAACCGAGTCATCGACTACCACAGAGGGCTCCACAACAACCGAGTCATCGACTACCACAGAGGGCTCCACAACAACCGAGTCATCGACTACCACAGAGGGCTCCACAACAACTGAGTCATCGACTACCACAGAAGGGTCTACGACTACAGAGGGCTCCACAACAACCGAGTCATCGACTACCACAGAGGGCTCCACAACAACCGAGTCATCGACTACCACAGAGGGCTCCACAACAACTGAGTCATCGACTACCACAGAAGGGTCTACGACTACAGAGGGCTCCACAACAACCGAGTCATCGACTACCACAGAGGGCTCCACAACAACCGATTCATCGACTACCACAGAGGGCTCCACAATAACCGAGTCATCGACAACCACAGAAGGGTCTACGACTACAGAGGGCTCCACAACAACCGAGTCATCGACTACCACAGAAGGGTCTACGACTACAGAGGGCTCCACAACAACTGAGTCATCGACCACCACAGAAGTGTCTACGACTACAGAGGGCTCCACAACAACCGAGTCATCGACTACCACAGAGGGCTCCACAACAACCGAGTCATCGACTACCACAGAAGGGTCTACGACTACAGAGTGCTCCACAACAACTGAGTCATCGACCACCACAGAAGTGTCTACGACTACAGAGGGCTCCACAACAACCGAGTCATCGACTACCACAGAGGGCTCCACAACAACCGAGTCATCGACTACCACAGAGGGCTCCACAACAACCGAGTCATCGACTACCACAGAGGGCTCCACAACAACCGGGTCATCGACTACCACAGAAGGGTCTACGACTACAGAGGGCTTCACAACAACCGAGTCATCGACTACCACAGAGAGCTTCACAACAACTGAGTCATCGACTACCACAGAGGGCTCCACAACAACCGAGTCATCGACTACCACGGAAGGGTCTACGACTACAGAGGGCTCCACAACAACCGAGTCATCGACTACCACGGAAGGGTCTACGACTACAGAGGGATCCACAACAACCGAGTCATCGACTACCACAGAGGGCTCCACAACAACCGACACTACCACAGAGGGCTCCACAACAACCGAGTCATCGACTACCACAGAAGGGTCTACGACTACAGAGGGCTCCACAACAACCGAGTCATCGACTACCACAGAAGGGTCTACGACTACAGGGGGCTCCACAACAACCGAGTCATCTACTACCACAGAAGGGTCTACGACTACAAAGGGCTCCACAACAACTGAGTCATCGACTACCACAGAGGGCTCCACAACAACTGAGTCATCGACTACCACAGAAGGGTCTACGACTACAGAGGGTTCCACAACAACCGAGTCATCGACTACCACGGAAGGGTCTACGACTACAGAGGGTTCCACAACAACCGAGTCATCGACTACCACAGAGGGTCTACGACTACAGAGGGATCCACAACAACCGAGTCATCGACTACCACAGAGGGATCCACAACAACCGAGTCATCGACTACCACAGAGGGCTCCACAACAACCGAGTCATCGACTACCACAGAAGGGTCTACGACTACAGAGGGCTCCACAACAACCGAGTCGTCGACTACCACAGAGGGCTCCACAACAACCGAGTCATCGACTACCACAGAAGGGTCTACGACTACAGAGGGCTCCACAACAACCGAGTCATCGACTACCACAGAGGGCTCCACAACAACCGAGTCATCGACTACCACAGAGGGTTCCACAACAATCGAGTCATCGACTACCACAGAAGGGTCTACGACTACAGAGGGTTCCACAACAACCGAGTCATCGACTACCACAGAAGGGTCTACGACTACAGAGGGATCCACAACAACCGAGTCATCGACTACCACAGAGGGTCTACGACTACAGAGGGTTCCACAACAACCGAGTCATCGACTACCACGAAGGGTCTACGACTACAGAGGGCTCCACAACAACCGAGTCATCGACTACCACAGAAGGGTCTACGACTACAGAGGGCTCCACAACAACCGAGTCATCGACTACCACAGAGGGCTCCACAACAACCGAGTCATCGACTACCACAGAAGGGACTACTCTACGACTACAGAGGGCTCCACAACAACCGAGTCATCGACTACCACAGAGGGCTCCACAACAACCGAGTCATCGACTACCACAGAGGGCTCCACAACAACCGAGTCATCGACTACCACAGAAGGGTCTACGACTACAGAGGGTTCCACAACAACCGAGTCATCGACTACCACAGAAGGGTCTACGACTACAGAGGGCTCCACAACAACCGAGTCATCGACTACCACAGAGGGCTCCACAACAACCGAGTCATCGACTACCACAGAAGGGTCTACGACTACAGAGGGCTCCACAACAACCGAGTCATCGACTACCACAGAGGGCTCCACAACAACCGAGTCATCGACTACCACAGAGGGCTCCACAACAACTGAGTCATCGACTACCACAGAAGGGTCTACGACTACAGAGGGTTCCACAACAACCGAGTCATCGACTACCACAGAAGGGTCTACGACTACAGAGGGCTCCACAACAACCGAGTCATCGACTACCACAGAGGGCTCCACAACAACCGAGTCATCGACTACCACAGAGGGCTCCACAACAACCGAGTCATCGACTACCACAGAAGGGTCTACGACTACAGAGGGCTCCACAACAACCGAGTCATCGACTACCACAGAGGGCTCCACAACAACCGAGTCATCGACTACCACAGAGGGCTCCACAACAACCGAGTCATCGACTACCACAGAAGGGTCTACGACTACAGAGGGCTCCACAACAACCGAGTCATCGACTACCACAGAGGGCTCCACAACAACCGAGTCATCGACTACCACAGAGGGCTCCACAACAACCGAGTCATCGACTACCACAGAAGGGTCTACGACTACAGAGGGCTCCACAACAACCGAGTCATCGACTACCACAGAGGGCTCCACAACAACCGAGTCATCGACTACCACAGAGGGCTCCACAACAACTGAGTCATCGACTACCACAGAAGGGTCTACGACTACAGAGGGTTCCACAACAACCGAGTCGTCGACTACCACAGAAGGGTCTACGACTACAGAGGGCTCCACAACAACCGAGTCATCGACAACCACAGAAGGGTCTACGACTACAGAGGGTTCCACAACAACCGAGTCATCGACTACCACAACAGAAGGGTCCACGACTACAGAGGGCTCCACAACAACCGAGTCATCGACTACCACAGAAGGGTCTACGACTACAGAGGGCTCCACAACAACCGAGTCATCGACTACCACAGAGGGCTCCACAACAACCGAGTCATCGACTACCACAGAAGGGTCTACGACTACAGAGGGCTCCACAACAACCGAGTCATCGACTACCACAGAGGGCTCCACAACAACCGAGTCATCGACTACCACAGGGGGCTCCACAACAACCGAGTCATCGACTACCACAGAGGGCTCCACAACAACCGAGTCATCGACTACCACAGAGGGCTCCACAACAACCGAGTCATCGACTACCACGGAAGGGTCTACGACTACAGAGGGATCCACAACAACCGAGTCATCGACTACCACAGAGGGCTCTACGACTACAGAGGGCTCCACAACAACCGAGTCATCGACTACCACAGAAGGGTCTACGACTACAGAGGGCTCCACAACAACCGAGTCATCGACTACCACAGAGGGCTCCACAACAACCGAGTCATCGACTACCACAGAGGGCTCCACAACAACTGAGTCATCGACTACCACAGAAGGGTCTACGACTACAGAGGGCTCCACAACAACCGAGTCATCGACTACCACAGAGGGCTCCACAACAACCGATTCATCGACTACCACAGAGGGCTCCACAATAACCGAGTCATCGACAACCACAGAAGGGTCTACGACTACAGAGGGCTCCACAACAACCGAGTCATCGACTACCACAGAAGGGTCTACGACTACAGAGGGCTCCACAACAACTGAGTCATCGACCACCACAGAAGTGTCTACGACTACAGAGGGCTCTACAACAACCGAGTCATCGACTACCACAGAGGGCTCCACAACAACCGAGTCATCGACTACCACAGAAGGGTCTACGACTACAGAGTGCTCCACAACAACTGAGTCATCGACCACCACAGAAGTGTCTACGACTACAGAGGGCTCCACAACAACCGAGTCATCGACTACCACAGAGGGCTCCACAACAACCGAGTCATCGACTACCACAGAGGGCTCCACAACAACCGAGTCATCGACTACCACAGAGGGCTCCACAACAACCGGGTCATCGACTACCACAGAAGGGTCTACGACTACAGAGGGCTTCACAACAACCGAGTCATCGACTACCACAGAGGGCTTCACAACAACTGAGTCATCGACTACCACAGAGGGCTCCACAACAACCGAGTCATCGACTACCACGGAAGGGTCTACGACTACAGAGGGCTCCACAACAACCGAGTCATCGACTACCACGGAAGGGTCTACGACTACAGAGGGATCCACAACAACCGAGTCATCGACTACCACAGAGGGCTCCACAACAACCGAGTCATCGACTACCACAGAGGGCTCCACAACAACCGAGTCATCGACTACCACAGAAGGGTCTACGACTACAGAGGGCTCCACAACAACCGAGTCATCGACTACCACAGAAGGGTCTACGACTACAGGGGGCTCCACAACAACCGAGTCATCTACTACCACAGAAGGGTCTACGACTACAAAGGGCTCCACAACAACTGAGTCATCGACTACCACAGAGGGCTCCACAACAACTGAGTCATCGACTACCACAGAAGGGTCTACGACTACAGAGGGTTCCACAACAACCGAGTCATCGACTACCACGGAAGGGTCTACGACTACAGAGGGTTCCACAACAACCGAGTCATCGACTACCACAGAAGGGTCTACGACTACAGAGGGATCCACAACAACCGAGTCATCGACTACCACAGAGGGATCCACAACAACCGAGTCATCGACTACCACAGAGGGCTCCACAACAACCGAGTCATCGACTACCACAGAAGGGTCTACGACTACAGAGGGCTCCACAACAACCGAGTCATCGACTACCACAGAGGGCTCCACAACAACCGAGTCATCGACTACCACAGAAGGGTCTACGACTACAGAGGGCTCCACAACAACCGAGTCATCGACTACCACAGAGGGCTCCACAACAACCGAGTCATCGACTACCACAGAGGGTTCCACAACAATCGAGTCATCGACTACCACAGAAGGGTCTACGACTACAGAGGGTTCCACAACAACCGAGTCATCGACTACCACAGAAGGGTCTACGACTACAGAGGGTTCCACAACAACCGAGTCATCGACTACCACAGAAGGGTCTACGACTACAGAGGGTTCCACAACAACCGAGTCATCGACTACCACGGAAGGGTCTACGACTACAGAGGGATCCACAACAACCGAGTCATCGACTACCACAGAAGGGTCTACGACTACAGAGGGCTCTACGACTACAGAGGGCTCCACAACAACCGAGTCATCGACTACCACAGAGGGCTCCACAACAACCGAGTCATCGACTACCACAGAGGGCTCCACAACAACCGAGTCATCGACTACCACAGAGGGCTCCACAACAACCGAGTCATCGACTACCACAGAGGGCTCCACAACAACCGAGTCATCGACTACCACAGAAGGGTCTACGACTACAGAGGGCTCCACAACAACCGAGTCATCGACTACCACAGAAGGGTCTACGACTACAGAGGGCTCCACAACAACCGAGTCATCGACTACCACAGAGGGCTCCACAACAACCGAGTCATCGACTACCACAGAAGGGTCTACGACTACAGAGGGCTCCACAACAACCGAGTCATCGACTACCACAGAGGGCTCCACAACAACCGAGTCATCGACTACCACAGAGGGCTCCACAACAACTGAGTCATCGACTACCACAGAAGGGTCTACGACTACAGAGGGTTCCACAACAACCGAGTCATCGACTACCACAGAAGGGTCTACGACTACAGAGAGCTCCACAACAACCGAGTCATCGACAACCACAGAAGGGTCTACGACTACAGAGGGTTCCACAACAACCGAGTCATCGACTACCACAGAAGGGTCCACGACTACAGAGGGCTCCACAACAACCGAGTCATCGACTACCACAGAAGGGTCTACGACTACAGAGGGCTCCACAACAACCGAGTCATCGACTACCACAGAGGGCTCCACAACAACCGAGTCATCGACTACCACAGAAGGGTCTACGACTACAGAGGGCTCCACAACAACCGAGTCATCGACTACCACAGAGGGCTCCACAACAACCGAGTCATCGACTACCACAGGGGGCTCCACAACAACCGAGTCATCGACTACCACAGAGGGCTCCACAACAACCGAGTCATCGACTACCACAGAGGGCTCCACAACAACCGAGTCATCGACTACCACAGAAGGGTCTACGACTACAGAGGGTTCCACAACAACCGAGTCATCGACTACCACAGAAGGGTCCACGACTACAGAGGGCTCCACAACAACCGAGTCATCGACTACCACAGAAGGGTCTCGACACAGAGGGCTCCACAACAACCGAGTCATCGACTACCACAGAGGGCTCCACAACAACCGAGTCATCGACTACCACAGAAGGGTCTACGACTACAGAGGGCTCCACAACAACCGAGTCATCGACTACCACAGAGGGCTCCACAACAACCGAGTCATCGACTACCACAGAGGGCTCCACAACAACTCCACAACAACCGAGTCATCGACTACCACAGAAGGGTCATCGACTACCACAGAGGGCTTCACAACAACCGAGTCATCGACTACCACAGAGGGCTTCACAACAACTGAGTCATCGACTACCACAGAGGGCTCCACAACAACCGAGTCATCGACTACCACGGAAGGGTCTACGACTACAGAGGGCTCCACAACAACCGAGTCATCGACTACCACGGAAGGGTCTACGACTACAGAGGGATCCACAACAACCGAGTCATCGACTACCACAGAGGGCTCCACAACAACCGAGTCATCGACTACCACAGAGGGCTCCACAACAACCGAGTCATCGACTACCACAGAGGGCTCCACAACAACCGAGTCATCGACTACCACAGAAGGGTCTACGACTACAGAGGGCTCCACAACAACCGAGTCATCGACTACCACAGAGGGCTCCACAACAACTGAGTCATCGACTACCACAGAGGGCTCCACAACAACCGAGTCATCGACTACCACGGAAGGGTCTACGACTACAGAGGGCTCCACAACAACCGAGTCATCGACTACCACAGAAGGGTCTACGACTACAGAGGGCTCCACAACAACTGAGTCATCGACCACCACAGAAGTGTCTACGACTACAGAGGGCTCAACAACCGAGTCATCGACCACAGAGGGCTCCACAACAACCGAGTCATCGACTACCACAGAAGGGTCTACGACTACAGAGTGCTCCACAACAACTGAGTCATCGACCACCACAGAAGTGTCTACGACTACAGAGGGCTCCACAACAACCGAGTCATCGACTACCACAGAGGGCTCCACAACAACCGAGTCATCGACTACCACAGAGGGCTCCACAACAACCGAGTCATCGACTACCACAGAAGGGTCTACGACTACAGAGGGCTCCACAACAACCGAGTCATCGACTACCACAGAGGGCTCCACAACAACCGAGTCATCGACTACCACGGAAGGGTCTACGACTACAGAGGGAGACAACAACCGAGTCATCGACTACCACAGAGGGCTCCACAACAACCGAGTCATCGACTACCACAGGGGGCTCCACAACAACCGAGTCATCGGGTCTACCACAGAAGGGTCTACGACTACAGAGGGCTCCACAACAACCGAGTCATCGACTACCACAGACGACTACAGGGGGCTCCACAACAACCGAGTCATCTACTACCACAGAAGGGTCTACGACTACAAAGGGCTCCACAACAACCGAGTCATCGACTACCACAGAGGGCTCCACAACAACATCGACTACCACAGAAGGTCTACGACTACAGAGGGGTTCCACAACAACCGAGTCATCGACTACCACAGAAGGGTCTACGACTACAGAGGGATCCACAACAACCGAGTCATCGACTACCACAGAGGGATCCACAACAACCGAGTCATCGACTACCACAGAGGGCTCCACAACAACCGAGGCTCCACAAGTCATCGACTACCACAGAACAACCGAGTCATCGACTACCACAGAAGGGTCTACGACTACAGAGGGCTCCACAACAACCGAGTCATCGACTACCACAGAGGGCTCCACAACAACCGAGTCATCGACTACCACAGAGGGTTCCACAGAGGTCAGAAGGGTCTACGACTACAGAGGGTTCCACAACAACGAGTCATCGACTACTACGACTACAGAGGGCTCCACAACAACCGAGTCATCGACTACCACAGACTACCACGGGGGTCTACGACTACAGAGGGATCCACAACAACCGAGTCATCGACTACCACAGAAGGGTCTACGACTACAGAGGGCTCCACAACAACCGAGTCATCGACTACCACAGAGGGCTCCACAACAACCGAGTCATCGACTACCACAGAGGGCTCCCACAGAAGGGTCTACGACTACAGAGGGCTCCACAACAACCGAGTCATCGACTACCACAGAACAACAACCGAGTCATCGACTAGGGCTCCACAACAACCGAGTCATCGACTACCACAGAAGGGTCTACGACTACAGAGGGCTCCACAACAACCGAGTCATCGACTACCACAGAGGGGCTCCACAACAACCGAGTCATCGACTACCACAGAAGGGTCTACGACTACAGAGGGCTCCACAACAACCGAGTCATCGACTACCACAGAGGGCTCCACAACAACCGAGTCATCGACTACCACAGAGGGCTCCACAACAACTGAGTCATCGACTACCACAGAAGGGTCTACGACTACAGAGGGCCACCACAACAACCCGAGTCATCGAGTCATCGACTACCACAGAAGGGTCTACGACTACAGAGGGCTCCACAACAACCGAGTCATCGACTACCACAGAGGGCTCCACAACAACCGAGTCATCGACTACCACAGGGGGCTCCACAACAACCGACATCGACTACCACAGAGGGCTCCACAACAACCGAGTCATCGACTACCACAGAAGGGTCTACGACTACAGAGGGCTCCACAACAACCGAGTCATCGACTACCACAGAAGGGTCTACGACTACAGAGGGCTCCACAACAACCGAGTCATCGACTACCACAGAGGGCTCCACAACAACCGAGTCATCGACTACCACAAATGGCTCCACAACAACCGAGTCATCGACTACCACAGAAGGGTCTACGACTAAAGAGGGCTCCAGAGGCTCCACAACAACCGAGTCATCGACTACCACAGAGGGCTCCACAACAACTGAGTCATCGACTACCACAGACTACCACAGGGCTCCACAACAACCGAGTCATCGACTACCACAGAGGGCTCCACAACAACCGAGTCATCGACTACCACAGAGGGCTCCACAACAACCGAGTCATCGACTACCACAGAAGGGTCTACGACTACAGAGGGCTCCACAACAACCACAGAGTCATCGACTACCACAGAAGGGTCTACGACTACAGAGGGCTCCACAACAACAGAGTCATCGACTACCACAGACACTGGGACTACCACAGAAGGGTCTACGACTACAGAGGGTTCCACAACAACCGAGTCATCGACTACCACAGTCATCGACAACCACAGAAGGGTCTACGACTACAGAGGGTTCCACAACAACCGAGTCATCGACTACCACAGAAGGGTCCACGACTACAGAGGGCTCCACAACAACCGAGTCATCGACTACCACAGAAGGGTCTACGACTACAGAGGGCTCCACAACAACCGAGTCATCGACTACCACAGAGGGCTCCACAACAACCGAGTCATCGACTACCACAGAAGGGTCTACGACTACAGAGGGGGCTCCACAACAACCGAGTCATCGACTACCACAGAAGGGTCATCGACTACTACGACGACTACAGAGGGCTCCACAACAACCGAGTCATCGACTACCACAGAACACGACTACAGAGGGCTCCACAACAACCGACATCGACTACCACAGAGGGCTCCACAACAACCGAGTCATCGACTACCACAGAAGGGTCTACGACTACAGAGGGCTCCACAACAACCACAACAACCGAGTCATCGACTACCACAGAAGGGTCTCTACAGAGGGCTCCACAACAACTGACAACTACCACAGAAGGGTCTACGACTACAGAGGGTTCCACAACAACCGAGTCATCGACTACCACAGAAGGGTCTACGACTACAGAGGGCTCCACAACAACCGAGTCATCGACTACTACAGAGGGTTCCACAACAACCGAGTCATCGACTACCACAGAAGGGTAACAACCGAGTCATCGACTACCACAGAAGGGTCTACGACTACAGAGGGCTCCACAACAACCGAGTCATCGACTACCACAGAGGGCTCCACAACAACCGAGTCATCGACTACCACAGAGGGCTCCACAACAACAGAGTCATCGACTACCACAGGGGGCTCCACAACAACCGAGTCATCGACTACCACAGAGGGCTCCACAACAACCGAGTCATCGACTACCACAGAGGGCTACACAACAACCGAGTCATCGACTACCACAGAGGGCTCCACAACAACCGAGTCATCGACTACCACAGAAGGGTCTACGACTACAGAGGGCTCCACAACAACCGAGTCATCGACTACCACAGAAGGGTCTACGACTACAGAGGGCTCCACAACAACCGAGTCATCGACTACCACAGAGGGCTCCACAACAACCGATTCATCGACTACCACAGAAGGGTCTACGACTACAGAGGGCTCCACAACAACCGAGTCATCGACTACCACAGAGGGCTCCACAACAACCGAGTCATCGACTACCACAGAGGGCTCCACAACAACCGAGTCATCGACTACCACAGAAGGGTCTACGACTACAGAGGGCTCCACAACAACCGAGTCATCGACTACCACAGAAGGGTCTACGACTACAGAGGGTTCCACAACAACCGAGTCATCGACTACCACGGAAGGGTCTACGACTACAGAGGGATCCACAACAACCGAGTCATCGACTACCACAGAAGGGTCTACGACTACAGAGGGCTCCACAACAACCGAGTCATCGACTACCACAGAAGGGTCTACGACTACAGAGGGTTCCACAACAACCGAGTCATCGACTACCACAGAAGGGTCTACGACTACAGAGGGCTCCACAACAACCGAGTCATCGACTACCACAGAAGGGTCAACGACTACAGAGGGCTCCACAACAACCGAGTCATCGACTACCACAGAGGGCTCCACAACAACCGAGTCATCGACTACCACAGAAGGGTCTACGACTACAGAGGGCTCCACAACAACCGAGTCATCGACTACCACAGAGGGCTCCACAACAACAGAGTCATCGACTACCACAGGGGGCTCCACAACAACCGAGTCATCGACTACCACAGAGGGCTCCACAACAACCGAGTCATCGACTACCACAGAGGGCTCCACAACAACCGAGTCATCGACTACCACAGAAGGGTCTACGACTACAGAGGGCTCCACAACAACCGAGTCATCGACTACCACAGAAGGGTCTACGACTACAGAGGGCTCCACAACAACCGAGTCATCGACTACCACAGAGGGCTCCACAACAACCGAGTCATCGACTACCACAGGGGCTCCACAACAACCGAGTCATCGACTACCACAGAGGGCTCCACAACAACCGAGTCATCGACTACCACAGAGGGCTCCACAACAACCGAGTCATCGACTACCACAGAAGGGTCTACGACTACAGAGGGCTCCACAACAACCGAGTCATCGACTACCACAGAAGGGTCTACGACTACAGAGGGCTCCACAACAACCGAGTCATCGACTACCACAGATGGCTCCACAACAACCGAGTCATCGACTACCACAGAAGGGTCTACGACTACAGAGGGCTCCACAACAACCGAGTCATCGACTACCACAGAGGGCTCCACAACAACCGAGTCATCGACTACCACAGAGGGCTCCACAACAACTGAGTCATCGACTACCACAGAAGGGTCTACGACTACAGAGGGCTCCACAACAACTGAGTCATCGACTACCACAGAAGGGTCTACGACTACAGAGGGTTCCACAACAACCGAGTCATCGACTACCACAGAAGGGTCTACGACTACAGAGGGCTCCACAACAACCGAGTCATCGACTACCACAGAAGGGTCTACGACTACAGAGGGTTCCACAACAACCGAGTCATCGACTACCACAGAAGGGTCTACGACTACAGAGGGCTCCACAACAACCGAGTCATCGACTACCACAGAAGGGTCTACGACTACAGAGGGCTCCACAACAACCGAGTCATCGACTACCACAGAGGGCTCCACAACAACCGAGTCATCGACTACCACAGAAGGGTCTACGACTACAGAGGGCTCCACAACAACCGAGTCATCGACTACCACAGAGGGCTCCACAACAACAGAGTCATCGACTACCACAGGGGGCTCCACAACAACCGAGTCATCGACTACCACAGAGGGCTCCACAACAACCGAGTCATCGACTACCACAGAGGGCTCCACAACAACCGAGTCATCGACTACCACAGAAGGGTCTACGACTACAGAGGGCTCCACAACAACCGAGTCATCGACTACCACAGAGGGCTCCACAACAACCGAGTCATCGACTACCACAGAGGGCTCCACAACAACCGAGTCATCGACTACCACAGAAGGGTCTACGACTACAGAGGGCTCCACAACAACCGAGTCATCGACTACCACAGAAGGGTCTACGACTACAGAGGGTTCCACAACAACCGAGTCATCGACTACCACGGAAGGGTCTACGACTACAGAGGGATCCACAACAACCGAGTCATCGACTACCACAGAGGACTCCACAACAACCGAGTCATCGACTACCACAGAGGGCTCCACAACAACCGAGTCATCGACTACCACAGAAGGGTCTACGACTATAGAGGGCTCCACAACAACCGAGTCATCTACTACCACAGAAGGGTCTACGACTACAGAGGGCTCCACAACAACTGAGTCATCGACTACCACAGAGGGCTCCACAACAACTGAGTCATCGACTACCACAGAAGGGTCTACGACTACAGAGGGTTTCACAACAACCGAGTCATCGACTACCACAGAAGGGTCTACGACTACAGAGGGCTCCACAACAACCAAGTCATCGACTACCACAGAAGGGTCTACGACTACAGAGGGCTCCACAACAACCGAGTCATCGACTACCACAGAAGGGTCTACGACTACAGAGGGCTCCACAACAACCGAGTCATCGACTACCACAGAGGGCTCCACAACAACCGAGTCATCGACTACCACAGAGGGCTCCACAACAACCGAGTCATCGACTACCACAGAAGGGTCTACGACTACAGAGGGCTCCACAACAACCGAGTCATCGACTACCACAGAAGGGTCTACGACTACAGAGGGTTCCAGAACAACCGAGTCATCGACTACCACGGAAGGGTCTACGACTACAGAGGGATCCACAACAACCGAGTCATCGACTACCACAGAGGACTCCACAACAACCGAGTCATCGACTACCACAGAGGGCTCCACAACAACCGAGTCATCGACTACCACAGAAGGGTCTACGACTATAGAGGGCTCCACAACAACCGAGTCATCTACTACCACAGAAGGGTCTACGACTACAGAGGGCTCCACAACAACTGAGTCATCGACTACCACAGAGGGCTCCACAACAACTGAGTCATCGACTACCACAGAAGGGTCTACGACTACAGAGGGTTTCACAACAACCGAGTCATCGACTACCACAGAAGGGTCTACGACTACAGAGGGCTCCACAACAACCAAGTCATCGACTACCACAGAAGGGTCTACGACTACAGAGGGCTCCACAACAACCGAGTCATCGACTACCACAGAAAGGTCTACGACTACAGAGGGCTCCACAACAACCGAGTCATCGACTACCACAGAGGGCTCCACAACAACCGAGTCATCGACTACCACAGAAGGGTATACGACTACAGAGGGCTCCACAACAACCGAGTCATCGACTACCACGGAAGGGTCTACGACTACAGAGGGATCCACAACAACCGAGTCATCGACTACCACAGAGGGCTCCACAACAACCGAGTCATCGACTACCACAGAGGGCTCCACAACAACCGAGTCATCGACTACCACAGAAGGGTCTACGACTACAGAGGGCTCCACAACAACCGAGTCATCGACTACCACAGAAGGGTCTACGACTACAGAGGGCTCCACAACAACCGAGTCATCGACTACCACAGAGGGCTCCACAACAACCGAGTCATCGACTACCACAGAGGGCTCCACAACAACTGAGTCATCGACTACCACAGAAGGGTCTACGACTACAGAGGGTTCCACAACAACCGAGTCATCGACTACCACAGAAGGGTCTACGACTACAGAGGGCTCCACAACAACCGAGTCATCGACTACCACAGAAGGGTCTACGACTACAGAGGGCGCCACAACAACCGAGTCATCGGCTACCACAGAAGGGTCTACGACTACAGAGGGTTCCACAACAACCGAGTCATCGACTACCACAGAAGGGTCTACGACTACAGAGGGCTCCACAACAACCGAGTCATCGACTACCACAGAGGGCTCCACAACAACCGAGTCATCGACTACCACAGACCAAGAGTCATCGACTACCACAGAAGGGTCTACGACTACAGAGGGCTCCACAACAACCGAGTCATCGACTACCACAGAAGGGTCTACGACTACAGAGGGATCCACAACAACCGAGTCATCGACTACCACAGAGGACTCCACAACAACCGAGTCATCGACTACCACAGAGGGCTCCACAACAACCGAGTCATCGACTACCACAGAAGGGTCTACGACTATAGAGGGCTCCACAACAACCGAGTCATCTACTACCACAGAAGGGTCTACGACTACAGAGGGCTCCACAACAACTGAGTCATCGACTACCACAGAGGGCTCCACAACAACTGAGTCATCGACTACCACAGAAGGGTCTACGACTACAGAGGGTTTCACAACAACCAAGTCATCGACTACCACAGAAGGGTCTACGACTACAGAGGGCTCCACAACAACCAAGTCATCGACTACCACAGAAGGGTCTACGACTACAGAGGGCTCCACAACAACCGAGTCATCGACTACCACAGAAGGGTCTACGACTACAGAGGGCTCCACAACAACCGAGTCATCGACTACCACAGAGGGCTCCACAACAACCGAGTCATCGACTACCACAGAGGGCTCCACAACAACTGAGTCATCGACTACCACAGAAGGGTCTACGACTACAGAGGGTTCCACAACAACCGAGTCATCGACTACCACAGAAGGGTCTACGACTACAGAGGGCTCCACAACAACCGAGTCATCGACTACCACAGAAGGGTCTACGACTACAGAGGGCGCCACAACAACCGAGTCATCGGCTACCACAGAAGGGTCTACGACTACAGAGGGTTCCACAACAACCGAGTCATCGACTACCACAGAAGGGTCTACGACTACAGAGGGCTCCACAACAACCGAGTCATCGACTACCACAGAGGGCTCCACAACAACCGAGTCATCGACTACCACAGAGGGCTCCACAACAACCGAGTCATCGACTACCACAGAAGGGTCTACGACTACAGAGGGCTCCACAACAACCGAGTCATCGACTACCACAGAAGGGTCTACGACTACAGAGGGATCCACAACAACCGAGTCATCGACTACCACAGAGGACTCCACAACAACCGAGTCATCGACTACCACAGAGGGCTCCACAACAACCGAGTCATCGACTACCACAGAAGGGTCTACGACTATAGAGGGCTCCACAACAACCGAGTCATCTACTACCACAGAAGGGTCTACGACTACAGAGGGCTCCACAACAACTGAGTCATCGACTACCACAGAGGGCTCCACAACAACTGAGTCATCGACTACCACAGAAGGGTCTACGACTACAGAGGGTTTCACAACAACCAAGTCATCGACTACCACAGAAGGGTCTACGACTACAGAGGGCTCCACAACAACCAAGTCATCGACTACCACAGAAGGGTCTACGACTACAGAGGGCTCCACAACAACCGAGTCATCGACTACCACAGAAGGGTCTACGACTACAGAGGGCTCCACAACAACCGAGTCATCGACTACCACAGAGGGCTCCACAACAACCGAGTCATCGACTACCACAGAAGGGTCTACGACTACAGAGGGCTTCACAACAACCGAGTCATCGACTACCACGGAAGGGTCTACGACTACAGAGGGATCCACAACAACCGAGTCATCGACTACCACAGAGGGCTCCACAACAACCGAGTCATCGACTACCACAGAGGGCTCCACAACAACCGAGTCATCGACTACCACAGAAGGGTCTACGACTACAGAGGGCTCCACAACAACCGAGTCATCGACTACCACAGAGGGCTCCACAACAACTGAGTCATCGACTACCACAGAAGGGTCTACGACTACAGAGGGTTCCACAACAACCGAGACATCGACTACCACAGAAGGGTCTACGACTACAGAGGGCTCCACAACAACCGAGTCATCGACTACCACAGAGGGCTCCACAACAACCGAGTCATCGACTACCACAGAAGGGTATACGACTACAGAGGGCTCCACAACAACCGAGTCATCGACTACCACGGAAGGGTCTACGACTACAGAGGGATCCACAACAACCGAGTCATCGACTACCACAGAGGGCTCCACAACAACCGAGTCATCGACTACCACAGAGGGCTCCACAACAACCGAGTCATCGACTACCACAGAAGGGTCTACGACTACAGAGGGCTCCACAACAACCGAGTCATCGACTACCACAGAAGGGTCTACGACTACAGAGGGCTCCACAACAACCGAGTCATCGACTACCACAGAGGGCTCCACAACAACCGAGTCATCGACTACCACAGAGGGCTCCACAACAACTGAGTCATCGACTACCACAGAAGGGTCTACGACTACAGAGGGTTCCACAACAACCGAGTCATCGACTACCACAGAAGGGTCTACGACTACAGAGGGCTCCACAACAACCGAGTCATCGACTACCACAGAAGGGTCTACGACTACAGAGGGCGCCACAACAACCGAGTCATCGACTACCACAGAAGGGTCTACGACTACAGAGGGTTCCACAACAAACGAGTCATCGACTACCACAGAAGGGTCTACGACTACAGAGGGCTCCACAACAACCGAGTCATCGACTACCACAGAGGGCTCCACAACAACCGAGTCATCGACTACCACAGAGGGCTCCACAACAACCGAGTCATCGACTACCACAGAAGGGTCTACGACTACAGAGGACTCCACAACAACCGAGTCATCGACTACCACAGAAGGGTCTACGACTACAGAGGGATCCACAACAACCGAGTCATCGACTACCACAGAGGACTCCACAACAACCGAGTCATCGACTACCACAGAGGGCTCCACAACAACCGAGTCATCGACTACCACAGAAGGGTCTACGACTATAGAGGGCTCCACAACAACCGAGTCATCTACTACCACAGAAGGGTCTACGACTACAGAGGGCTCCACAACAACTGAGTCATCGACTACCACAGAGGGCTCCACAACAACTGAGTCATCGACTACCACAGAAGGGTCTACGACTACAGAGGGTTTCACAACAACCAAGTCATCGACTACCACAGAAGGGTCTACGACTACAGAGGGCTCCACAACAACCAAGTCATCGACTACCACAGAAGGGTCTACGACTACAGAGGGCTCCACAACAACCGAGTCATCGACTACCACAGAAGGATCTACGACTACAGAGGGCTCCACAACAACCGAGTCATCGACTACCACAGAGGGCTCCACAACAACCGAGTCATCGACTACCACAGAAGGGTCTACGACTACAGAGGGCTCCACAACAACCGAGTCATCGACTACCACGGAAGGGTCTACGACTACAGAGGGATCCACAACAACCGAGTCATCGACTACCACAGAGGGCTCCACAACAACCGAGTCATCGACTACCACAGAGGGCTCCACAACAACCGAGTCATCGACTACCACAGAAGGGTCTACGACTACAGAGGGCTCCACAACAACCGAGTCATCGACTACCACAGAAGGGTCTACGACTACAGAGGGCTCCACAACAACCGAGTCATCGACTACCACAGAGGGCTCCACAACAACCGAGTCATCGACTACCACAGAGGGCTCCACAACAACCGAGTCATCGACTACCACAGAAGGGTCTACGACTACAGAGGGCTCCACAACAACCGAGTCATCGACTACCACAGAAGGGTCTACGACTACAGAGGGCTCCACAACAACCGAGTCATCGACTACCACAGATGGCTCCACAACAACCGAGTCATCGACTACCACAGAAGGGTCTACGACTACAGAGGGCTCCACAACAACCGAGTCATCGACTACCACAGAGGGCTCCACAACAACCGAGTCATCGATTACCACAGAGGGCTCCACAACAACTGAGTCATCGACTACCACAGAAGGGTCTACGACTACAGAGGGCTCCACAACAACTGAGTCATCGACTACCACAGAAGGGTCTACGACTACAGAGGGTTCCACAACAACCGAGTCATCGACTACCACAGAAGGGTCTACGACTACAGAGGGCTCCACAACAACCGAGTCATCGACTACCACAGAAGGGTCTACGACTACAGAGGGTTCCACAACAACCGAGTCATCGACTACCACAGAAGGGTCTACGACTACAGAGGGCTCCACAACAACCGAGTCATCGACTACCACAGAAGGGTCTACGACTACAGAGGGCTCCACAACAACCGAGTCATCGACTACCACAGAGGGCTCCACAACAACCGAGTCATCGACTACCACAGAAGGGTCTACGACTACAGAGGGCTCCACAACAACCGAGTCATCGACTACCACAGAGGGCTCCACAACAACAGAGTCATCGACTACCACAGGGGGCTCCACAACAACCGAGTCATCGACTACCACAGAGGGCTCCACAACAACCGAGTCATCGACTACCACAGAGGGCTCCACAACAACCGAGTCATCGACTACCACAGAAGGGTCTACGACTACAGAGGGCTCCACAACAACCGAGTCATCGACTACCACAGAGGGCTCCACAACAACCGAGTCATCGACTACCACAGAAGGGTCTACGACTACAGAGGGCTCCACAACAACCGAGTCATCGACTACCACAGAGGGCTCCACAACAACCGAGTCATCGACTACCACAGAGGGCTCCACAACAACTGAGTCATCGACTACCACAGAAGGGTCTACGACTACAGAGGGCTCCACAACAACCGAGTCATCGACTACCACAGAGGGCTCCACAACAACCGAGTCATCGACCGCATTCGCTCTACTTTGACCATGGAGGATGGTGACCCTTTGTCATCCTCTCTTGGCTTCACCACCCCACCGTCCGTCACCTACGCCGACAAGCTCAAAACAGCGACTTCTAAACGTCCGTCATCATCGCCCATCATGACAGCTGCCAAACGCATGTCCATTATCTCTCCACCTGCCTTCAATCACACTACCGACCTGCCCACAGCCTTGGCTTCGTTAGCTGTACAATTGGATAAACTCAAGGTTAGTCAGGACCAGTCGCTTCTCAGTACGCTCCAGACTATACAATCTGTGCTTTCCTGTCTCATCCAAGACAACAAAGCAATGAGTATGGAGCTCCAAAAACTGAGAAGCGAAACCAAAGTTCAATCTCTTAAGCCTTGTAAAACAATCGAAATGGTCACCGACGACAAGGTCAATGACATCGTCCAAGAAAAAATCGCAACCTTGTCTATGAACATCACTATCTGTAAGGCAATTGCCGAAACCGTGGAGAGACCACGGTCTCTTGTAATTGAAAATTTCCCGTACGCCTCAAATTCTAAATCTTCCAGTGCACTTGACGACTACAATCTCACTCTTGAACTTTGTCACAAGCTGAACATCGAAGCCATACCTATCTCTACGTACCGCCTCGGAAACCGGAAAGACAAGACAAGACCTGCCCTGTTAAAGGTTATCTTTTCCAATTCTGCTGGCGCCTCATCCCTCTATGAACGCTCTAGAGTAAAAGGCGCGCTTACCAACTCTTGTTTTACCAACATCTTCGTCAGAAGATCGTTGCCTAAAGAGGTACGCGATCGCCTCGCTGCCGAACGCAAATCCCGCTTTGATAACAACAGATACAACAAGTACAAAAAATCCCCTGCCGCCTCAAACCAAACCACATTCTCATCATCATCATCATCATCATGTCCTATTTCCTCGTCCACTCCCTCTGACCTTGCCTCGTCCAACACCACTCAAAAAAACTTATAAGCTCCGTAAGGCTTGACAACACCCTTGACAACTCCGTTGATGAGACTCTTCCGTTCCTTGTTACCCCGCCTTTCCCACCATTTTCTCAACTCTCAGCTGATTCCACCTCAGCTTCCCCCACTTCCCTCCCTCGCCAAACCTTGATTCTTACTCCCACCAATCCTAAAGCTCTATTCTACAATGCCCGCTCCCTCAATTCCAATAGACTCGCATTAATTAATGAAATATCCTCAAATAAGTATTCAATCGTCTTTATTGTAGAAACTTGGCTCAACAACTCTTTCTGTAGCTCCAATCTTCTCAATGAAATTCCTGGCTACACTTTTCTCCGGCAAGATTGCCTCAACAAACGAGGTGGTGGCGTTGCTATTATCCTAAAAGACTCTTTAAAGGCCCACACTATTTTCTCCATCTCCCAGCCTAAGTCCTTTGAGCTTATAGCAGTGGATATCTACCACGACAATGGATCTACTTCGCGATTTATCCTTGTCTATCGCCCACCTTCTTGTAGCGACCCCAATTCTACACTCCTACTTCAAACAGTTGGTGATCTCCTATCATGCAACCATCCTTGTTTTTTCCTTGGTGATTTGAATTTCCCTACTATTTGTTGGAAATCACTCACCTCTTCCAAAAAAATTGAGAAAGAATTCATTGCGTTTACCGAAGCTCATTATCTGACCCAAATAGTCAAGTCCCCCACCAGAGCTGGCAACATACTTGACCTAGTTCTCGTTAGCGACTCATCCATTTCAATCAATTCAATAGATAAGCCCATTGGTTCATCTGATCACTGCTCTCTCATTCTTGATCTTCCCAACTGTAATACCAATGAGGAAATGATCTTCGTTCGTTCCTATCGTAATCTTGATTCTCGTCTACCTGCCTCCTTTCTATCTTCTATCAACTGGACGACTCTTTTTGCCAACTCCACTGATGCTGACCATTGTTATGAGATCCTCATAACAATCCTCTCTGATTTTTTTAATGAATTCGTCCCCCTAGTAAAAGTCCCTGCCTCCCACGGCATCCTTCCCCCATACCTCCAACGAATATATGAACACCGTTCATACCTCTGGTCGTGCTATACAAAGTCCAATCTCACCCACTACCTCACCAAATTTTTTGAATCATCTAGAACTTTCAAAAAGCATCTGGAAAGATACAATAGGTATATTGAGACCAAATATATCCAAGGCCCAAAACACCAGTTCTTTCAGTTTATATCCAATCGCCTCCGGGGCAACGCTAAACCCAGACCCTTTCATGACTCCCTTGGTAATCTCCTTATTTCCGATCAAGAAAAAGCTGAAGCCCTTGCCACATTCTTCTCATCGCAATTTGCTCCTGACCCGGCGGACACTTTCTCTACTCCATCTCCCACGTCTTCCCAACCCTTGTCCCCTTATCCTCCGTCCTCTATGCCCTGGTTTTCCGTTGATAAAGTTTACACCATGCTTGCGAAAACGAAAGCGTCCAGATCTACCACATCTGACCAAGTCGAATACAAATTCTGTAAAATCTTCATAGATCTCATTGCATATCCCATCACCCATATCTTTAATCTTTCTATTATGCATGGGATAGTCCCACGTAGATGGAAACACTCCGTAGTACTGGCCATCCCTAAAAATTCATCTCCTGCCACCCCAAACGACTTCCGACCCATCAGCCTCACCTCCGTATTTGCTAGAGTTTTCGAGCGTCTTCTCCTTCGCCACATTGACTCCCACATCACACGCCATAACATCATTCCCAAATCCCAACATGGGTTCCGACGTAAACGTTCTACCGAATCACAAATGCTGTTGGCCATAAATGAGTGGACTTCTGCGATAGATGATGGTAATCAGGTCGATGTCATCTACTTCGATTTTCAAAAAGCCTTCGACAAGGTTAACCATGGTCTTCTCCTCCAAAAACTTCGCCTAATTGGGCTCAATTCTCAGATAACTTCCTGGATCTCCAATTTTCTTTCCTCACGATCTTTTGTAGTCCGCCAAGGTTCATCTTTCTCGTCAATTCACTATGCCCCAAGCGGAGTCCCCCAGGGTGGTGTCCTTTCACCTACCCTATTTTCGATTTTCACCGCTGACATTGATGCCTGCGCCTCGGCGTTTGGAATATCCTGTCTTATCTTCGCTGATGACCTCAAGGTTTTCCACCCCGTACAGACTACCTCTGACACCTCTCAACTTCAAAATGCAATAAATTGGATCCACCAGTGGTCTACGAACCACCTCCTGCCCCTTTCTTATTCAAAAACCCAATTCATTACCCTTGGAACTAGGAAAATCAATTCATCATACTTCATTGCTTCCTCTATCATCCCCAGAGTGGATATGGTCAAGGATCTTGGGTTCTATATAACTCCCTCTTTGAATTTTTCCTGTCACTGGCAAAAATACATTCGGAAAGCACGTTACACCTCCTTCATGTTTTTCAAAGCGTTCTCCTCAAATCGCTCCGCTTTCCTCACCAGCCTCTACACAACCTATGTCCGCCCCATACTCGAGTATTCGACCACTGTTTCCTCCCCACACCGTAAAGCTGATGATAAGGCCATTGAGGCAGTCCAGCGCGACTTCACGCGCAAAGTGTTCTTCCGTGTCCATGGGTCAATTAATCTAGAGGATAAATTTCCGTATGAGCACCGCTGCGCATACCTCAAGCTGGATAGTTTACACCGTCGTCGACGATGCTCTGACCTAAAATTTATCCGTAAAATCTTACTTAACAAAGTTGATGTGCTACCGATTGATCTATTTAAGGTAATTCCCTCAAGGACCCGTGGAGCTGCCTTCAAAATCACCTGCCGAGCCCCGAAAAAGAATTCAAGATCCAAATCCTTCGTTCCGCGCGTGGTAAAGGACTTCAATCGCCTCTTCAAACACAAGCCTCTCGACATGTTTCACCTGGTCCTGAAAGATGCTTCCTTCTAGCCTATACCCCCTCCCGTTTACAGCCCTCTCCACACAAAAAATCTCACCCCTCCATTCCCATTTTTTCCCTTTTCTTTATTTATCTCCTTATCTCCACGTTTCCCCCTTCTATCCAAATAGTTCTGGTTACTTACAGTTGAGAGGAAAAACTTCCACACTACTCTCCTTCCATTTTTTTTTATCTCATCGTATGCTCGGGACTGGGGTATACCCGGCCCCCGTGCCTTGCAATATGTATCGATCACACCAAATTATCAAAAGGTAGTCTTCTCTCTCCTCTGTAGTAACCTACCCTCCTCTCTATCCACTCTAAACTTCTGTTCTATCTTACTCTCTATTCCCACCCTCTATCTTTTTCTCCCGCCGTTTCCCACCCCCAAGTAGCATTATCCTATCCTCCCTTCACCTGATCATTTCCCAGATAACTTCTCCTTCAATTGATACCCTATCCGTTCTTTTATTTATTATCCAACTTTCTTCGTATTCTCACTTTTTCCGCCTTACGGAATAAACTATATATACCACAGATGGCTCCACAACAACCGAGTCATCGACTACCACAGAAGGGTCTACGACTACAGAGGGCTCCACAACAACCGAGTCATCGACTACCACAGAGGGCTCCACAACAACCGAGTCATCGACTACCACAGAGGGCTCCACAACAACTGAGTCATCGACTACCACAGAAGGGTCTACGACTACAGAGGGCTCCACAACAACTGAGTCATCGACTACCACAGAAGGGTCTACGACTACAGAGGGTTCCACAACAACCGAGTCATCGACTACCACAGAAGGGTCTACGACTACAGAGGGCTCCACAACAACCGAGTCATCGACTACCACAGAAGGGTCTACGACTACAGAGGGCTCCACAACAACCGAGTCATCGACTACCACAGAGGGTTCCACAACAACCGAGTCATCGACTACCACAGAAGGGTCTACGACTACAGAGGGCTCCACAACAACCGAGTCATCGACTACCACAGAGGGCTCCACAACAACAGAGTCATCGACTACCACAGGGGGCTCCACAACAACCGAGTCATCGACTACCACAGAGGGCTCCACAACAACCGAGTCATCGACTACCACAGAGGGCTCCACAACAACCGAGTCATCGACTACCACAGAAGGGTCTACGACTACAGAGGGCTCCACAACAACCGAGTCATCGACTACCACAGAGGGCTCCACAACAACCGAGTCATCGACTACCACAGAAGGGTCTACGACTACAGAGGGCTCCACAACAACCGAGTCATCGACTATCACAGAGGGCTCCACAACAACCGAGTCATCGACTACCACAGAGGGCTCCACAACAACTGAGTCATCGACTACCACAGAAGGGTCTACGACTACAGAGGGCTCCACAACAACCGAGTCATCGACTACCACAGAGGGCTCCACAACAACCGAGTCATCGACTACCACAGAAGGGTCTACGACTACAGAAGGCTCCACAACAACCGAGTCATCGACTACCACAGAGGGCTCCACAACAACCGAGTCATCGACTACCACAGAGGGCTCCACAACAACCGAGTCATCGACTACCACAGAAGGGTCTACGACTACAGAGGGCTCCACAACAACCGAGTCATCGACTACCACAGAAGGGTCTACGACTACAGAGGGCTCCACAACAACCGAGTCATCGACTACCACAGAGGGCTCCACAACAACCGAGTCATCGACTACCACAGAAGGGTCTACGACTACAGAGGGCTCCACAACAACCGAGTCATCGACTACCACAGAGGGCTCCACAACAACCGAGTCATCGACTACCACAGAGGGCTCCACAACAACTGAGTCATCGACTACCACAGAAGGGTCTACGACTTCAGAGGGTTCCACAACAACCGAGTCATCGACTACCACAGAAGGGTCTACGACTACAGAGGACTCCACAACAACCGAGTCATCGACTACCACAGAAGGGTCTACGACTACAGAGGGTTCCACAACAACCGAGTCATCGACTACCACAGAAAGGTCTACGACTACAGAGGGCTCCACAACAACCGAGTCATTGACTACCACAGAAGGGTCTACGACTACAGAGGGCTCCACAACAACCGAGTCTTCGACTACCACGGAGGGCTCCACAACAACCGAGTCATCGACTACCACAGAAGGGTCTACGACTACAGAGGGCTCCACAACAACCGAGTCATCGACTACCACAGAGGGCTCCACAACAACCGAGTCATCGACTACCACAGAGGGCTCCACAACAACCGAGTCATCGACTACCACAGAGGGCTCCACAACAACCGAGTCATCGACTACCACAGAGGGCTCCACAACAACCGAGTCATCGACTACCACAGAGGGCTCCACAACAACCGAGTCATCGACTACCACAGAGGGCTCCACAACAACCGAGTCATCGACTACCACAGAGGGCTCCACAACAACCGAGTCATCGACTACCACAGAGGGCTCCACAACAACTGAGTCATCGACTACCACAGAAGGGTCTACGACTACAGAGGGTTCCACAACAACCGAGTCATCGACTACCACAGAAGGGTCTACGACTACAGAGGGCTCCACAACAACCGAGTCATCGACTACCACAGAAGGGTCTACGACTACAGAGGGTTCCACAACAACCGAGTCATCGACTACCACAGAAGGGTCTACGACTACAGAGGGCTCCACAACAACCGAGTCATCGACTACCACAGAAGGGTCTACGACTACAGAGGGCTCCACAACAACCGAGTCATCGACTACCACGGAGGGCTCCACAATAACCGAGTCATCGACTACCACAGAAGGGTCTACGACTACAGAGGGCTCCACAACAACCGATTCATCGACTACCACAGAGGGCTCCACAACAACCGAGTCATCGACTACCACAGGGGCTCAACAACAACCGAGTCATCGACTACCACAGAGGGCTCCACAACAACCGAGTCATCGACTACCACAGAGGGCTCCACAACAACCGAGTCATCGACTACCACAGAAGGGTCTACGACTACAGAGGGCTCCACAACAACCGAGTCATCGACTACCACAGAAGGGTCTACGACTACAGAGGGCTCCACAACAACCGAGTCATCGACTACCACAGGGGATCCACAACAACCGAGTCATCGACTACCACAGAAGGGTCTACGACTACAGAGGGCTCCACAACAACCGAGTCATCGACTACCACAGAGGGCTCCACAACAACCGAGTCATCGACTACCACAGAGGGCTCCACAACAACTGAGTCATCGACTACCACAGAAGGGTCTACGACTACAGAGGGTTCCACAACAACCGAGTCATCGACTACCACAGAAGGGTCTACGACTACAGAGGGCTCCACAACAACCGAGTCATCGACTACCACAGAAGGGTCTACGACTACAGAGGGCTCCACAACAACCGAGTCATCGACTACCACAGAAGGGTCTACGACTACAAAGGGCTCCACAACAACCGAGTCATCGACTACCACAGAGGGCTCCACAACAGCCGAGTCATCGACTACCACAGGGGGCTCCACAACAACCGAGTCATCGACTACCACAGAAGGGTCTACGACTACAGAGGGTTCCACAACAACCGAGTCATCGACTACCACAGAAGGGTCTACGACTACAGAGGGCTCCACAACAACCGAGTCATCGACTACCACAGAAGGGTCTATGACTACAGAGGGCTCCACAACAACCGAGTCATCGACTACCACAGAGGGCTCCACAACAACCGAGTCATCGACTACCACAGAAGGGTCTACGACTACAGAGGGCTCCACAACAACCGAGTCATCGACTACCACAGAGGGCTCCACAACAGCCGAGTCATCGACTACCACAGAGGGCTCCACAATAACCGAGTCATCGACTACCACAGAAGGGTCTACGACTACAGAGGGCTCCACAACAACCGAGTCATCGACTACCACAGGGGGCTCCACAACAACCGAGTCATCGACTACCACAGAAGGGTCTACGACTACAGAGGGCTCCACAACAACCGAGTCATCGACTACCACAGAGGGCTCCACAACCACCGAGTCATCGACTACCACAGAGGGCTCCACAACAACTGAGTCATCGACTACCACAGAAGGGTCTACGACTACAGAGGGTTCCACAACAACCGAGTCATCGACTACCACAGAAGGGTCTACGACTACAGAGGGCTCCACAACAACCGAGTCATCGACTACCACAGAGGGCTCCACAACAACTGAGTCATCGACTACCACAGAAGGGTCTACGACTACAGAGGGTTCCACAACAACCGAGTCATCGACTACCACAGAAGGGTCTACGACTACAGAGGGCTACACAACAACCGAGTCATCGACTACCACAGAAGGGTCTACGACTACAGAGGGTTCCACAACAACCGAGTCATCGACTACCACAGAAGGGTCTACGACTACAGAGGGCTCCACAACAACCGAGTCATCGACTACCACAGAAGGGTCTACGACTACAGAGGGCTCCACAACAACCGAGTCATCGACTACCACGGAGGGCTCCACAATAACCGAGTCATCGACTACCACAGAAGGGTCTACGACTACAGAGGGCTCCACAACAACCGATTCATCGACTACCACAGAGGGCTCCACAACAACCGAGTCATCGACTACCACCGGGGCTCCACAACAACCGAGTCATCGACTACCACAGAGGGCTCCACAACAACCGAGTCATCGACTACCACAGAGGGCTCCACAACAACCGAGTCATCGACTACCACAGAAGGGTCTACGACTACAGAGGGCTCCACAACAACCGAGTCATCGACTACCACAGAAGGGTCTACGACTACAGAGGGCTCCACAACAACCGAGTCATCGACTACCACAGGGGGATCCACAACAACCGAGTCATCGACTACCACAGAAGGGTCTACGACTACAGAGGGCTCCACAACAACCGAGTCATCGACTACCACAGAGGGCTCCACAACAACCGAGTCATCGACTACCACAGAGGGCTCCACAACAACTGAGTCATCGACTACCACAAAAGGGTCTACGACTACAGAGGGTTCCACAACAACCGAGTCATCGACTACCACAGAAGGGTCTACGACTACAGAGGGCTCCACAACAACCGAGTCATCGACTACCACAGAAGGGTCTACGACTACAGAGGGCTCCACAACAACCGAGTCATCGACTACCACAGAGGGCTTCACAACAACCGAGTCATCGACTACCACAGAAGGGTCTACGACTACAGAGGGCTCCACAACAACCGAGTCATCGACTACCACAGAGGGCTCCACAACAGCCGAGTCATCGACTACCACAGGGGGCTCCACAACAACCGAGTCATCGACTACCACAGAAGGGTCTACGACTACAGAGGGTTCCACAACAACCGAGTCATCGACTACCACAGAAGGGTCTACGACTACAGAGGGCTCCACAACAACCGAGTCATCGACTACCACAGAAGGGTCTATGACTACAGAGGGCTCCACAACAACCGAGTCATCGACTACCACAGAGGGCTCCACAACAACCGAGTCATCGACTACCACAGAAGGGTCTACGACTACAGAGGGCTCCACAACAACCGAGTCATCGACTACCACAGAGGGCTCCACAACAGCCGAGTCATCGACTACCAAGCCGAGTCATCGACTACCACAGGGCTCCACAACAACCGAGTCATCGACTACCACAGAGGGCAGAAGAGTCATCGACTACCACAGAGGGCTCCACAACAACCGAGTCATCGACTACCACAGAAGGTCTACGACTACAGAGGGCTCCACAACAACCGAGTCATCGACTACCACAGGGGGCTCCACAACAACCGAGTCATCGACTACCACAGAAGGGTCTACGACTACAGAGGGCTCCACAACAACCGAGTCATCGACTACCACAGAGGGCTCCACAACAACCGAGTCATCGACTACCACAGAGGGCTCCACAACAACTGAGTCATCGACTACCACAGAAGGGTCTACGACTACAGAGGGTTCCACAACAACCGAGTCATCGACTACCACAGAAGGGTCTACGACTACAGAGGGCTCCACAACAACCGAGTCATCGACTACCACAGAAGGGTCTACGACTACAGAGGGCTCCACAACAACCGAGTCATCGACTACCACAGAGGGCTCCACAACAACCGAGTCATCGACTACCACAGGGGCTCCACAACAACCGAGTCATCGACTACCACAGAGGGCTCCACAACAACCGAGTCATCGACTACCACAGAGGGCTCCACAACAACCGAGTCATCGACTACCACAGAAGGGTCTACGACTACAGAGGGCTCCACAACAACCGAGTCATCGACTACCACAGAAGGGTCTACGACTACAGAGGGCTCCACAACAACCGAGTCATCGACTACCACAGGGGGATCCACAACAACCGAGTCATCGACTACCACAGAAGGGTCTACGACTACAGAGGGCTCCACAACAACCGAGTCATCGACTACCACAGAAGGGTCTACGACTACAGAGGGCTCCACAACAACCGAGTCATCGACTACCACAGAAGGGTCTACGACTACAGAGGGCTCCACAACAACCGAGTCATCGACTACCACAGGGGGATCCACAACAACCGAGTCATCGACTACCACAGAAGGGTCTACGACTACAGAGGGCTCCACAACAACCGAGTCATCGACTACCACAGAGGGCTCCACAACAACCGAGTCATCGACTACCACAGAGGGCTCCACAACAACTGAGTCATCGACTACCACAGAAGGGTCTACGACTACAGAGGGTTCCACAACAACCGAGTCATCGACTACCATAGAAGGGTCTACGACTACAGAGGGCTCCACAACAACCGAGTCATCGACTACCACAGAAGGGTCTACGACTACAGAGGGCTCCACAACAACCGAGTCATCGACTACCACAGAGGGCTCCACAACAACCGAGTCATCGACTACCACAGAAGGGTCTACGACTACAGAGGGCTCCACAACAACCGAGTCATCGACTACCACAGAGGGCTCCACAACAGCCGAGTCATCGACTACCACAGGGGGCTCCACAACAACCGAG
This sequence comes from Caenorhabditis parvicauda, assembly GCA_963978915.1. Lineage (NCBI taxonomy): Eukaryota > Metazoa > Nematoda > Chromadorea > Rhabditida > Rhabditidae > Caenorhabditis > Caenorhabditis parvicauda. The sequence goes on along the minus strand of CAXBUI010000137.1, from coordinate 73,324 downwards.
TCATCGACTACCACAGAAGGGTCTACGACTACAGAGGGTTCCACAACAACCGAGTCATCGACTACCACAGAAGGGTCTACGACTACAGAGGGCTCCACAACAACCGAGTCATCGACTACCACAGAGGGCTCCACAACAGCCGAGTCATCGACTACCACAGAGGGCTCCACAACAACCGAGTCATCGACTACCACAGAAGGGTCTACGACTACAGAGGGCTCCACAACAACCGAGTCATCGACTACCACAGGGGGCTCCACAACAACCGAGTCATCAACTACCACAGAAGGGTCTACGACTACAGAGGGCTCCACAACAACCGAGTCATCGACTACCACAGAGGGCTCCACAACAACCGAGTCATCGACTACCACAGAGGGCTCCACAACAACTGAGTCATCGACTACCACAGAAGGGTCTACGACTACAGAGGGTTCCACAACAACCGAGTCATCGACTACCACAGAAGGGTCTACGACTACAGAGGGCTCCACAACAACCGAGTCATCGACTACCACAGAAGGGTCTACGACTACAGAGAGCTCCACAACAACCGAGTCATCGACTACCACGGAGGGCTCCACAATAACCGAGTCATCGACTACCACAGAAGGGTCTACGACTACAGAGGGCTCCACAACAACCGAGTCATCGACTACCACAGAGGGCTCCACAACAACCGAGTCATCGACTACCACAGGGGCTCCACAACAACCGAGTCATCGACTACCACAGAGGGCTCCACAACAACCGAGTCATCGACTACCACAGAGGGCTCCACAACAACCGAGTCATCGACTACCACAGAAGGGTCTACGACTACAGAGGGCTCCACAACAACCGAGTCATCGACTACCACAGAAGGGTCTACGACTACAGAGGGCTCCACAACAACCGAGTCATCGACTACCACAGGGGGCTCCACAACAACCGAGTCATCGACTACCACAGAAGGGTCTACGACTACAGAGGGCTCCACAACAACCGAGTCATCGACTACCACAGAGGGCTCCACAACAACCGAGTCATCGACTACCACAGAGGGCTCCACAACAACTGAGTCATCGACTACCACAGAAGGGTCTACGACTACAGAGGGCTCCACAACAACCGAGTCATCGACTGCCACAGAGGGCTCCACAACAACCGAGTCATCGACTACCACAGAAGGGTCTACGACTACAGAGGGCTCCACAACAACCGAGTCATCGACTACCACAGGGGGCTCCACAACAACCGAGTCATCGACTACCACAGAAGGGTCTACGACTACAGAGGGCTCCACAACAACCGAGTCATCGACTACCACAGAAGGGTCTACGACTACAGAGGGCTCCACAACAACCGAGTCATCGACTACCACAGAAGGGTCTACGACTACAGAGGGCTCCACAACAACCGAGTCATCGACTACCACAGGGGGATCCACAACAACCGAGTCATCGACTACCACAGAAGGGTCTACGACTACAGAGGGCTCCACAACAACCGAGTCATCGACTACCACAGAGGGCTCCACAACAACCGAGTCATCGACTACCACAGAGGGTTCCACAACAACCGAGTCATCGACTACCACAGAAGGGTCTACGACTACAGAGGGCTCCACAACAACCGAGTCATCGACTACCACAGAAGGGTCTACGACTACAGAGGGCTCCACAACAACCGAGTCATCGACTACCACAGAGGGCTTCACAACAACCGAGTCATCGACTACCACAGAAGGGTCTACGACTACAGAGGGCTCCACAACAACCGAGTCATCGACTACCACAGAGGGCTCCACAACAGCCGAGTCATCGACTACCACAGGGGGCTCCACAACAACCGAGTCATCGACTACCACAGAAGGGTCTACGACTACAGAGGGTTCCACAACAACCGAGTCATCGACTACCACAGAAGGGTCTACGACTACAGCCGAGTCATCGACTACCACAGGGGGCTCCACAACAACCGAGTCATCGACTACCACAGAAGGGTCTACGACTACAGAGGGTTCCACAACAACCGAGTCATCGACTACCACAGAAGGGTCTACGACTACAGAGGGCTCCACAACAACCGAGTCATCGACTACCACAGAGGGCTCCACAACAGCCGAGTCATCGACTACCACAGAGGGCTCCACAACAACCGAGTCATCGACTACCACAGAAGGGTCTACGACTACAGAGGGCTCCACAACAACCGAGTCATCGACTACCACAGGGGGCTCCACAACAACCGAGTCATCAACTACCACAGAAGGGTCTACGACTACAGAGGGCTCCACAACAACCGAGTCATCGACTACCACAGAAGGGTCTACGACTACAGAGGGCTCCACAACAACCGAGTCATCGACTACCACAGGGGGATCCACAACAACCGAGTCATCGACTACCACAGAAGGGTCTACGACTACAGAGGGCTCCACAACAACCGAGTCATCGACTACCACAGAGGGCTCCACAACAACCGAGTCATCGACTACCACAGAGGGTTCCACAACAACCGAGTCATCGACTACCACAGAAGGGTCTACGACTACAGAGGGCTCCACAACAACCGAGTCATCGACTACCACAGAAGGGTCTACGACTACAGAGGGCTCCACAACAACCGAGTCATCGACTACCACAGAGGGCTTCACAACAACCGAGTCATCGACTACCACAGAAGGGTCTACGACTACAGAGGGCTCCACAACAACCGAGTCATCGACTACCACAGAGGGCTCCACAACAGCCGAGTCATCGACTACCACAGGGGGCTCCACAACAACCGAGTCATCGACTACCACAGAAGGGTCTACGACTACAGAGGGTTCCACAACAACCGAGTCATCGACTACCACAGAAGGGTCTACGACTACAGAGAGCTCCACAACAACCGAGTCATCGACTACCACAGAGGGCTCCACAACAGCCGAGTCATCGACTACCACAGAGGGCTCCACAACAACCGAGTCATCGACTACCACAGAAGGGTCTACGACTACAGAGGGCTCCACAACAACCGAGTCATCGACTACCACAGGGGGCTCCACAACAACCGAGTCATCAACTACCACAGAAGGGTCTACGACTACAGAGGGCTCCACAACAACCGAGTCATCGACTACCACAGAGGGCTCCACAACAACCGAGTCATCGACTACCACAGAGGGCTCCACAACAACTGAGTCATCGACTACCACAGAAGGGTCTACGACTACAGAGGGTTCCACAACAACCGAGTCATCGACTACCACAGAAGGGTCTACGACTACAGAGGGCTCCACAACAACCGAGTCATCGACTACCACAGAAGGGTCTACGACTACAGAGAGCTCCACAACAACCGAGTCATCGACTACCACGGAGGGCTCCACAATAACCGAGTCATCGACTACCACAGAAGGGTCTACGACTACAGAGGGCTCCACAACAACCGAGTCATCGACTACCACAGAGGGCTCCACAACAACCGAGTCATCGACTACCACAGGGGCTCCACAACAACCGAGTCATCGACTACCACAGAGGGCTCCACAACAACCGAGTCATCGACTACCACAGAGGGCTCCACAACAACCGAGTCATCGACTACCACAGAAGGGTCTACGACTACAGAGGGCTCCACAACAACCGAGTCATCGACTACCACAGAAGGGTCTACGACTACAGAGGGCTCCACAACAACCGAGTCATCGACTACCACAGGGGGCTCCACAACAACCGAGTCATCGACTACCACAGAAGGGTCTACGACTACAGAGGGCTCCACAACAACCGAGTCATCGACTACCACAGAGGGCTCCACAACAACCGAGTCATCGACTACCACAGAGGGCTCCACAACAACTGAGTCATCGACTACCACAGAAGGGTCTACGACTACAGAGGGTTCCACAACAACCGAGTCATCGACTACCACAGAAGGGTCTACGACTACAGAGGGTTCCACAACAACCGAGTCATCGACTACCACAGAAGGGTCTACGACTACAGAGGGCTCCACAACAACCGAGTCATCGACTACCACAGAAGGGTCTACGACTACAGAGGGCTCCACAACAACCGAGTCATCGACTACCACAGAGGGCTCCACAACAACCGAGTCATCGACTACCACAGAAGGGTCTACGACTACAGAGGGCTCCACAACTACCGAGTCATCGACTACCACAGAGGGCTCCACAACAGCCGAGTCATCGACTACCACAGGGGGCTCCACAACAACCGAGTCATCGACTACCACAGAAGGGTCTACGACTACAGAGGGTTCCACAACAACCGAGTCATCAACTACCACAGAAGGGTCTACGACTACAGAGGGCTCCACAACAACCGAGTCATCGACTACCACAGAAGGGTCTATGACTACAGAGGGCTCCACAACAACCGAGTCATCGACTACCACAGAGGGCTCCACAACAACCGAGTCATCGACTACCACAGAAGGGTCTACGACTACAGAGGGCTCCACAACAACCGAGTCATCGACTACCATAGAGGGCTCCACAACAGCCGAGTCATCGACTACCACAGAGGGCTCCACAACAACCGAGTCATCGACTACCACAGAAGGGTCTACGACTACAGAGGGCTCCACAACAACCGAGTCATCGACTACCACAGGGGGCTCCACAAGAACCGAGTCATCGACTACCACAGAAGGGTCTACGACTACAGAGGGCTCCACAACAACCGAGTCATCGACTACCACAGAGGGCTCCACAACAACCGAGTCATCGACTACCACAGAGGGCTCCACAACAACTGAGTCATCGACTACCACAGAAGGGTCTACGACTACAGAGGGTTCCACAACAACCGAGTCATCGACTACCACAGAAGGGTCTACGACTACAGAGGGCTCCACAACAACCGAGTCATCGACTACCACAGAAGGGTCTACGACTACAGAGGGTTCCACAACAACCGAGTCATCGACTACCACAGAAGGGTCTACGACTACAGAGGGCTCCACAACAACCGAGTCATCGACTACTACAGAAGGGTCTACGACTACAGAGGGCTCCACAACAACCGAGTCATCGACTACCACAGAAGGGTCTACGACTACAGAGGGCTCCACAACAACCGAGTCATCGACTACCACAGAGGGCTCCACAACAGCCGAGTCATCGACTACCACAGGAGGCTCCACAACAACCGAGTCATCGACTACCACAGAGGGCTCCACAACAACTGAGTCATCGACTACCACAGAAGGGTCTACGACTACAGAGGGTTCCACAACAACCGAGTCATCGACTACCACAGAAGGGTCTACGACTACAGAGGGCTCCACAACAACCGAGTCATCGACTACCACAGAAGGGTCTACGACTACAGAGGGCTCCACAACAACCGAGTCTTCGACTACCACAGAGGGCTCCACAACAACCGAGTCATCGACTACCACAGAGGGCTCCACAACAACTGATTCATCGACTACCACAGAAGGGTCTACGACTACAGAGGGCTCCACAACAACCGAGTCATCGACTACCACAGAAGGGTCTACGACTACAGAGGGCTCCACAACAACCGAGTCTTCGACTACCACAGAGGGCTCCACAACAACCGAGTCATCGACTACCACAGAGGGCTCCACAACAACTGAGTCATCGACTACCACAGAAGGGTCTACGACTACAGAGGGTTCCACAACAACCGAGTCATCGACTACCACAGAAGGGTCTACGACTACAGAGGGCTCCACAACAACCGAGTCATCGACTACCACAGAGGGCTCCACAACAACTGAGTCATCGACTACCACAGAAGGGTCTACGACTACAGAGGGTTCCACAACAACCGAGTCATCGACTACCACAGAAGCGTCTACGACTACAGAGGGTTCCACAACAACCGAGTCATCGACTACCACAGGGGCTCCACAACAACCGAGTCATCGACTACCACAGAGGGCTCCACAACAACCGAGTCATCGACTACCACAGAGGGCTCCACAACAACCGAGTCATCGACTACCACAGAAGGGTCTACGACTACAGAGGGCTCCACAACAACCGAGTCATCGACTACCACAGAAGGGTCTACGACTACAGAGGGCTCCACAACAACCGAGTCATCGACTACCACAGGGGGCTCCACAACAACCGAGTCATCGACTACCACAGAAGGGTCTACGACTACAGAGGGCTCCACAACAACCGAGTCATCGACTACCACAGAGGGCTCCACAACAACCGAGTCATCGACTACCACAGAGGGCTCCACAACAACTGAGTCATCGACTACCACAGAAGGGTCTACGACTACAGAGGGTTCCACAACAACCGAGTCATCGACTACCACAGAAGGGTCTACGACTACAGAGGGTTCCACAACAACCGAGTCATCGACTACCACAGAAGGGTCTACGACTACAGAGGGCTCCACAACAGCCGAGTCATCGACTACCACAGAAGGGTCTACGACTACAGAGGGCTCCACAACAACCGAGTCATCGACTACCACAGAGGGCTCCACAACAACCGAGTCATCGACTACCACAGAAGGGTCTACGACTACAGAGGGCTCCACAACTACCGAGTCATCGACTACCACAGAGGGCTCCACAACAGCCGAGTCATCGACTACCACAGGGGGCTCCACAACAACCGAGTCATCGACTACCACAGAAGGGTCTACGACTACAGAGGGTTCCACAACAACCGAGTCATCAACTACCACAGAAGGGTCTACGACTACAGAGGGCTCCACAACAACCGAGTCATCGACTACCACAGAAGGGTCTATGACTACAGAGGGCTCCACAACAACCGAGTCATCGACTACCACAGAGGGCTCCACAACAACCGAGTCATCGACTACCACAGAAGGGTCTACGACTACAGAGGGCTCCACAACAACCGAGTCATCGACTACCATAGAGGGCTCCACAACAGCCGAGTCATCGACTACCACAGAGGGCTCCACAACAACCGAGTCATCGACTACCACAGAAGGGTCTACGACTACAGAGGGCTCCACAACAACCGAGTCATCGACTACCACAGGGGGCTCCACAAGAACCGAGTCATCGACTACCACAGAAGGGTCTACGACTACAGAGGGCTCCACAACAACCGAGTCATCGACTACCACAGAGGGCTCCACAACAACCGAGTCATCGACTACCACAGAGGGCTCCACAACAACTGAGTCATCGACTACCACAGAAGGGTCTACGACTACAGAGGGTTCCACAACAACCGAGTCATCGACTACCACAGAAGGGTCTACGACTACAGAGGGCTCCACAACAACCGAGTCATCGACTACCACAGAGAGCTCCACAACAACCGAGTCATCGACTACCACAGAAGGGTCTACGACTACAGAGGGCTCCACAACAACCGAGTCATCGACTACCACAGAAGGGTCTATGACTACAGAGGGCTCCACAACAACCGAGTCATCGACTACCACAGAGGGCTCCACAACAACCGAGTCATCGACTACCACAGAAGGGTCTACGACTACAGAGGGCTCCACAACAACCGAGTCATCGACTACCATAGAGGGCTCCACAACAGCCGAGTCATCGACTACCACAGAGGGCTCCACAACAACCGAGTCATCGACTACCACAGAAGGGTCTACGACTACAGAGGGCTCCACAACAACCGAGTCATCGACTACTACAGGGGGCTCCACAAGAACCGAGTCATCGACTACCACAGAAGGGTCTACGACTACAGAGGGCTCCACAACAACCGAGTCATCGACTACCACAGAGGGCTCCACAACAACCGAGTCATCGACTACCACAGAGGGCTCCACAACAACTGAGTCATCGACTACCACAGAAGGGTCTACGACTACAGAGGGTTCCACAACAACCGAGTCATCGACTACCACAGAAGGGTCTACGACTACAGAGGGCTCCACAACAACCGAGTCATCGACTACCACAGAAGGGTCTACGACTACAGAGGGTTCCACAACAACCGAGTCATCGACTACCACAGAAGGGTCTACGACAACAGAGGGCTCCACAACAACCGAGTCATCGACTACCACAGAAGGGTCTACGACTACAGAGGGCTCCACAACAACCGAGTCATCGACTACCACAGAGGGCTCCACAACAACCGAGTCATCGACTACCACAGAAGGGTCTACGACTACAGAGGGCTCCACAACAACCGAGTCATCGACTACCACAGAGGGCTCCACAACAGCCGAGTCATCGACTACCACAGGAGGCTCCACAACAACCGAGTCATCGACTACCACAGAGGGCTCCACAACAACTGAGTCATCGACTACCACAGAAGGGTCTACGACTACAGAGGGTTCCACAACAACCGAGTCATCGACTACCACAGAAGGGTCAACGACTACAGAGGGCTCCACAACAACCGAGTCATCGACTACCACAGAAGGGTCTACGACTACAGAGGGCTCCACAACAACCGAGTCTTCGACTACCACAGAGGGCTCCACAACAACCGAGTCATCGACTACCACAGAGGGCTCCACAACAACTGATTCATCGACTACCACAGAAGGGTCTACGACTACAGAGGGCTCCACAACAACCGAGTCATCGACTACCACAGAAGGGTCTACGACTACAGAGGGCTCCACAACAACCGAGTCTTCGACTACCACAGAGGGCTCCACAACAACCGAGTCATCGACTACCACAGAGGGCTCCACAACAACTGAGTCATCGACTACCACAGAAGGGTCTACGACTACAGAGGGTTCCACAACAACCGAGTCATCGACTACCACAGAAGGGTCTACGACTACAGAGGGTTCCACAACAACCGAGTCTTCGACTACCACAGAGGGCTCCACAACAACTGAGTCATCGACTACCACAGAAGGGTCTACGACTACAGAGGGTTCCACAACAACCGAGTCATCGACTACCACAGAAGCGTCTACGACTACAGAGGGTTCCACAACAACCGAGTCATCGACTACCACAGAAGGGTCTACGACTACAGATGGCTCCACAACAATCGAGTCTTCGACTACCACAGAAGGGTCTACGACTACAGAGGGCTCCACAACAACCGAGTCATCGACTACCACGGAAGGGTCTACGACTACAGAGGGCTCCACAACAACCGAGTCATCGACTACCACGGAAGGGTCTACGACTACAGAGGGATCCACAACAACCGAGTCATCGACTACCACAGAGGGCTCCACAACAACCGAGTCATCGACTACCACAGAGAGCTCCACAACAACCGAGTCATCGACTACCACAGAAGGGTCTACGACTATAGAGGGCTCCACAACAACCGAGTCATCTACTACCACAGAAAGGTCTACGACTACAGAGGGCTCCACAACAACTGAGTCATCGACTACCACAGAGGGCTCCACAACAACCGAGTCATCGACTACCACAGAGGGCTCCACAACAACTGAGTCATCGACTACCACAGAAGGGTCTACGACTACAGAGGGTTCCACAACAACAGAGTCATCGACTACCACAGAAGGGTCTACGACTACAGAGGGCTCCACAACAACCGAGTCATCGACTACCACGGAAGGGTCTACGACTACAGAGGGCTCCACAACAACCGAGTCATCGACTACCACAGAGGGCTCCACAACAGCCGAGTCATCGACTACCACAGGGGGCTCCACAACAACCGAGTCATCGACTACCACAGAGGGCTCCACAACAACTGAGTCATCGACTACCACAGAAGGGTCTACGACTACAGAGGGTTCCACAACAACCGAGTCATCGACTACCACAGAAGGGTCTACGACTACAGAGGGCTCCACAACAACCGAGTCATCGACTACCACAGAAGGGTCTACGACTACAGAGGGCTCCACAACAACCGAGTCTTCGACTACCACAGAGGGCTCCACAACAACCGAGTCATCGACTACCACAGAAGGGTCTACGACTACAGAGGGCTCCACAAAAACCGAGTCATCGACTACCACAGAAGGGTCTACGACTACAGAGGGCTCCAAAACAACCGAGTCTTCGACTACCACAGAGGGCTCCACAACAACCGAGTCATCGACTACCACAGAGGGCTCCACAACAACTGAGTCATCGACTACCACAGAAGGGTCTACGACTACAGAGGGCTCCACAACAACCGAGTCATCGACTACCACAGAAGGGTCTACGACTACAGAGGGCTCCACAACAACCGAGTCTTCGACTACCACAGAGGGCTCCACAACAACCGAGTCATCGACTACCACAGAGGGCTCCACAACAACTGAGTCATCGACTACCACAGAAGGGTCTACGACTACAGAGGGTTCCACAACAACCGAGTCATCGACTACCACAGAAGGGTCTACGACTACAGAGGGTTCCACAACAACCGAGTCTTCGACTACCACAGAGGGCTCCACAACAACTGAGTCATCGACTACCACAGAAGGGTCTACGACTACAGAGGGTTCCACAACAACCGAGTCATCGACTACCACAGAAGCGTCTACGACTACAGAGGGTTCCACAACAACCGAGTCATCGACTACCACAGAAGGGTCTACGACTACAGAGGGCTCCACAACAATCGAGTCTTCGACTACCACAGAAGGGTCTACGACTACAGAGGGCTCCACAACAACCGAGTCATCGACTACCACGGAAGGGTCTACGACTACAGAGGGCTCCACAACAACCGAGTCATCGAATACCACGGAAGGGTCTACGACTACAGAGGGATCCACAACAACCGAGTCATCGACTACCACAGAGGGCTCCACAACAACCGAGTCATCGACTACCACAGAAGGGTCTACGACTATAGAGGGCTCCACAACAACCGAGTCATCTACTACCACAGAAGGGTCTACGACTACAGAGGGCTCCACAACAACTGAGTCATCGACTACCACAGAGGGCTCCACAACAACCGAGTCATCGACTACCACAGAGGGCTCCACAACAACTGAGTCATCGACTACCACAGAAGGGTCTACGACTACAGAGGGTTCCACAACAACCGAGTCATCGACTACCACAGAAGGGTCTACGACTACAGAGGGCTCCACAACAACCGAGTCATCGACTACCACGGAAGGGTCTACGACTACAGAGGGCTCCACAACAACCGAGTCATCGACTACCACAGAGGGCTCCACAACAGCCGAGTCATCGACTACCACAGAAGGGTCTACGACTACAGAGGGTTCCACAACAACCGAGTCATCGACTACCACAGAAGGGTCTACGACTACAGAGGGCTCCACAACAACCGAGTCATCGACTACCACAGAAGGGTCTACGACTACAGAGGGCTCCACAACAACCGAGTCTTCGACTACCACAGAGGGCTCCACAACAACCGAGTCATCGACTACCACAGAGGGCTCCACAACAACTGAGTCATCGACTACCACAGAAGGGTCTACGACTACAGAGGGCTCCACAACAACCGAGTCTTCGACTACCACAGAGGGCTCCACAACAACCGAGTCATCGACTACCACAGAGGGCTCCACAACAACTGAGTCATCGACTACCACAGAAGGGTCTACGACTACAGAGGGCTCCACAACAACCGAGTCATCGACTACCACAGAAGGGTCTACGACTACAGAGGGCTCCACAACAACCGAGTCTTCGACTACCACAGAGGGCTCCACAACAACCGAGTCATCGACTACCACAGAGGGCTCCACAACAACTGAGTCATCGACTACCACAGAAGGGTCTACGACTACAGAGGGTTCCACAACAACCGAGTCATCGACTACCACAGAAGGGTCTACGACTACAGAGGGTTCCACAACAACCGAGTCTTCGACTACCACAGAGGGCTCCACAACAACTGAGTCATCGACTACCACAGAAGGGTCTACGACTACAGAGGGTTCCACAACAACCGAGTCATCGACTACCACAGAAGCGTCTACGACTACAGAGGGCTCCACAACAACCGAGTCATCGACTACCACGGAAGGGTCTACGACTAAAGATGGCTCCACAACAACCGAGTCATCGACTACCACGGAAGGGTCTACGACTACAGAGGGATCCACAACAACCGAGTCATCGACTACCACAGAGGGCTCCACAACAACCGAGTCATCGACTACCACAGAGGGCTCCACAACAACCGAGACATCGACTACCACAGAAGGGTCTACGACTATAGAGGGCTCCACAACAACCGAGTCATCTACTACCACAGAAGGGTCTACGACTACAGAGGGCTCCACAACAACTGAGTCATCGACTACCACAGAGGGCTCCACAACAACCGAGTCATCGACTACCACAGAGGGCTCCACAACAACTGAGTCATCGACTACCACAGAAGGGTCTACGACTACAGAGGGTTCCACAACAACCGAGTCATCGACTACCACAGAAGGGTCTACGACTACAGAGGGCTCCACAACAACCGAGTCATCGACTACCACGGAAGGGTCTACGACTACAGAGGGCTCCACAACAACCGAGTCATCGACTACCACAGAGGGCTCCACAACAGCCGAGTCATCGACTACCACAGGGGGCTCCACAACAACCGAGTCATCGACTACCACAGAGGGCTCCACAACAACTGAGTCATCGACTACCACAGAAGGGTCTACGACTACAGAGGGTTCCACAACAACCGAGTCATCAACTACCACAGAAGGGTCTACGACTACAGAGGGCTCCACAACAACCGAGTCATCGACTACCACAGAAGGGTCTACGACTACAGAGGGCTCCACAACAACCGAGTCTTCGACTACCACAGAGGGCTCCACAACAACCGAGTCATCGACTACCACAGAGGGCTCCACAACAACTGAGTCATCGACTACCACAGAAGGGTCTACGACTACAGAGGGCTCCACAACAACCGAGTCATCGACTACCACAGAAGGGTCTACGACTACAGAGGGCTCCACAACAACCGAGTCTTCGACTACCACAGAGGGCTCCACAACAACCGAGTCATCGACTACCACAGAGGGCTCCACAACAACTGAGTCACCGACTACCACAGAAGGGTCTACGACTACAGAGGGTTCCACAACAACCGAGTCATCGACTACCACAGAAGGGTCTACGACTACAGAGGGTTCCACAACAACCGAGTCTTCGACTACCACAGAGGGCTCCACAACAACTGAGTCATCGACTTCCACAGAAGGGTCTACGACTACAGAGGGTTCCACAACAACCGAGTCATCGACTACCACAGAAGCGTCTACGACTACAGAGGGTTTCACAACAACCGAGTCATCGACTACCACAGAAGGGTCTACGACTACAGAGGGCTCCACAACAATCGAGTCTTCGACTACCACAGAAGGGTCTACGACTACAGAGGGCTCCACAACAACCGAGTCATCGACTACCACGGAAGGGTCTACGACTACAGAGGGCTCCACAACAACCGAGTCATCGACTACCACGGAAGGGTCTACGACTACAGAGGGATCCACAACAACCGAGTCATCGACTACCACAGAGGGCTCCACAACAACCGAGTCATCAACTACCACAGAGGGCTCCACAACAACCGAGTCATCGACTACCACAGAAGGGTCTACGACTATAGAGGGCTCCACAACAACCGAGTCATCTACTACCACAGAAGGGTCTACGACTACAGAGGGCTCCACAACAACTGAGTCATCGACTACCACAGAGGGCTCCACAACAACCGAGTCATCGACTACCACAGAGGGCTCCACAACAACTGAGTCATCGACTACCACAGAAGGGTCTACGACTACAGAGGGTTCCACAACAACCGAGTCATCGACTACCACAGAAGGGTCTACGACTACAGAGGGCTCCACAACAACCGAGTCATCGACTACCACGGAAGGGTCTACGACTACAGAGGGCTCCACAACAACCGAGTCATCGACTACCACAGAGGGCTCCACAACAACCGAGTCATCGACTACCACAGAGGGCTCCACAACAACCGAGTCATCGACTACCACAGAGGGCTCCACAACAACTGAGTCATCGACTACCACAGAAGGGTCTACGACTACAGAGGGTTCCACAACAACCGAGTCATCGACTACCACAGAAGGGTCTACGACTACAGAGGGCTCCACAACAACCGAGTCATCGACTACCACAGAAGGGTCTACGACTACAGAGGGTTCCACAACAACCAAGTCATCGACTACCACAGAAGGGTCTACGACTACAGAGGGCTCCACAACAACCGAGTCATCGACTACCACAGAAGGGTCCACAGAAGGGTCTACGACTACAGAGGGCTCCACAACAACCGAGTCATCGACTACCACAGAGGGCTCCACAACAACCGAGTCATCGACTACCACAGAAGGGTCTACGACTACAGAGGGCTCCACAACAACCGAGTCATCGACTACCACAGAAGGGTCTACGACTACAGAGGGCTCCACAACAACCGAGTCATCGACTACCACAGAGGGCTCCACAACATCCGAGTCATCGACTACCACAGGGGGCTCCACAACAACCGAGTCATCGACTACCACAGAGGGCTCCACAACAACTGAGTCATCGACTACCACAGAAGGGTCTACGACTACAGAGGGCTCCACAACAACCGAGTCATCGACTACCACAGAAGGGTCTACGACTACAGAGGGCTCCACAACAACCGAGTCTTCGACTACCACAGAGGGCTCCACAACAACCGAGTCATCGACTACCACAGAGGGCTCCACAACAACTGAGTCATCGACTACCACAGAAGGGTCTACGACTACAGAGGGTTCCACAACAACCGAGTCATCGACTACCACAGAAGGGTCTACGACTACAGAGGGTTCCACAACAACCGAGTCTTCGACTACCACAGAGGGCTCCACAACAACTGAGTCATCGACTACCACAGAAGGGTCTACGACTACAGAGGGTTCCACAACAACCGAGTCATCGACTACCACAGAAGCGTCTACGACTACAGAGGGTTCCACAACAACCGAGTCATCGACTACCACAGAAGGGTCTACGACTACAGAGGGCTCCACAACAATCGAGTCTTCGACTACCACAGAAGGGTCTACGACTACAGAGGGCTCCACAACAACCGAGTCATCGACTACCACGGAAGGGTCTACGACTACAGAGGGCTCCACAACAACCGAGTCATCGACTACCACGGAAGGGTCTACGACTACAGAGGGATCCACAACAACCGAGTCATCGACTACCACAGAGGGCTCCACAACAACCGAGTCATCGACTACCACAGAGGGCTCCACAACAACCGAGTCATCGACTACCACAGAAGGGTCTACGACTATAGAGGGCTCCACAACAACCGAGTCATCTACTACCACAGAAGGGTCTACGACTACAGAGGGCTCCACAACAACTGAGTCATCGACAACCACAGAGGGCTCCACAACAACCGAGTCATCGACTACCACAGAGGGCTCCACAACAACTGAGTCATCGACTACCACAGAAGGGTCTACGACTACAGAGGGTTCCACAACAACCGAGTCATCGACTACCACAGAAGGGTCTACGACTACAGAGGGCTCCACAACAACCGAGTCATCGACTACCACGGAAGGGTCTACGACTACAGAGGGCTCCACAACAACCGAGTCATCGACTACCACAGAGGGCTCCACAACAGCCGAGTCATCGACTACCACAGAAGGGTCTACGACTACAGAGGGTTCCACAACAACCGAGTCATCGACTACCACAGAAGGGTCTACGACTACAGAGGGCTCCACAACAACCGAGTCATCGACTACCACAGAAGGGTCTACGACTACAGAGGGCTCCACAACAACCGAGTCTTCGACTACCACAGAGGGCTCCACAACAACCGAGTCATCGACTACCACAGAGGGCTCCACAACAACTGAGTCATCGACTACCACAGAAGGGTCTACGACTACAGAGGGCTCCACAACAACCGAGTCTTCGACTACCACAGAGGGCTCCACAACAACCGAGTCATCGACTACCACAGAGGGCTCCACAACAACTGAGTCATCGACTACCACAGAAGGGTCTACGACTACAGAGGGCTCCACAACAACCGAGTCATCGACTACCACAGAAGGGTCTACGACTACAGAGGGCTCCACAACAACCGAGTCTTCGACTACCACAGAGGGCTCCACAACAACCGAGTCATCGACTACCACAGAGGGCTCCACAACAACTGAGTCATCGACTACCACAGAAGGGTCTACGACTACAGAGGGTTCCACAACAACCGAGTCATCGACTACCACAGAAGCGTCTACGACTACAGAGGGCTCCACAACAACCGAGTCATCGACTACCACGGAAGGGTCTACGACTACAGATGGCTCCACAACAACCGAGTCATCGACTACCACGGAAGGGTCTACGACTACAGAGGGATCCACAACAACCGAGTCATCGACTACCACAGAGGGCTCCACAACAACCGAGTCATCGACTACCACAGAGGGCTCCACAACAACCGAGTCATCGACTACCACAGAAGGGTCTACGACTATAGAGGGCTCCACAACAACCGAGTCATCTACTACCACAGAAGGGTCTACGACTACAGAGGGCTCCACAACAACTGAGTCATCGACTACCACAGAGGGCTCCACAACAACCGAGTCATCGACTACCACAGAGGGCTCCACAACAACTGAGTCATCGACTACCACAGAAGGGTCTACGACTACAGAGGGTTCCACAACAACCGAGTCATCGACTACCACAGAAGGGTCTACGACTACAGAGGGCTCCACAACAACCGAGTCATCGACTACCACGGAAGGGTCTACGACTACAGAGGGCTCCACAACAACCGAGTCATCGACTACCACAGAGGGCTCCACAACAGCCGAGTCATCGACTACCACAGGGGGCTCCACAACAACCGAGTCATCGACTACCACAGAGGGCTCCACAACAACTGAGTCATCGACTACCACAGAAGGGTCTACGACTACAGAGGGTTCCACAACAACCGAGTCATCAACTACCACAGAAGGGTCTACGACTACAGAGGGCTCCACAACAACCGAGTCATCAACTACCACAGAAGGGTCTACGACTACAGAGGGCTCCACAACAACCGAGTCATCGACTACCACGGAAGGGTCTACGACTACAGAGGGCTCCACAACAACCGAGTCATCGACTACCACAGAGGGCTCCACAACAGCCGAGTCATCGACTACCACAGAAGGGTCTACGACTACAGAGGGTTCCACAACAACCGAGTCATCGACTACCACAGAAGGGTCTACGACTACAGAGGGCTCCACATAAACCGAGTCATCGACTACCACAGAAGGGTCTACGACTACAGAGGGCTCCACAACAACCGAGTCTTCGACTACCACAGAGGGCTCCACAACAACCGAGTCATCGACTACCACAGAGGGCTCCACAACAACTGAGTCATCGACTACCACAGAAGGGTCTACGACTACAGAGGGCTCCACAACAACCGAGTCTTCGACTACCACAGAGGGCTCCACAACAACCGAGTCATCGACTACCACAGAGGGCTCCACAACAACTGAGTCATCGACTACCACAGAAGGGTCTACGACTACAGAGGGCTCCACAACAACCGAGTCATCGACTACCACAGAAGGGTCTACGACTACAGAGGGCTCCACAACAACCGAGTCTTCGACTACCACAGAGGGCTCCACAACAACCGAGTCATCGACTACCACAGAGGGCTCCACAACAACTGAGTCATCGACTACCACAGAAGGGTCTACGACTACAGAGGGTTCCACAACAACCGAGTCATCGACTACCACAGAAGCGTCTACGACTACAGAGGGCTCCACAACAACCGAGTCATCGACTACCACGGAAGGGTCTACGACTACAGATGGCTCCACAACAACCGAGTCATCGACTACCACGGAAGGGTCTACGACTACAGAGGGATCCACAACAACCGAGTCATCGACTACCACAGAGGGCTCCACAACAACCGAGTCATCGACTACCACAGAAGGGTCTACGACTATAGAGGGCTCCACAACAACCGAGTCATCTACTACCACAGAAGGGTCTACGACTACAGAGGGCTCCACAACAACTGAGTCATCGACTACCACAGAGGGCTCCACAACAACCGAGTCATCGACTACCACAGAGGGTTCCACAACAACCGAGTCATCGACTACCACAGAAGGGTCTACGACTACAGAGGGCTCCACAACAACCGAGTCATCGACTACCACAGAGGGCTCCACAACAGCCGAGTCATCGACTACCACAGGGGGCTCCACAACAACCGAGTCATCGACTACCACAGAGGGCTCCACAACAACTGAGTCATCGACTACCACAGAAGGGTCTACGACTACAGAGGGTCCCACAACAACCGAGTCATCAACTACCACAGAAGGGTCTACGACTACAGAGGGCTCCACAACAACCGAGTCATCAACTACCACAGAAGGGTCTACGACTACAGAGGGCTCCACAACAACCGAGTCATCGACTACCACGGAAGGGTCTACGACTACAGAGGGCTCCACAACAACCGAGTCATCGACTACCACAGAGGGCTCCACAACAGCCGAGTCATCGACTACCACAGAAGGGTCTACGACTACAGAGGGTTCCACAACAACCGAGTCATCGACTACCACAGAAGGGTCTACGACTACAGAGGGCTCCACAACAACCGAGTCTTCGACTACCACAGAGGGCTCCACAACAACCGAGTCATCGACTACCACAGAGGGCTCCACAACAACTGAGTCATCGACTACCACAGAAGGGTCTACGACT
The DNA here is from genome assembly GCA_963978915.1 of Caenorhabditis parvicauda. Taxonomy (NCBI): domain Eukaryota; kingdom Metazoa; phylum Nematoda; class Chromadorea; order Rhabditida; family Rhabditidae; genus Caenorhabditis; species Caenorhabditis parvicauda. The sequence goes on along the minus strand of CAXBUI010000137.1, from coordinate 54,652 downwards.
ACAGAGGGCTCCACAACAACCGAGTCTTCGACTACCACAGAGGGCTCCACAACAACCGAGTCATCGACTACCACAGAGGGCTCCACAACAACTGAGTCATCGACTACCACAGAAGGGTCTACGACTACAGAGGGCTCCACAACAACCGAGTCATCGACTACCACAGAAGGGTCTACGACTACAGAGGGCTCCACAACAACCGAGTCTTCGACTACCACAGAGGGCTCCACAACAACCGAGTCATCGACTACCACAGAGGGCTCCACAACAACTGAGTCATCGACTACCACAGAAGGGTCTACGACTACAGAGGGCTCCACAACAACTGAGTCATCGACTACCACAGAAGGGTCTACGACTACAGAGGGCTCCACAACAACCGAGTCATCGACTACCACAGAAGGGTCTACGACTACAGAGGGCTCCACAACAACCGAGTCTTCGACTACCACAGAGGGCTCCACAACAACCGAGTCATCGACTACCACAGAGGGCTCCACAACAACTGAGTCATCGACTACCACAGAAGGGTCTACGACTACAGAGGGTTCCACAACAACCGAGTCATCGACTACCACAGAAGCGTCTACGACTACAGAGGGCTCCACAACAACCGAGTCATCGACTACCACGGAAGGGTCTACGACTACAGATGGCTCCACAACAACCGAGTCATCGACTACCACGGAAGGGTCTACGACTACAGAGGGATCCACAACAACCGAGTCATCGACTACCACAGAGGGCTCCACAACAACCGAGTCATCGACTACCACAGAGGGCTCCACAACAACCGAGTCATCGACTACCACAGAAGGGTCTACGACTATAGAGGGCTCCACAACAACCGAGTCATCTACTACCACAGAAGGGTCTACGACTACAGAGGGCTCCACAACAACTGAGTCATCGACTACCACAGAGGGCTCCACAACAACTGAGTCATCGACTACCACAGAGGGCTCCACAACAACCGAGTCATCGACTACCACAGAGGGTTCCACAACAACCGAGTCATCGACTACCACAGAAGGGTCTACGACTACAGAGGGCTCCACAACAACCGAGTCATCGACTACCACAGAGGGCTCCACAACAGCCGAGTCATCGACTACCACAGGGGGCTCCACAACAACCGAGTCATCGACTACCACAGAGGGCTCCACAACAACTGAGTCATCGACTACCACAGAAGGGTCTACGACTACAGAGGGTCCCACAACAACCGAGTCATCAACTACCACAGAAGGGTCTACGACTACAGAGGGCTCCACAACAACCGAGTCATCAACTACCACAGAAGGGTCTACGACTACAGAGGGCTCCACAACAACCGAGTCATCGACTACCACGGAAGGGTCTACGACTACAGAGGGCTCCACAACAACCGAGTCATCGACTACCACAGAGGGCTCCACAACAGCCGAGTCATCGACTACCACAGAAGGGTCTACGACTACAGAGGGTTCCACAACAACCGAGTCATCGACTACCACAGAAGGGTCTACGACTACAGAGGGCTCCACATAAACCGAGTCATCGACTACCACAGAAGGGTCTACGACTACAGAGGGCTCCACAACAACCGAGTCTTCGACTACCACAGAGGGCTCCACAACAACCGAGTCATCGACTACCACAGAGGGCTCCACAACAACTGAGTCATCGACTACCACAGAAGGGTCTACGACTACAGAGGGCTCCACAACAACCGAGTCTTCGACTACCACAGAGGGCTCCACAACAACCGAGTCATCGACTACCACAGAGGGCTCCACAACAACTGAGTCATCGACTACCACAGAAGGGTCTACGACTACAGAGGGCTCCACAACAACCGAGTCATCGACTACCACAGAAGGGTCTACGACTACAGAGGGCTCCACAACAACCGAGTCTTCGACTACCACAGAGGGCTCCACAACAACCGAGTCATCGACTACCACAGAGGGCTCCACAACAACTGAGTCATCGACTACCACAGAAGGGTCTACGACTACAGAGGGCTCCACAACAACTGAGTCATCGACTACCACAGAAGGGTCTACGACTACAGAGGGCTCCACAACAACCGAGTCATCGACTACCACAGAAGGGTCTACGACTACAGAGGGCTCCACAACAACCGAGTCTTCGACTACCACAGAGGGCTCCACAACAACCGAGTCATCGACTACCACAGAGGGCTCCACAACAACTGAGTCATCGACTACCACAGAAGGGTCTACGACTACAGAGGGTTCCACAACAACCGAGTCATCGACTACCACAGAAGCGTCTACGACTACAGAGGGCTCCACAACAACCGAGTCATCGACTACCACGGAAGGGTCTACGACTACAGATGGCTCCACAACAACCGAGTCATCGACTACCACGGAAGGGTCTACGACTACAGAGGGATCCACAACAACCGAGTCATCGACTACCACAGAGGGCTCCACAACAACCGAGTCATCGACTACCACAGAGGGCTCCACAACAACCGAGTCATCGACTACCACAGAAGGGTCTACGACTATAGAGGGCTCCACAACAACCGAGTCATCTACTACCACAGAAGGGTCTACGACTACAGAGGGCTCCACAACAACTGAGTCATCGACTACCACAGAGGGCTCCACAACAACCGAGTCATCGACTACCACAGAGGGCTCCACAACAACTGAGTCATCGACTACCACAGAAGGGTCTACGACTACAGAGGGTTCCACAACAACCGAGTCATCGACTACCACAGAAGGGTCTACGACTACAGAGGGCTCCACAACAACCGAGTCATCGACTACCACGGAAGGGTCTACGACTACAGAGGGCTCCACAACAACCGAGTCATCGACTACCACAGAGGGCTCCACAACAGCCGAGTCATCGACTACCACAGGGGGCTCCACAACAACCGAGTCATCGACTACCACAGAGGGCTCCACAACAACTGAGTCATCGACTACCACAGAAGGGTCTACGACTACAGAGGGTTCCACAACAACCGAGTCATCAACTACCACAGAAGGGTCTACGACTACAGAGGGCTCCACAACAACCGAGTCATCAACTACCACAGAAGGGTCTACGACTACAGAGGGCTCCACAACAACCGAGTCATCGACTACCACGGAAGGGTCTACGACTACAGAGGGCTCCACAACAACCGAGTCATCGACTACCACAGAGGGCTCCACAACAGCCGAGTCATCGACTACCACAGAAGGGTCTACGACTACAGAGGGTTCCACAACAACCGAGTCATCGACTACCACAGAAGGGTCTACGACTACAGAGGGCTCCACATAAACCGAGTCATCGACTACCACAGAAGGGTCTACGACTACAGAGGGCTCCACAACAACCGAGTCTTCGACTACCACAGAGGGCTCCACAACAACCGAGTCATCGACTACCACAGAGGGCTCCACAACAACTGAGTCATCGACTACCACAGAAGGGTCTACGACTACAGAGGGCTCCACAACAACCGAGTCTTCGACTACCACAGAGGGCTCCACAACAACCGAGTCATCGACTACCACAGAGGGCTCCACAACAACTGAGTCATCGACTACCACAGAAGGGTCTACGACTACAGAGGGCTCCACAACAACCGAGTCATCGACTACCACAGAAGGGTCTACGACTACAGAGGGCTCCACAACAACCGAGTCTTCGACTACCACAGAGGGCTCCACAACAACCGAGTCATCGACTACCACAGAGGGCTCCACAACAACTGAGTCATCGACTACCACAGAAGGGTCTACGACTACAGAGGGTTCCACAACAACCGAGTCATCGACTACCACAGAAGCGTCTACGACTACAGAGGGCTCCACAACAACCGAGTCATCGACTACCACGGAAGGGTCTACGACTACAGATGGCTCCACAACAACCGAGTCATCGACTACCACGGAAGGGTCTACGACTACAGAGGGATCCACAACAACCGAGTCATCGACTACCACAGAGGGCTCCACAACAACCGAGTCATCGACTACCACAGAAGGGTCTACGACTATAGAGGGCTCCACAACAACCGAGTCATCTACTACCACAGAAGGGTCTACGACTACAGAGGGCTCCACAACAACTGAGTCATCGACTACCACAGAGGGCTCCACAACAACCGAGTCATCGACTACCACAGAGGGTTCCACAACAACCGAGTCATCGACTACCACAGAAGGGTCTACGACTACAGAGGGCTCCACAACAACCGAGTCATCGACTACCACAGAGGGCTCCACAACAGCCGAGTCATCGACTACCACAGGGGGCTCCACAACAACCGAGTCATCGACTACCACAGAGGGCTCCACAACAACTGAGTCATCGACTACCACAGAAGGGTCTACGACTACAGAGGGTCCCACAACAACCGAGTCATCAACTACCACAGAAGGGTCTACGACTACAGAGGGCTCCACAACAACCGAGTCATCAACTACCACAGAAGGGTCTACGACTACAGAGGGCTCCACAACAACCGAGTCATCGACTACCACGGAAGGGTCTACGACTACAGAGGGCTCCACAACAACCGAGTCATCGACTACCACAGAGGGCTCCACAACAGCCGAGTCATCGACTACCACAGAAGGGTCTACGACTACAGAGGGTTCCACAACAACCGAGTCATCGACTACCACAGAAGGGTCTACGACTACAGAGGGCTCCACATAAACCGAGTCATCGACTACCACAGAAGGGTCTACGACTACAGAGGGCTCCACAACAACCGAGTCTTCGACTACCACAGAGGGCTCCACAACAACCGAGTCATCGACTACCACAGAGGGCTCCACAACAACTGAGTCATCGACTACCACAGAAGGGTCTACGACTACAGAGGGCTCCACAACAACCGAGTCTTCGACTACCACAGAGGGCTCCACAACAACCGAGTCATCGACTACCACAGAGGGCTCCACAACAACTGAGTCATCGACTACCACAGAAGGGTCTACGACTACAGAGGGCTCCACAACAACCGAGTCATCGACTACCACAGAAGGGTCTACGACTACAGAGGGCTCCACAACAACCGAGTCTTCGACTACCACAGAGGGCTCCACAACAACCGAGTCATCGACTACCACAGAGGGCTCCACAACAACTGAGTCATCGACTACCACAGAAGGGTCTACGACTACAGAGGGTTCCACAACAACCGAGTCATCGACTACCACAGAAGCGTCTACGACTACAGAGGGCTCCACAACAACCGAGTCATCGACTACCACGGAAGGGTCTACGACTACAGATGGCTCCACAACAACCGAGTCATCGACTACCACGGAAGGGTCTACGACTACAGAGGGATCCACAACAACCGAGTCATCGACTACCACAGAGGGCTCCACAACAACCGAGTCATCGACTACCACAGAGGGCTCCACAACAACCGAGTCATCGACTACCACAGAAGGGTCTACGACTATAGAGGGCTCCACAACAACCGAGTCATCTACTACCACAGAAGGGTCTACGACTACAGAGGGCTCCACAACAACTGAGTCATCGACTACCACAGAGGGCTCCACAACAACCGAGTCATCGACTACCACAGAGGGCTCCACAACAACTGAGTCATCGACTACCACAGAAGGGTCTACGACTACAGAGGGTTCCACAACAACCGAGTCATCGACTACCACAGAAGGGTCTACGACTACAGAGGGCTCCACAACAACCGAGTCATCGACTACCACGGAAGGGTCTACGACTACAGAGGGCTCCACAACAACCGAGTCATCGACTACCACAGAGGGCTCCACAACAGCCGAGTCATCGACTACCACAGGGGGCTCCACAACAACCGAGTCATCGACTACCACAGAGGGCTCCACAACAACTGAGTCATCGACTACCACAGAAGGGTCTACGACTACAGAGGGTTCCACAACAACCGAGTCATCAACTACCACAGAAGGGTCTACGACTACAGAGGGCTCCACAACAACCGAGTCATCGACTACCACAGAAGGGTCTACGACTACAGAGGGCTCCACAACAACCGAGTCTTCGACTACCACAGAGGGCTCCACAACAACCGAGTCATCGACTACCACAGAGGGCTCCACAACAACTGAGTCATCGACTACCACAGAAGGGTCTACGACTACAGAGGGCTCCACAACAACCGAGTCATCGACTACCACAGAAGGGTCTACGACTACAGAGGGCTCCACAACAACCGAGTCTTCGACTACCACAGAGGGCTCCACAACAACCGAGTCATCGACTACCACAGAGGGCTCCACAACAACTGAGTCATCGACTACCACAGAAGGGTCTACGACTACAGAGGGTTCCACAACAACCGAGTCATCGACTACCACAGAAGGGTCTACGACTACAGAGGGCTCCACAACAGCCGAGTCATCGACTACCACAGGGGGCTCCACAACAACCGAGTCATCGACTACCACAGAGGGCTCCACAACAACTGAGTCATCGACTACCACAGAAGGGTCTACGACTACAGAGGGTCCCACAACAACCGAGTCATCAACTACCACAGAAGGGTCTACGACTACAGAGGGCTCCACAACAACCGAGTCATCAACTACCACAGAAGGGTCTACGACTACAGAGGGCTCCACAACAACCGAGTCATCGACTACCACGGAAGGGTCTACGACTACAGAGGGCTCCACAACAACCGAGTCATCGACTACCACAGAGGGCTCCACAACAGCCGAGTCATCGACTACCACAGAAGGGTCTACGACTACAGAGGGTTCCACAACAACCGAGTCATCGACTACCACAGAAGGGTCTACGACTACAGAGGGCTCCACATAAACCGAGTCATCGACTACCACAGAAGGGTCTACGACTACAGAGGGCTCCACAACAACCGAGTCTTCGACTACCACAGAGGGCTCCACAACAACCGAGTCATCGACTACCACAGAGGGCTCCACAACAACTGAGTCATCGACTACCACAGAAGGGTCTACGACTACAGAGGGCTCCACAACAACCGAGTCTTCGACTACCACAGAGGGCTCCACAACAACCGAGTCATCGACTACCACAGAGGGCTCCACAACAACTGAGTCATCGACTACCACAGAAGGGTCTACGACTACAGAGGGCTCCACAACAACCGAGTCATCGACTACCACAGAAGGGTCTACGACTACAGAGGGCTCCACAACAACCGAGTCTTCGACTACCACAGAGGGCTCCACAACAACCGAGTCATCGACTACCACAGAGGGCTCCACAACAACTGAGTCATCGACTACCACAGAAGGGTCTACGACTACAGAGGGTTCCACAACAACCGAGTCATCGACTACCACAGAAGCGTCTACGACTACAGAGGGCTCCACAACAACCGAGTCATCGACTACCACGGAAGGGTCTACGACTACAGATGGCTCCACAACAACCGAGTCATCGACTACCACGGAAGGGTCTACGACTACAGAGGGATCCACAACAACCGAGTCATCGACTACCACAGAGGGCTCCACAACAACCGAGTCATCGACTACCACAGAGGGCTCCACAACAACCGAGTCATCGACTACCACAGAAGGGTCTACGACTATAGAGGGCTCCACAACAACCGAGTCATCTACTACCACAGAAGGGTCTACGACTACAGAGGGCTCCACAACAACTGAGTCATCGACTACCACAGAGGGCTCCACAACAACCGAGTCATCGACTACCACAGAGGGCTCCACAACAACTGAGTCATCGACTACCACAGAAGGGTCTACGACTACAGAGGGTTCCACAACAACCGAGTCATCGACTACCACAGAAGGGTCTACGACTACAGAGGGCTCCACAACAACCGAGTCATCGACTACCACGGAAGGGTCTACGACTACAGAGGGCTCCACAACAACCGAGTCATCGACTACCACAGAGGGCTCCACAACAGCCGAGTCATCGACTACCACAGGGGGCTCCACAACAACCGAGTCATCGACTACCACAGAGGGCTCCACAACAACTGAGTCATCGACTACCACAGAAGGGTCTACGACTACAGAGGGTTCCACAACAACCGAGTCATCAACTACCACAGAAGGGTCTACGACTACAGAGGGCTCCACAACAACCGAGTCATCGACTACCACAGAAGGGTCTACGACTACAGAGGGCTCCACAACAACCGAGTCTTCGACTACCACAGAGGGCTCCACAACAACCGAGTCATCGACTACCACAGAGGGCTCCACAACAACTGAGTCATCGACTACCACAGAAGGGTCTACGACTACAGAGGGCTCCACAACAACCGAGTCATCGACTACCACAGAAGGGTCTACGACTACAGAGAGCTCCACAACAACCGAGTCTTCGACTACCACAGAGGGCTCCACAACAACCGAGTCATCGACTACCACAGAGGGCTCCACAACAACTGAGTCATCGACTACCACAGAAGGGTCTACGACTACAGAGGGTTCCACAACAACCGAGTCATCGACTACCACAGAAGGGTCTACGACTACAGAGGGTTCCACAACAACCGAGTCTTCGACTACCACAGAGGGCTCCACAACAACTGAGTCATCGACTACCACAGAAGGGTCTACGACTACAGAGGGTTCCACAACAACCGAGTCATCGACTACCACAGAAGCGTCTACGACTACAGAGGGTTTCACAACAACCGAGTCATCGACTACCACAGAAGGGTCTACGACTACAGAGGGCTCCACAACAATCGAGTCTTCGACTACCACAGAAGGGTCTACGACTACAGAGGGCTCCACAACAACCGAGTCATCGACTACCACGGAAGGGTCTACGACTACAGAGGGCTCCACAACAACCGAGTCATCGACTACCACGGAAGGGTCTACGACTACAGAGGGATCCACAACAACCGAGTCATCGACTACCACAGAGGGCTCCACAACAACCGAGTCATCAACTACCACAGAGGGCTCCACAACAACCGAGTCATCGACTACCACAGAAGGGTCTACGACTATAGAGGGCTCCACAACAACCGAGTCATCTACTACCACAGAAGGGTCTACGACTACAGAGGGCTCCACAACAACTGAGTCATCGACTACCACAGAGGGCTCCACAACAACCGAGTCATCGACTACCACAGAGGGCTCCACAACAACTGAGTCATCGACTACCACAGAAGGGTCTACGACTACAGAGGGTTCCACAACAACCGAGTCATCGACTACCACAGAAGGGTCTACGACTACAGAGGGCTCCACAACAACCGAGTCATCGACTACCACGGAAGGGTCTACGACTACAGAGGGCTCCACAACAACCGAGTCATCGACTACCACAGAGGGCTCCACAACAACCGAGTCATCGACTACCACAGAGGGCTCCACAACAACCGAGTCATCGACTACCACAGAAGGGTCTACGACTACAGAGGGCTCCACAACAACCGAGTCATCGACTACCACAGAAGGGTCTACGACTACAGAGGGCTCCACAACAACCGAGTCATCGACTACCACAGAGGGCTCCACAACATCCGAGTCATCGACTACCACAGGGGGCTCCACAACAACCGAGTCATCGACTACCACAGAGGGCTCCACAACAACTGAGTCATCGACTACCACAGAAGGGTCTACGACTACAGAGGGTTCCACAACAACCGAGTCATCGACTACCACAGAAGGGTCTACGACTACAGAGGGCTCCACAACAACCGAGTCATCGACTACCACAGAAGGGTCTACGACTACAGAGGGCTCCACAACAACCGAGTCTTCGACTACCACAGAGGGCTCCACAACAACCGAGTCATCGACTACCACAGAGGGCTCCACAACAACTGAGTCATCGACTACCACAGAAGGGTCTACGACTACAGAGGGCTCCACAACAACCGAGTCATCGACTACCACAGAAGGGTCTACGACTACAGAGGGCTCCACAACAACCGAGTCTTCGACTACCACAGAGGGCTCCACAACAACCGAGTCATCGACTACCACAGAGGGCTCCACAACAACTGAGTCATCGACTACCACAGAAGGGTCTACGACTACAGAGGGTTCCACAACAACCGAGTCATCGACTACCACAGAAGGGTCTACGACTACAGAGGGTTCCACAACAACCGAGTCTTCGACTACCACAGAGGGCTCCACAACAACTGAGTCATCGACTACCACAGAAGGGTCTACGACTACAGAGGGTTCCACAACAACCGAGTCATCGACTACCACGGAAGGGTCTACGACTACAGAGGGATCCACAACAACCGAGTCATCGACTACCACAGAGGGCTCCACAACAACCGAGTCATCGACTACCACAGAGGGCTCCACAACAACCGAGTCATCGACTACCACAGAGGGCTCCACAACAACCGAGTCATCGACTACCACAGAAGGGTCTACGACTACAGAGGGCTCCACAACAATCGAGTCTTCGACTACCACAGAAGGGTCTACGACTACAGAGGGCTCCACAACAACCGAGTCATCGACTACCACGGAAGGGTCTACGACTACAGAGGGCTCCACAACAACCGAGTCATCGACTACCACGGAAGGGTCTACGACTACAGAGGGATCCACAACAACCGAGTCATCGACTACCACAGAGGGCTCCACAACAACCGAGTCATCGACTACCACAGAGGGCTCCACAACAACCGAGTCATCGACTACCACAGAAGGGTCTACGACTATAGAGGGCTCCACAACAACCGAGTCATCTACTACCACAGAAGGGTCTACGACTACAGAGGGCTCCACAACAACTGAGTCATCGACTACCACAGGGGCTCCACAACAACCGAGTCATCGACTACCACAGAAGGGTCTACGACTACAGAGGGCTCCACAACAACCGAGTCATCGACTACCACAGAAGGGTCTACGACTACAGAGGGCTCCACAACAACCGAGTCATCGACTACCACAGAGGGCTCCACAACATCCAAGTCATCGACTACCACAGGGGGCTCCACAACAACCGAGTCATCGACTACCACAGAGGGCTCCACAACAACTGAGTCATCGACTACCACAGAAGGGTCTACGACTACAGAGGGTTCCACAACAACCGAGTCATCGACTACCACAGAAGGGTCTACGACTACAGAGGGCTCCACAACAACCGAGTCATCGACTACCACAGAAGGGTCTACGACTACAGAGGGCTCCACAACAACCGAGTCTTCGACTACGACAGAGGGCTCCACAACAACCGAGTCATCGACTACCACAGAGGGCTCCACAACAACTGAGTCATCGACTACCACAGAAGGGTCTACGACTACAGAGGGCTCCACAACAACCGAGTCATCGACTACCACAGAAGGGTCTACGACTACAGAGGGCTCCACAACAACCGAGTCTTCGACTACCACAGAGGGCTCCACAACAACCGAGTCATCGACTACCACAGAGGGCTCCACAACAACTGAGTCATCGACTACCACAGAAGGGTCTACGACTACAGAGGGTTCCACAACAACCGAGTCATCGACTACCACAGAAGGGTCTACGACTACAGAGGGTTCCACAACAACCGAGTCTTCGACTACCACAGAGGGCTCCACAACAACTGAGTCATCGACTACCACAGAAGGGTCTACGACTACAGAGGGTTCCACAACAACCGAGTCATCGACTACCACGGAAGGGTCTACGACTACAGAGGGATCCACAACAACCGAGTCATCGACTACCACAGAGGGCTCCACAACAACCGAGTCATCGACTACCACAGAGGGCTCCACAACAACCGAGTCATCGACTACCACAGAAGGGTCTACGACTACAGAGGGCTCCACAACAATCGAGTCTTCGACTACCACAGAAGGGTCTACGACTACAGAGGGCTCCACAACAACCGAGTCATCGACTACCACGGAAGGGTCTACGACTACAGAGGGCTCCACAACAACCGAGTCATCGACTACCACGGAAGGGTCTACGACTACAGAGGGATCCACAACAACCGAGTCATCGACTACCACAGAGGGCTCCACAACAACTGAGTCATCGACTACCACAGAAGGGTCTACGACTACAGAGGGTTCCACAACAACCGAGTCATCGACTACCACAGAAGGGTCTACGACTACAGAGGGCTCCACAACAACCGAGTCATCGACTACCACAGAAGGGTCTACGACTACAGAGGGCTCCACAACAACCGAGTCTTCGACTACGACAGAGGGCTCCACAACAACCGAGTCATCGACTACCACAGAGGGCTCCACAACAACTGAGTCATCGACTACCACAGAAGGGTCTACGACTACAGAGGGCTCCACAACAACCGAGTCATCGACTACCACAGAAGGGTCTACGACTACAGAGGGCTCCACAACAACCGAGTCTTCGACTACCACAGAGGGCTCCACAACAACCGAGTCATCGACTACCACAGAGGGCTCCACAACAACTGAGTCATCGACTACCACAGAAGGGTCTACGACTACAGAGGGTTCCACAACAACCGAGTCATCGACTACCACAGAAGGGTCTACGACTACAGAGGGTTCCACAACAACCGAGTCTTCGACTACCACAGAGGGCTCCACAACAACTGAGTCATCGACTACCACAGAAGGGTCTACGACTACAGAGGGTTCCACAACAACCGAGTCATCGACTACCACGGAAGGGTCTACGACTACAGAGGGATCCACAACAACCGAGTCATCGACTACCACAGAGGGCTCCACAACAACCGAGTCATCGACTACCACAGAGGGCTCCACAACAACCGAGTCATCGACTACCACAGAAGGGTCTACGACTACAGAGGGCTCCACAACAATCGAGTCTTCGACTACCACAGAAGGGTCTACGACTACAGAGGGCTCCACAACAACCGAGTCATCGACTACCACGGAAGGGTCTACGACTACAGAGGGCTCCACAACAACCGAGTCATCGACTACCACGGAAGGGTCTACGACTACAGAGGGATCCACAACAACCGAGTCATCGACTACCACAGAGGGCTCCACAACAACCGAGTCATCGACTACCACAGAGGGCTCCACAACAACCGAGTCATCGACTACCACAGAAGGGTCTACGACTATAGAGGGCTCCACAACAACCGAGTCATCTACTACCACAGAAGGGTCTACGACTACAGAGGGCTCCACAACAACTGAGTCATCGACTACCACAGAGGGCTCGACAACAACCGAGTCATCGACTACCACAGAGGGCTCCACAACAACTGAGTCATCGACTACCACAGAGAGTCTACGACTACAGAGGGTTCCACAACAACCGAGTCATCGACTACCACAGAAGGGTCTACGACTACAGAGGGTTCCACAACAACCGAGTCTTCGACTACCACAGAGGGCTCCACAACAACTGAGTCATCGACTACCACAGAAGGGTCTACGACTACAGAGGGTTCCACAACAACCGAGTCATCGACTACCACAGAAGCGTCTACGACTACAGAGGGTTCCACAACAACCGAGTCATCGACTACCACAGAAGGGTCTACGACTAGAGAGGGGGTTCCACAACAATCGAGTCTTCGACTACCACAGAAGGGTCTACGACTACAGGGGGCTCCACAACAACCGAGTCATCGACTACCACAGAGGGCTCCACAACAACCGAGTCATCGACTACCACAGAGGGCTCCACAACAACCGAGTCATCGACTACCACAGAAGGGTCTACGACTATAGAGGGCTCCACAACAACCGAGTCATCTACTACCACAGAAGGGTCTACGACTACAGAGGGCTCCACAACAACCGAGTCATCGACTACCACAGAGGGCTCCACAACAACTGAGTCATCGACTACCACAGAAGGGTCTACGACTACAGAGGGCTCCACAACAACCGAGTCATCGACTACCACAGAGGGCTCCACAACAACTGAGTCATCGACTACCACAGAAGGGTCTACGACTACAGAGGGCTCCACAACAACCGAGTCATCGACTACCACGGAAGGGTCTACGACTACAGAGGGCTCCACAACAACCGAGTCATCGACTACCACAGAGGGCTCCACAACAACCGAGTCATCGACTACCACAGAGGGCTCCACAACAACCGAGTCATCGACTACCACAGAGGGCTCCACAACAACTGAGTCATCGACTACCACAGAAGGGTCTACGACTACAGAGGGTTCCACAACAACCAAGTCATCGACTACCACAGAAGGGTCTACGACTACAGAGGGCTCCACAACAACCGAGTCATCGACTACCACAGAGGGCTCCACAACAACCGAGTCATCGACTACCACAGAGGGCTCCACAACAACCGAGTCATCGACTACCACAGAGGGCTCCACAACAACTGAGTCATCGACTACCACAGAAGGGTCTACGACTACAGAGGGTTCCACAACAACCGAGTCATCGACTACCACAGAAGGGTCTACGACTACAGAGGGCTCCACAACAACCGAGTCATCGACTACCACAGAAGGGTCTACGACTACAGAGGGTTCCACAACAACCGAGTCATCGACTACCACAGAAGGGTCTACGACTACAGAGGGCTCCACAACAACCGAGTCATCGACTACCACAGAAGGGTCTACGACTACAGAGGGCTCCACAACAACCGAGTCATCGACTACCACAGAGGGCTCCACAACAACCGAGTCATCGACTACCACAGAAGGGTCTACGACTACAGAGGGCTCCACAACAACCGAGTCATCGACTACCACAGAGGGCTCCACAACATCCGAGTCATCGACTACCACAGGGGGCTCCACAACAACCGAGTCATCGACTACCACAGAGGGCTCCACAACAACTGAGTCATCGACTACCACAGAAGGGTCTACGACTACAGAGGGTTCCACAACAACCGAGTCATCGACTACCACAGAAGGGTCTACGACTACAGAGGGCTCCACAACAACCGAGTCATCGACTACCACAGAAGGGTCTACGACTACAGAGGGCTCCACAACAACCGAGTCTTCGACTACCACAGAGGGCTCCACAACAACCGAGTCATCGACTACCACAGAGGGCTCCACAACAACTGAGTCATCGACTACCACAGAAGGGTCTACGACTACAGAGGGCTCCACAACAACCGAGTCATCGACTACCACAGAAGGGTCTACGACTACAGAGGGCTCCACAACAACCGAGTCTTCGACTACCACAGAGGGCTCCACAACAACCGAGTCATCGACTACCACAGAGGGCTCCACAACAACTGAGTCATCGACTACCACAGAAGGGTCTACGACTACAGAGGGTTCCACAACAACCGAGTCATCGACTACCACAGAAGGGTCTACGACTACAGAGGGTTCCACAACAACCGAGTCTTCGACTACCACAGAGGGCTCCACAACAACTGAGTCATCGACTACCACAGAAGGGTCTACGACTACAGAGGGTTCCACAACAACCGAGTCATCGACTACCACGGAAGGGTCTACGACTACAGAGGGATCCACAACAACCGAGTCATCGACTACCACAGAGGGCTCCACAACAACCGAGACATCGACTACCACAGAGGGCTCCACAACAACCGAGTCATCGACTACCACAGAAGGGTCTACGACTACAGAGGGCTCCACAACAATCGAGTCTTCGACTACCACAGAAGGGTCTACGACTACAGAGGGCTCCACAACAACCGAGTCATCGACTACCACGGAAGGGTCTACGACTACAGAGGGCTCCACAACAACCGAGTCATCGACTACCACGGAAGGGTCTACGACTACAGAGGGATCCACAACAACCGAGTCATCGACTACCACAGAGGGCTCCACAACAACCGAGTCATTGACTACCACAGAGGGCTCCACAACAACCGAGTCATCGACTACCACAGAAGGGTCTACGACTATAGAGGGCTCCACAACAACCGAGTCATCTACTACCACAGAAGGGTCTACGACTACAGAGGGCTCCACAACAACTGAGTCATCGACTACCACAGAGGGCTCCACAACAACCGAGTCATCGACTACCACAGAGGGCTCCACAACAACTGAGTCATCGACTACCACAGAGAGTCTACGACTACAGAGGGTTCCACAACAACCGAGTCATCGACTACCACAGAAGGGTCTACGACTACAGAGGGTTCCACAACAACCGAGTCTTCGACTACCACAGAGGGCTCCACAACAACTGAGTCATCGACTACCACAGAAGGGTCTACGACTACAGAGGGTTCCACAACAACCGAGTCATCGACTACCACAGAAGCGTCTACGAGTACAGAGGGTTCCACAACAACCGAGTCATCGACTACCACAGAAGGGTCTACGACTAGAGAGGGCTCCACAACAATCGAGTCTTCGACTACCACAGAAGGGTCTACGACTACAGGGGGCTCCACAACAACCGAGTCATCGACTACCACAGAGGGCTCCACAACAACTGAGTCATCGACTACCACAGAAGGGTCTACGACTACAGAGGGCTCCACAACAACCGAGTCATCGACTACCACAGAAGGGTCTACGACTACAGAGGGCTCCACAACAACCGAGTCATCGACTACCACAGAGGGCTCCACAACATCCGAGTCATCGACTACCACAGGGGGCTCCACAACAACCGAGTCATCGACTACCACAGAGGGCTCCACAACAACTGAGTCATCGACTACCACAGAAGGGTCTACGACTACAGAGGGTTCCACAACAACCGAGTCATCGACTACCACAGAAGGGTCTACGACTACAGAGGGCTCCACAACAACCGAGTCATCGACTACCACAGAAGGGTCTACGACTACAGAGGGCTCCACAACAACCGAGTCTTCGACTACCACAGAGGGCTCCACAACAACCGAGTCATCGACTACCACAGAGGGCTCCACAACAACTGAGTCATCGACTACCACAGAAGGGTCTACGACTACAGAGGGCTCCACAACAACCGAGTCATCGACTACCACAGAAGGGTCTACGACTACAGAGGGCTCCACAACAACCGAGTCTTCGACTACCACAGAGGGCTCCACAACAACCGAGTCATCGACTACCACAGAGGGCTCCACAACAACTGAGTCATCGACTACCACAGAAGGGTCTACGACTACAGAGGGTTCCACAACAACCGAGTCATCGACTACCACAGAAGGGTCTACGACTACAGAGGGTTCCACAACAACCGAGTCTTCGACTACCACAGAGGGCTCCACAACAACTGAGTCATCGACTACCACAGAAGGGTCTACGACTACAGAGGGTTCCACAACAACCGAGTCATCGACTACCACGGAAGGGTCTACGACTACAGAGGGATCCACAACAACCGAGTCATCGACTACCACAGAGGGCTCCACAACAACCGAGACATCGACTACCACAGAGGGCTCCACAACAACCGAGTCATCGACTACCACAGAAGGGTCTACGACTACAGAGGGCTCCACAACAATCGAGTCTTCGACTACCACAGAAGGGTCTACGACTACAGAGGGCTCCACAACAACCGAGTCATCGACTACCACGGAAGGGTCTACGACTACAGAGGGCTCCACAACAACCGAGTCATCGACTACCACGGAAGGGTCTACGACTACAGAGGGATCCACAACAACCGAGTCATCGACTACCACAGAGGGCTCCACAACAACCGAGTCATTGACTACCACAGAGGGCTCCACAACAACCGAGTCATCGACTACCACAGAAGGGTCTACGACTATAGAGGGCTCCACAACAACCGAGTCATCTACTACCACAGAAGGGTCTACGACTACAGAGGGCTCCACAACAACCGAGTCATCGACTACCACAGAGGGCTCCACAACAACTGAGTCATCGACTACCACAGAGAGTCTACGACTACAGAGGGTTCCACAACAACCGAGTCATCGACTACCACAGAAGGGTCTACGACTACAGAGGGTTCCACAACAACCGAGTCTTCGACTACCACAGAGGGCTCCACAACAACTGAGTCATCGACTACCACAGAAGGGTCTACGACTACAGAGGGTTCCACAACAACCGAGTCATCGACTACCACAGAAGCGTCTACGAGTACAGAGGGTTCCACAACAACCAAGTCATCGACTACCACAGAAGGGTCTACGACTAGAGAGGGCTCCACAACAATCGAGTCTTCGACTACCACAGAAGGGTCTACGACTACAGGGGGCTCCACAACAACCGAGTCATCGACTACCACAGAGGGCTCCACAACAACTGAGTCATCGACTACCACAGAAGGGTCTACGACTACAGAGGGCTCCACAACAACCGAGTCATCGACTACCACAGAAGGGTCTACGACTACAGAGGGCTCCACAACAACCGAGTCTTCGACTACCACAGAGGGCTCCACAACAACCGAGTCATCGACTACCACAGAGGGCTCCACAACAACTGAGTCATCGACTACCACAGAAGGGTCTACGACTACAGAGGGTTCCACAACAACCGAGTCATCGACTACCACAGAAGGGTCTACGACTACAGAGGGTTCCACAACA
Organism: Caenorhabditis parvicauda; assembly: GCA_963978915.1. NCBI lineage: Eukaryota > Metazoa > Nematoda > Chromadorea > Rhabditida > Rhabditidae > Caenorhabditis > Caenorhabditis parvicauda. The sequence continues at coordinate 36,240 of CAXBUI010000137.1, read as the reverse complement.
ACCGAGTCTTCGACTACCACAGAGGGCTCCACAACAACTGAGTCATCGACTACCACAGAAGGGTCTACGACTACAGAGGGTTCCACAACAACCGAGTCATCGACTACCACGGAAGGGTCTACGACTACAGAGGGATCCACAACAACCGAGTCATCGACTACCACAGAGGGCTCCACAACAACCGAGACATCGACTACCACAGAGGGCTCCACAACAACCGAGTCATCGACTACCACAGAAGGGTCTACGACTACAGAGGGCTCCACAACAATCGAGTCTTCGACTACCACAGAAGGGTCTACGACTACAGAGGGCTCCACAACAACCGAGTCATCGACTACCACGGAAGGGTCTACGACTACAGAGGGCTCCACAACAACCGAGTCATCGACTACCACGGAAGGGTCTACGACTACAGAGGGATCCACAACAACCGAGTCATCGACTACCACAGAGGGCTCCACAACAACCGAGTCATTGACTACCACAGAGGGCTCCACAACAACCGAGTCATCGACTACCACAGAAGGGTCTACGACTATAGAGGGCTCCACAACAACCGAGTCATCTACTACCACAGAAGGGTCTACGACTACAGAGGGCTCCACAACAACCGAGTCATCGACTACCACAGAGGGCTCCACAACAACTGAGTCATCGACTACCACAGAGAGTCTACGACTACAGAGGGTTCCACAACAACCGAGTCATCGACTACCACAGAAGGGTCTACGACTACAGAGGGTTCCACAACAACCGAGTCTTCGACTACCACAGAGGGCTCCACAACAACTGAGTCATCGACTACCACAGAAGGGTCTACGACTACAGAGGGTTCCACAACAACCGAGTCATCGACTACCACAGAAGCGTCTACGAGTACAGAGGGTTCCACAACAACCGAGTCATCGACTACCACAGAAGGGTCTACGACTAGAGAGGGCTCCACAACAATCGAGTCTTCGACTACCACAGAAGGGTCTACGACTACAGGGGGCTCCACAACAACCGAGTCATCGACTACCACAGAGGGCTCCACAACAACTGAGTCATCGACTACCACAGAAGGGTCTACGACTACAGAGGGCTCCACAACAACCGAGTCATCGACTACCACAGAAGGGTCTACGACTACAGAGGGCTCCACAACAACCGAGTCTTCGACTACCACAGAGGGCTCCACAACAACCGAGTCATCGACTACCACAGAGGGCTCCACAACAACTGAGTCATCGACTACCACAGAAGGGTCTACGACTACAGAGGGTTCCACAACAACCGAGTCATCGACTACCACAGAAGGGTCTACGACTACAGAGGGTTCCACAACAACCGAGTCTTCGACTACCACAGAGGGCTCCACAACAACTGAGTCATCGACTACCACAGAAGGGTCTACGACTACAGAGGGTTCCACAACAACCGAGTCATCGACTACCACGGAAGGGTCTACGACTACAGAGGGATCCACAACAACCGAGTCATCGACTACCACAGAGGGCTCCACAACAACCGAGTCATCGACTACCACAGAGGGCTCCACAACAACCGAGTCATCGACTACCACAGAAGGGTCTACGACTACAGAGGGCTCCACAACAATCGAGTCTTCGACTACCACAGAAGGGTCTACGACTACAGAGGGCTCCACAACAACCGAGTCATCGACTACCACGGAAGGGTCTACGACTACAGAGGGCTCCACAACAACCGAGTCATCGACTACCACGGAAGGGTCTACGACTACAGAGGGATCCACAACAACCGAGTCATCGACTACCACAGAGGGCTCCACAACAACCGAGTCATCGACTACCACAGAGGGCTCCACAACAACCGAGTCATCGACTACCACAGAAGGGTCTACGACTATAGAGGGCTCCACAACAACCGAGTCATCTACTACCACAGAAGGGTCTACGACTACAGAGGGTTCCACAACAACCGAGTCTTCGACTACCACAGAGGGCTCCACAACAACCGAGTCATCGACTACCACAGAGGGCTCCACAACAACCGAGTCATCGACTACCACAGAGAGTCTACGACTACAGAGGGTTCCACAACAACCGAGTCATCGACTACCACAGAAGGGTCTACGACTACAGAGGGTTCCACAACAACCGAGTCTTCGACTACCACAGAGGGCTCCACAACAACTGAGTCATCGACTACCACAGAAGGGTCTACGACTACAGAGGGTTCCACAACAACCGAGTCATCGACTACCACAGAAGCGTCTACGAGTACAGAGGGTTCCACAACAACCGAGTCATCGACTACCACAGAAGGGTCTACGACTAGAGAGGGCTCCACAACAATCGAGTCTTCGACTACCACAGAAGGGTCTACGACTACAGGGGGCTCCACAACAACCGAGTCATCGACTACCACAGAGGGCTCCACAACAACTGAGTCATCGACTACCACAGAAGGGTCTACGACTACAGAGGGCTCCACAACAACCGAGTCATCGACTACCACAGAAGGGTCTACGACTACAGAGGGCTCCACAACAACCGAGTCTTCGACTACCACAGAGGGCTCCACAACAACCGAGTCATCGACTACCACAGAGGGCTCCACAACAACTGAGTCATCGACTACCACAGAAGGGTCTACGACTACAGAGGGTTCCACAACAACCGAGTCATCGACTACCACAGAAGGGTCTACGACTACAGAGGGTTCCACAACAACCGAGTCTTCGACTACCACAGAGGGCTCCACAACAACTGAGTCATCGACTACCACAGAAGGGTCTACGACTACAGAGGGTTCCACAACAACCGAGTCATCGACTACCACGGAAGGGTCTACGACTACAGAGGGATCCACAACAACCGAGTCATCGACTACCACAGAGGGCTCCACAACAACCGAGACATCGACTACCACAGAGGGCTCCACAACAACCGAGTCATCGACTACCACAGAAGGGTCTACGACTACAGAGGGCTCCACAACAATCGAGTCTTCGACTACCACAGAAGGGTCTACGACTACAGAGGGCTCCACAACAACCGAGTCATCGACTACCACGGAAGGGTCTACGACTACAGAGGGCTCCACAACAACCGAGTCATCGACTACCACGGAAGGGTCTACGACTACAGAGGGATCCACAACAACCGAGTCATCGACTACCACAGAGGGCTCCACAACAACCGAGTCATTGACTACCACAGAGGGCTCCACAACAACCGAGTCATCGACTACCACAGAAGGGTCTACGACTATAGAGGGCTCCACAACAACCGAGTCATCTACTACCACAGAAGGGTCTACGACTACAGAGGGCTCCACAACAACCGAGTCATCGACTACCACAGAGGGCTCCACAACAACTGAGTCATCGACTACCACAGAGAGTCTACGACTACAGAGGGTTCCACAACAACCGAGTCATCGACTACCACAGAAGGGTCTACGACTACAGAGGGTTCCACAACAACCGAGTCTTCGACTACCACAGAGGGCTCCACAACAACTGAGTCATCGACTACCACAGAAGGGTCTACGACTACAGAGGGTTCCACAACAACCGAGTCATCGACTACCACAGAAGCGTCTACGAGTACAGAGGGTTCCACAACAACCGAGTCATCGACTACCACAGAAGGGTCTACGACTAGAGAGGGCTCCACAACAATCGAGTCTTCGACTACCACAGAAGGGTCTACGACTACAGGGGGCTCCACAACAACCGAGTCATCGACTACCACAGAGGGCTCCACAACAACTGAGTCATCGACTACCACAGAAGGGTCTACGACTACAGAGGGCTCCACAACAACCGAGTCATCGACTACCACAGAAGGGTCTACGACTACAGAGGGCTCCACAACAACCGAGTCTTCGACTACCACAGAGGGCTCCACAACAACCGAGTCATCGACTACCACAGAGGGCTCCACAACAACTGAGTCATCGACTACCACAGAAGGGTCTACGACTACAGAGGGTTCCACAACAACCGAGTCATCGACTACCACAGAAGGGTCTACGACTACAGAGGGTTCCACAACAACCGAGTCTTCGACTACCACAGAGGGCTCCACAACAACTGAGTCATCGACTACCACAGAAGGGTCTACGACTACAGAGGGTTCCACAACAACCGAGTCATCGACTACCACGGAAGGGTCTACGACTACAGAGGGATCCACAACAACCGAGTCATCGACTACCACAGAGGGCTCCACAACAACCGAGTCATCGACTACCACAGAGGGCTCCACAACAACCGAGTCATCGACTACCACAGAAGGGTCTACGACTACAGAGGGCTCCACAACAATCGAGTCTTCGACTACCACAGAAGGGTCTACGACTACAGAGGGCTCCACAACAACCGAGTCATCGACTACCACGGAAGGGTCTACGACTACAGAGGGCTCCACAACAACCGAGTCATCGACTACCACGGAAGGGTCTACGACTACAGAGGGATCCACAACAACCGAGTCATCGACTACCACAGAGGGCTCCACAACAACCGAGTCATCGACTACCACAGAGGGCTCCACAACAACCGAGTCATCGACTACCACAGAAGGGTCTACGACTATAGAGGGCTCCACAACAACCGAGTCATCTACTACCACAGAAGGGTCTACGACTACAGAGGGCTCCACAACAACTGAGTCATCGACTACCACAGAGGGCTCCACAACAACCGAGTCATCGACTACCACAGAGGGCTCCACAACAACTGAGTCATCGACTACCACAGAGAGTCTACGACTACAGAGGGTTCCACAACAACCGAGTCATCGACTACCACAGAAGGGTCTACGACTACAGAGGGTTCCACAACAACCGAGTCTTCGACTACCACAGAGGGCTCCACAACAACTGAGTCATCGACTACCACAGAAGGGTCTACGACTACAGAGGGTTCCACAACAACCGAGTCATCGACTACCACAGAAGCGTCTACGACTACAGAGGGTTCCACAACAACCGAGTCATCGACTACCACAGAAGGGTCTACGACTAGAGAGGGCTCCACAACAATCGAGTCTTCGACTACCACAGAAGGGTCTACGACTACAGGGGGCTCCACAACAACCGAGTCATCGACTACCACAGAGGGCTCCACAACAACCGAGTCATCGACTACCACAGAGGGCTCCACAACAACCGAGTCATCGACTACCACAGAAGGGTCTACGACTATAGAGGGCTCCACAACAACCGAGTCATCTACTACCACAGAAGGGTCTACGACTACAGAGGGCTCCACAACAACCGAGTCATCGACTACCACAGAGGGCTCCACAACAACTGAGTCATCGACTACCACAGAAGGGTCTACGACTACAGAGGGCTCCACAACAACCGAGTCATCGACTACCACAGAGGGCTCCACAACAACTGAGTCATCGACTACCACAGAAGGGTCTACGACTACAGAGGGCTCCACAACAACCGAGTCATCGACTACCACGGAAGGGTCTACGACTACAGAGGGCTCCACAACAACCGAGTCATCGACTACCACAGAGGGCTCCACAACAACCGAGTCATCGACTACCACAGAGGGCTCCACAACAACCGAGTCATCGACTACCACAGAGGGCTCCACAACAACTGAGTCATCGACTACCACAGAAGGGTCTACGACTACAGAGGGTTCCACAACAACCGAGTCATCGACTACCACAGAAGGGTCTACGACTACAGAGGGCTCCACAACAACCGAGTCATCGACTACCACAGAGGGCTCCACAACAACCGAGTCATCGACTACCACAGAGGGCTCCACAACAACCGAGTCATCGACTACCACAGAGGGCTCCACAACAACTGAGTCATCGACTACCACAGAAGGGTCTACGACTACAGAGGGTTCCACAACAACCGAGTCATCGACTACCACAGAAGGGTCTACGACTACAGAGGGCTCCACAACAACCGAGTCATCGACTACCACAGAAGGGTCTACGACTACAGAGGGTTCCACAACAACCGAGTCATCGACTACCACAGAAGGGTCTACGACTACAGAGGGCTCCACAACAACCGAGTCATCGACTACCACAGAAGGGTCTACGACTACAGAGGGCTCCACAACAACCGAGTCATCGACTACCACAGAGGGCTCCACAACAACCGAGTCATCGACTACCACAGAAGGGTCTACGACTACAGAGGGCTCCACAACAACCGAGTCATCGACTACCACAGAGGGCTCCACAACATCCGAGTCATCGACTACCACAGGGGGCTCCACAACAACCGAGTCATCGACTACCACAGAGGGCTCCACAACAACTGAGTCATCGACTACCACAGAAGGGTCTACGACTACAGAGGGTTCCACAACAACCGAGTCATCGACTACCACAGAAGGGTCTACGACTACAGAGGGCTCCACAACAACCGAGTCATCGACTACCACAGAAGGGTCTACGACTACAGAGGGCTCCACAACAACCGAGTCTTCGACTACCACAGAGGGCTCCACAACAACCGAGTCATCGACTACCACAGAGGGCTCCACAACAACTGAGTCATCGACTACCACAGAAGGGTCTACGACTACAGAGGGCTCCACAACAACCGAGTCATCGACTACCACAGAAGGGTCTACGACTACAGAGGGCTCCACAACAACCGAGTCTTCGACTACCACAGAGGGCTCCACAACAACCGAGTCATCGACTACCACAGAGGGCTCCACAACAACTGAGTCATCGACTACCACAGAAGGGTCTACGACTACAGAGGGTTCCACAACAACCGAGTCATCGACTACCACAGAAGGGTCTACGACTACAGAGGGTTCCACAACAACCGAGTCTTCGACTACCACAGAGGGCTCCACAACAACTGAGTCATCGACTACCACAGAAGGGTCTACGACTACAGAGGGTTCCACAACAACCGAGTCATCAACTACCACGGAAGGGTCTACGACTACAGAGGGATCCACAACAACCGAGTCATCGACTACCACAGAGGGCTCCACAACAACCGAGACATCGACTACCACAGAGGGCTCCACAACAACCGAGTCATCGACTACCACAGAAGGGTCTACGACTACAGAGGGCTCCACAACAATCGAGTCTTCGACTACCACAGAAGGGTCTACGACTACAGAGGGCTCCACAACAACCGAGTCATCGACTACCACGGAAGGGTCTACGACTACAGAGGGCTCCACAACAACCGAGTCATCGACTACCACGGAAGGGTCTACGACTACAGAGGGATCCACAACAACCGAGTCATCGACTACCACAGAGGGCTCCACAACAACCGAGTCATTGACTACCACAGAGGGCTCCACAACAACCGAGTCATCGACTACCACAGAAGGGTCTACGACTATAGAGGGCTCCACAACAACCGAGTCATCTACTACCACAGAAGGGTCTACGACTACAGAGGGCTCCACAACAACTGAGTCATCGACTACCACAGAGGGCTCCACAACAACCGAGTCATCGACTACCACAGAGGGCTCCACAACAACTGAGTCATCGACTACCACAGAGAGTCTACGACTACAGAGGGTTCCACAACAACCGAGTCATCGACTACCACAGAAGGGTCTACGACTACAGAGGGTTCCACAACAACCGAGTCTTCGACTACCACAGAGGGCTCCACAACAACTGAGTCATCGACTACCACAGAAGGGTCTACGACTACAGAGGGTTCCACAACAACCGAGTCATCGACTACCACAGAAGCGTCTACGACTACAGAGGGTTCCACAACAACCGAGTCATCGACTACCACAGAAGGGTCTACGACTAGAGAGGGCTCCACAACAATCGAGTCTTCGACTACCACAGAAGGGTCTACGACTACAGGGGGCTCCACAACAACCGAGTCATCGACTACCACAGAGGGCTCCACAACAACTGAGTCATCGACTACCACAGAAGGGTCTACGACTACAGAGGGCTCCACAACAACCGAGTCATCGACTACCACAGAAGGGTCTACGACTACAGAGGGCTCCACAACAACCGAGTCTTCGACTACCACAGAGGGCTCCACAACAACCGAGTCATCGACTACCACAGAGGGCTCCACAACAACTGAGTCATCGACTACCACAGAAGGGTCTACGACTACAGAGGGTTCCACAACAACCGAGTCATCGACTACCACAGAAGGGTCTACGACTACAGAGGGTTCCACAACAACCGAGTCTTCGACTACCACAGAGGGCTCCACAACAACTGAGTCATCGACTACCACAGAAGGGTCTACGACTACAGAGGGTTCCACAACAACCGAGTCATCGACTACCACGGAAGGGTCTACGACTACAGAGGGATCCACAACAACCGAGTCATCGACTACCACAGAAGGGTCTACGACTACAGAGGGTTCCACAACAACCGAGTCTTCGACTACCACAGAGGGCTCCACAACAACTGAGTCATCGACTACCACAGAAGGGTCTACGACTACAGAGGGTTCCACAACAACCGAGTCATCGACTACCACAGAAGCGTCTACGACTACAGAGGGTTCCACAACAACCGAGTCATCGACTACCACAGAAGGGTCTACGACTAGAGAGGGCTCCACAACAATCGAGTCTTCGACTACCACAGAAGGGTCTACGACTACAGGGGGCTCCACAACAACCGAGTCATCGACTACCACAGAGGGCTCCACAACAACTGAGTCATCGACTACCACAGAAGGGTCTACGACTACAGAGGGCTCCACAACAACCGAGTCATCGACTACCACAGAAGGGTCTACGACTACAGAGGGCTCCACAACAACCGAGTCTTCGACTACCACAGAGGGCTCCACAACAACCGAGTCATCGACTACCACAGAGGGCTCCACAACAACTGAGTCATCGACTACCACAGAAGGGTCTACGACTACAGAGGGTTCCACAACAACCGAGTCATCGACTACCACAGAAGGGTCTACGACTACAGAGGGTTCCACAACAACCGAGTCTTCGACTACCACAGAGGGCTCCACAACAACTGAGTCATCGACTACCACAGAAGGGTCTACGACTACAGAGGGTTCCACAACAACCGAGTCATCGACTACCACGGAAGGGTCTACGACTACAGAGGGATCCACAACAACCGAGTCATCGACTACCACAGAGGGCTCCACAACAACCGAGTCATCGACTACCACAGAGGGCTCCACAACAACCGAGTCATCGACTACCACAGAGGGCTCCACAACAACCGAGTCATCGACTACCACAGAAGGGTCTACGACTACAGAGGGCTCCACAACAATCGAGTCTTCGACTACCACAGAAGGGTCTACGACTACAGAGGGCTCCACAACAACCGAGTCATCGACTACCACGGAAGGGTCTACGACTACAGAGGGCTCCACAACAACCGAGTCATCGACTACCACGGAAGGGTCTACGACTACAGAGGGATCCACAACAACCGAGTCATCGACTACCACAGAGGGCTCCACAACAACCGAGTCATCGACTACCACAGAGGGCTCCACAACAACCGAGTCATCGACTACCACAGAAGGGTCTACGACTATAGAGGGCTCCACAACAACCGAGTCATCTACTACCACAGAAGGGTCTACGACTACAGAGGGCTCCACAACAACTGAGTCATCGACTACCACAGAGGGCTCCACAACAACCGAGTCATCGACTACCACAGAAGGGTCTACGACTACAGAGGGCTCCACAACAACCGAGTCATCGACTACCACAGAAGGGTCTACGACTACAGAGGGCTCCACAACAACCGAGTCATCGACTACCACAGAAGGGTCTACGACTACAGAGGGCTCCACAACAACCGAGTCATCGACTACCACAGAGGGCTCCACAACATCCAAGTCATCGACTACCACAGGGGGCTCCACAACAACCGAGTCATCGACTACCACAGAGGGCTCCACAACAACTGAGTCATCGACTACCACAGAAGGGTCTACGACTACAGAGGGTTCCACAACAACCGAGTCATCGACTACCACAGAAGGGTCTACGACTACAGAGGGCTCCACAACAACCGAGTCATCGACTACCACAGAAGGGTCTACGACTACAGAGGGCTCCACAACAACCGAGTCTTCGACTACCACAGAGGGCTCCACAACAACCGAGTCATCGACTACCACAGAGGGCTCCACAACAACTGAGTCATCGACTACCACAGAAGGGTCTACGACTACAGAGGGCTCCACAACAACCGAGTCATCGACTACCACAGAAGGGTCTACGACTACAGAGGGCTCCACAACAACCGAGTCTTCGACTACCACAGAGGGCTCCACAACAACCGAGTCATCGACTACCACAGAGGGCTCCACAACAACTGAGTCATCGACTACCACAGAAGGGTCTACGACTACAGAGGGTTCCACAACAACCGAGTCATCGACTACCACAGAAGGGTCTACGACTACAGAGGGTTCCACAACAACCGAGTCTTCGACTACCACAGAGGGCTCCACAACAACTGAGTCATCGACTACCACAGAAGGGTCTACGACTACAGAGGGTTCCACAACAACCGAGTCATCGACTACCACGGAAGGGTCTACGACTACAGAGGGATCCACAACAACCGAGTCATCGACTACCACAGAGGGCTCCACAACAACCGAGTCATCGACTACCACAGAGGGCTCCACAACAACCGAGTCATCGACTACCACAGAAGGGTCTACGACTACAGAGGGCTCCACAACAATCGAGTCTTCGACTACCACAGAAGGGTCTACGACTACAGAGGGCTCCACAACAACCGAGTCATCGACTACCACGGAAGGGTCTACGACTACAGAGGGCTCCACAACAACCGAGTCATCGACTACCACGGAAGGGTCTACGACTACAGAGGGATCCACAACAACCGAGTCATCGACTACCACAGAGGGCTCCACAACAACCGAGTCATCGACTACCACAGAGGGCTCCACAACAACCGAGTCATCGACTACCACAGAAGGGTCTACGACTATAGAGGGCTCCACAACAACCGAGTCATCTACTACCACAGAAGGGTCTACGACTACAGAGGGCTCCACAACAACTGAGTCATCGACTACCACAGAGGGCTCCACAACAACCGAGTCATCGACTACCACAGAGGGCTCCACAACAACTGAGTCATCGACTACCACAGAGAGTCTACGACTACAGAGGGTTCCACAACAACCGAGTCATCGACTACCACAGAGGGCTCCACAACAACCGAGTCATCGACTACCACGGAAGGGTCTACGACTACAGAGGGCTCCACAACAACCGAGTCATCGACTACCACAGAAGGGTCTACGACTACAGAGGGCTCCACAACAACCGAGTCTTCGACTACCACAGAGGGCTCCACAACAACCGAGTCATCGACTACCACAGAGGGCTCCACAACAACTGAGTCATCGACTACCACAGAAGGGTCTACGACTACAGAGGGTTCCACAACAACCGAGTCATCGACTACCACAGAAGGGTCTACGACTACAGAGGGTTCCACAACAACCGAGTCTTCGACTACCACAGAGGGCTCCACAACAACTGAGTCATCGACTACCACAGAAGGGTCTACGACTACAGAGGGTTCCACAACAACCGAGTCATCGACTACCACGGAAGGGTCTACGACTACAGAGGGATCCACAACAACCGAGTCATCGACTACCACAGAGGGCTCCACAACAACCGAGTCATCGACTACCACAGAGGGCTCCACAACAACCGAGTCATCGACTACCACAGAAGGGTCTACGACTACAGAGGGCTCCACAACAATCGAGTCTTCGACTACCACAGAAGGGTCTACGACTACAGAGGGCTCCACAACAACCGAGTCATCGACTACCACGGAAGGGTCTACGACTACAGAGGGCTCCACAACAACCGAGTCATCGACTACCACGGAAGGGTCTACGACTACAGAGGGATCCACAACAACCGAGTCATCGACTACCACAGAGGGCTCCACAACAACCGAGTCATCGACTACCACAGAGGGCTCCACAACAACCGAGTCATCGACTACCACAGAAGGGTCTACGACTATAGAGGGCTCCACAACAACCGAGTCATCTACTACCACAGAAGGGTCTACGACTACAGAGGGCTCCACAACAACTGAGTCATCGACTACCACAGAGGGCTCCACAACAACCGAGTCATCGACTACCACAGAGGGCTCCACAACAACTGAGTCATCGACTACCACAGAGAGTCTACGACTACAGAGGGTTCCACAACAACCGAGTCATCGACTACCACAGAAGGGTCTACGACTACAGAGGGTTCCACAACAACCGAGTCTTCGACTACCACAGAGGGCTCCACAACAACTGAGTCATCGACTACCACAGAAGGGTCTACGACTACAGAGGGTTCCACAACAACCGAGTCATCGACTACCACAGAAGCGTCTACGACTACAGAGGGTTCCACAACAACCGAGTCATCGACTACCACAGAAGGGTCTACGACTAGAGAGGGCTCCACAACAATCGAGTCTTCGACTACCACAGAAGGGTCTACGACTACAGGGGGCTCCACAACAACCGAGTCATCGACTACCACAGAGGGCTCCACAACAACCGAGTCATCGACTACCACAGAGGGCTCCACAACAACCGAGTCATCGACTACCACAGAAGGGTCTACGACTATAGGGGGCTCCACAACAACCGAGTCATCTACTACCACAGAAGGGTCTACGACTACAGAGGGCTCCACAACAACCGAGTCATCGACTACCACAGAGGGCTCCACAACAACTGAGTCATCGACTACCACAGAAGGGTCTACGACTACAGAGGGCTCCACAACAACCGAGTCATCGACTACCACAGAGGGCTCCACAACAACTGAGTCATCGACTACCACAGAAGGGTCTACGACTACAGAGGGCTCCACAACAACCGAGTCATCGACTACCACGGAAGGGTCTACGACTACAGAGGGCTCCACAACAACCGAGTCATCGACTACCACAGAGGGCTCCACAACAACCGAGTCATCGACTACCACAGAGGGCTCCACAACAACCGAGTCATCGACTACCACAGAGGGCTCCACAACAACTGAGTCATCGACTACCACAGAAGGGTCTACGACTACAGAGGGTTCCACAACAACCGAGTCATCGACTACCACAGAAGGGTCTACGACTACAGAGGGCTCCACAACAACCGAGTCATCGACTACCACAGAGGGCTCCACAACAACCGAGTCATCGACTACCACAGAGGGCTCCACAACAACCGAGTCATCGACTACCACAGAGGGCTCCACAACAACTGAGTCATCGACTACCACAGAAGGGTCTACGACTACAGAGGGTTCCACAACAACCGAGTCATCGACTACCACAGAAGGGTCTACGACTACAGAGGGCTCCACAACAACCGAGTCATCGACTACCACAGAAGGGTCTACGACTACAGAGGGTTCCACAACAACCGAGTCATCGACTACCACAGAAGGGTCTACGACTACAGAGGGCTCCACAACAACCGAGTCATCGACTACCACAGAAGGGTCTACGACTACAGAGGGCTCCACAACAACCGAGTCATCGACTACCACAGAGGGCTCCACAACAACCGAGTCATCGACTACCACAGAAGGGTCTACGACTACAGAGGGCTCCACAACAACCGAGTCATCGACTACCACAGAGGGCTCCACAACATCCGAGTCATCGACTACCACAGGGGGCTCCACAACAACCGAGTCATCGACTACCACAGAGGGCTCCACAACAACTGAGTCATCGACTACCACAGAAGGGTCTACGACTACAGAGGGTTCCACAACAACCGAGTCATCGACTACCACAGAAGGGTCTACGACTACAGAGGGCTCCACAACAACCGAGTCATCGACTACCACAGAAGGGTCTACGACTACAGAGGGCTCCACAACAACCGAGTCTTCGACTACCACAGAGGGCTCCACAACAACCGAGTCATCGACTACCACAGAGGGCTCCACAACAACTGAGTCATCGACTACCACAGAAGGGTCTACGACTACAGAGGGCTCCACAACAACCGAGTCATCGACTACCACAGAAGGGTCTACGACTACAGAGGGCTCCACAACAACCGAGTCTTCGACTACCACAGAGGGCTCCACAACAACCGAGTCATCGACTACCACAGAGGGCTCCACAACAACTGAGTCATCGACTACCACAGAAGGGTCTACGACTACAGAGGGTTCCACAACAACCGAGTCATCGACTACCACAGAAGGGTCTACGACTACAGAGGGTTCCACAACAACCGAGTCTTCGACTACCACAGAGGGCTCCACAACAACTGAGTCATCGACTACCACAGAAGGGTCTACGACTACAGAGGGTTCCACAACAACCGAGTCATCGACTACCACGGAAGGGTCTACGACTACAGAGGGATCCACAACAACCGAGTCATCGACTACCACAGAGGGCTCCACAACAACCGAGACATCGACTACCACAGAGGGCTCCACAACAACCGAGTCATCGACTACCACAGAAGGGTCTACGACTACAGAGGGCTCCACAACAATCGAGTCTTCGACTACCACAGAAGTGTCTACGACTACAGAGGGCTCCACAACAACCGAGTCATCGACTACCACGGAAGGGTCTACGACTACAGAGGGCTCCACAACAACCGAGTCATCGACTACCACGGAAGGGTCTACGACTACAGAGGGATCCACAACAACCGAGTCATCGACTACCACAGAGGGCTCCACAACAACCGAGTCATTGACTACCACAGAGGGCTCCACAACAACCGAGTCATCGACTACCACAGAAGGGTCTACGACTATAGAGGGCTCCACAACAACCGAGTCATCTACTACCACAGAAGGGTCTACGACTACAGAGGGCTCCACAACAACTGAGTCATCGACTACCACAGAGGGCTCCACAACAACCGAGTCATCGACTACCACAGAGGGCTCCACAACAACTGAGTCATCGACTACCACAGAGAGTCTACGACTACAGAGGGTTCCACAACAACCGAGTCATCGACTACCACAGAAGGGTCTACGACTACAGAGGGTTCCACAACAACCGAGTCTTCGACTACCACAGAGGGCTCCACAACAACTGAGTCATCGACTACCACAGAAGGGTCTACGACTACAGAGGGTTCCACAACAACCGAGTCATCGACTACCACAGAAGCGTCTACGACTACAGAGGGTTCCACAACAACCGAGTCATCGACTACCACAGAAGGGTCTACGACTAGAGAGGGCTCCACAACAATCGAGTCTTCGACTACCACAGAAGGGTCTACGACTACAGGGGGCTCCACAACAACCGAGTCATCGACTACCACAGAGGGCTCCACAACAACCGAGTCATCGACTACCACAGAGGGCTCCACAACAACCGAGTCATCGACTACCACAGAAGGGTCTACGACTATAGAGGGCTCCACAACAACCGAGTCATCTACTACCACAGAAGGGTCTACGACTACAGAGGGCTCCACAACAACTGAGTCATCGACTACCACAGAGGGCTCCACAACAACCGAGTCATCGACTACCACAGAAGGGTCTACGACTACAGAGGTCTCCACAACAACCGAGTCTTCGACTACCACAGAAGGGTCTACGACTACAGAGGGCTCCACAACAACCGAGCCATCGACTACCACGGAAGGGTCTACGACTACAGAGGGCTCCACAACAACCGAGTCTTCGACTACCACAGAAGGGTCTACGACTACAGAGGGCTCCACAACAACCGAGTCATCGACTACCACAGAAGGGTCTATGACTACAGAGGGCTCCACAACAACCGAGTCATCGACTACCACAGAGGGCTCCACAACAACCGAGTCATCGACTACCACAGAAGGGTCTACGACTACAGAGGGCTCCACAACAACCGAGTCATCGACTACCACAGAGGGCTCCACAACAGCCGAGTCATCGACTACCACAGAGGGCTCCACAACAACCGAGTCATCGACTACCACAGAAGGGTCTACGACTACAGAGGGCTCCACAACAACCGAGTCTTCGACTACCACAGAGGGCTCCACAACAACCGAGTCATCGACTACCACAGAGGGCTCCACAACAACTGAGTCATCGACTACCACAGAAGGGTCTACGACTACAGAGGGTTCCACAACAACCGAGTCATCGACTACCACAGAAGGGTCTACGACTACAGAGGGTTCCACAACAACCGAGTCTTCGACTACCACAGAGGGCTCCACAACAACTGAGTCATCGACTACCACAGAAGGGTCTACGACTACAGAGGGTTCCACAACAACCGAGTCATCGACTACCACGGAAGGGTCTACGACTACAGAGGGATCCACAACAACCGAGTCATCGACTACCACAGAGGGCTCCACAACAACCGAGTCATCGACTACCACAGAGGGCTCCACAACAACCGAGTCATCGACTACCACAGAAGGGTCTACGACTACAGAGGGCTCCACAACAATCGAGTCTTCGACTACCACAGAAGGGTCTACGACTACAGAGGGCTCCACAACAACCGAGTCATCGACTACCACGGAAGGGTCTACGACTACAGAGGGCTCCACAACAACCGAGTCATCGACTACCACGGAAGGGTCTACGACTACAGAGGGATCCACAACAACCGAGTCATCGACTACCACAGAGGGCTCCACAACAACCGAGTCATCGACTACTACAGAGGGCTCCACAACAACCGAGTCATCGACTACCACGGAAGGGTCTACGACTACAGAGGGCTCCACAACAACCGAGTCATCGACTACCACGGAAGGGTCTACGACTACAGAGGGATCCACAACAACCGAGTCATCGACTACCACAGAGGGCTCCACAACAACCGAGTCATTGACTACCACAGAGGGCTCCACAACAACCGAGTCATCGACTACCACAGAAGGGTCTACGACTATAGAGGGCTCCACAACAACCGAGTCATCTACTACCACAGAAGGGTCTACGACTACAGAGGGCTCCACAACAACTGAGTCATCGACTACCACAGAGGGCTCCACAACAACCGAGTCATCGACTACCACAGAGGGCTCCACAACAACTGAGTCATCGACTACCACAGAGAGTCTACGACTACAGAGGGTTCCACAACAACCGAGTCATCGACTACCACAGAAGGGTCTACGACTACAGAGGGTTCCACAACAACCGAGTCTTCGACTACCACAGAGGGCTCCACAACAACTGAGTCATCGACTACCACAGAAGGGTCTACGACTACAGAGGGTTCCACAACAACCGAGTCATCGACTACCACAGAAGCGTCTACGACTACAGAGGGTTCCACAACAACCGAGTCATCGACTACCACAGAAGGGTCTACGACTAGAGAGGGCTCCACAACAATCGAGTCTTCGACTACCACAGAAGGGTCTACGACTACAGGGGGCTCCACAACAACCGAGTCATCGACTACCACAGAGGGCTCCACAACAACCGAGTCATCGACTACCACAGAGGGCTCCACAACAACCGAGTCATCGACTACCACAGAAGGGTCTACGACTATAGAGGGCTCCACAACAACCGAGTCATCTACTACCACAGAAGGGTCTACGACTACAGAGGGCTCCACAACAACTGAGTCATCGACTACCACAGAGGGCTCCACAACAACCGAGTCATCGACTACCACAGAAGGGTCTACGACTACAGAGGTCTCCACAACAACCGAGTCTTCGACTACCACAGAAGGGTCTACGACTACAGAGGGCTCCACAACAACCGAGCCATCGACTACCACGGAAGGGTCTACGACTACAGAGGGCTCCACAACAACCGAGTCTTCGACTACCACAGAAGGGTCTACGACTACAGAGGGCTCCACAACAACCGAGTCATCGACTACCACAGAAGGGTCTATGACTACAGAGGGCTCCACAACAACCGAGTCATCGACTACCACAGAGGGCTCCACAACAACCGAGTCATCGACTACCACAGAAGGGTCTACGACTACAGAGGGCTCCACAACAACCGAGTCATCGACTACCACAGAGGGCTCCACAACAGCCGAGTCATCGACTACCACAGAGGGCTCCACAACAACCGAGTCATCGACTACCACAGAAGGGTCTACGACTACAGAGGGCTCCACAACAACCGAGTCTTCGACTACCACAGAGGGCTCCACAACAACCGAGTCATCGACTACCACAGAGGGCTCCACAACAACTGAGTCATCGACTACCACAGAAGGGTCTACGACTACAGAGGGTTCCACAACAACCGAGTCATCGACTACCACAGAAGGGTCTACGACTACAGAGGGTTCCACAACAACCGAGTCTTCGACTACCACAGAGGGCTCCACAACAACTGAGTCATCGACTACCACAGAAGGGTCTACGACTACAGAGGGTTCCACAACAACCGAGTCATCGACTACCACGGAAGGGTCTACGACTACAGAGGGATCCACAACAACCGAGTCATCGACTACCACAGAGGGCTCCACAACAACCGAGTCATCGACTACCACAGAGGGCTCCACAACAACCGAGTCATCGACTACCACAGAAGGGTCTACGACTACAGAGGGCTCCACAACAATCGAGTCTTCGACTACCACAGAAGGGTCTACGACTACAGAGGGCTCCACAACAACCGAGTCATCGACTACCACGGAAGGGTCTACGACTACAGAGGGCTCCACAACAACCGAGTCATCGACTACCACGGAAGGGTCTACGACTACAGAGGGATCCACAACAACCGAGTCATCGACTACCACAGAGGGCTCCACAACAACCGAGTCATCGACTACCACAGAGGGCTCCACAACAACCGAGTCATCGACTACCACAGAAGGGTCTACGACTATAGAGGGCTCCACAACAACCGAGTCATCTACTACCACAGAAGGGTCTACGACTACAGAGGGCTCCACAACAACTGAGTCATCGACTACCACAGAGGGCTCCACAACAACCGAGTCATCGACTACCACAGAGGGCTCCACAACAACTGAGTCATCGACTACCACAGAGAGTCTACGACTACAGAGGGTTCCACAACAACCGAGTCATCGACTACCACAGAGGGCTCCACAACAACCGAGTCATCGACTACCACGGAAGGGTCTACGACTACAGAGGGCTCCACAACAACCGAGTCATCGACTACCACAGAAGGGTCTACGACTACAGAGGGCTCCACAACAACCGAGTCTTCGACTACCACAGAGGGCTCCACAACAACCGAGTCATCGACTACCACAGAGGGCTCCACAACAACTGAGTCATCGACTACCACAGAAGGGTCTACGACTACAGAGGGTTCCACAACAACCGAGTCATCGACTACCACAGAAGGGTCTACGACTACAGAGGGTTCCACAACAACCGAGTCTTCGACTACCACAGAGGGCTCCACAACAACTGAGTCATCGACTACCACAGAAGGGTCTACGACTACAGAGGGTTCCACAACAACCGAGTCATCGACTACCACGGAAGGGTCTACGACTACAGAGGGATCCACAACAACCGAGTCATCGACTACCACAGAGGGCTCCACAACAACCGAGTCATCGACTACCACAGAGGGCTCCACAACAACCGAGTCATCGACTACCACAGAAGGGTCTACGACTACAGAGGGCTCCACAACAATCGAGTCTTCGACTACCACAGAAGGGTCTACGACTACAGAGGGCTCCACAACAACCGAGTCATCGACTACCACGGAAGGGTCTACGACTACAGAGGGCTCCACAACAACCGAGTCATCGACTACCACGGAAGGGTCTACGACTACAGAGGGATCCACAACAACCGAGTCATCGACTACCACAGAGGGCTCCACAACAACCGAGTCATCGACTACCACAGAGGGCTCCACAACAACCGAGTCATCGACTACCACAGAAGGGTCTACGACTATAGAGGGCTCCACAACAACCGAGTCATCTACTACCACAGAAGGGTCTACGACTACAGAGGGCTCCACAACAACTGAGTCATCGACTACCACAGAGGGCTCCACAACAACCGAGTCATCGACTACCACAGAGGGCTCCACAACAACTGAGTCATCGACTACCACAGAGAGTCTACGACTACAGAGGGTTCCACAACAACCGAGTCATCGACTACCACAGAAGGGTCTACGACTACAGAGGGTTCCACAACAACCGAGTCTTCGACTACCACAGAGGGCTCCACAACAACTGAGTCATCGACTACCACAGAAGGGTCTACGACTACAGAGGGTTCCACAACAACCGAGTCATCGACTACCACAGAAGCGTCTACGACTACAGAGGGTTCCACAACAACCGAGTCATCGACTACCACAGAAGGGTCTACGACTAGAGAGGGCTCCACAACAATCGAGTCTTCGACTACCACAGAAGGGTCTACGACTACAGGGGGCTCCACAACAACCGAGTCATCGACTACCACAGAGGGCTCCACAACAACCGAGTCATCGACTACCACAGAGGGCTCCACAACAACCGAGTCATCGACTACCACAGAAGGGTCTACGACTATAGGGGGCTCCACAACAACCGAGTCATCTACTACCACAGAAGGGTCTACGACTACAGAGGGCTCCACAACAACCGAGTCATCGACTACCACAGAGGGCTCCACAACAACTGAGTCATCGACTACCACAGAAGGGTCTACGACTACAGAGGGCTCCACAACAACCGAGTCATCGACTACCACAGAGGGCTCCACAACAACTGAGTCATCGACTACCACAGAAGGGTCTACGACTACAGAGGGCTCCACAACAACCGAGTCATCGACTACCACGGAAGGGTCTACGACTACAGAGGGCTCCACAACAACCGAGTCATCGACTACCACAGAGGGCTCCACAACAACCGAGTCATCGACTACCACAGAGGGCTCCACAACAACCGAGTCATCGACTACCACAGAGGGCTCCACAACAACTGAGTCATCGACTACCACAGAAGGGTCTACGACTACAGAGGGTTCCACAACAACCGAGTCATCGACTACCACAGAAGGGTCTACGACTACAGAGGGCTCCACAACAACCGAGTCATCGACTACCACAGAGGGCTCCACAACAACCGAGTCATCGACTACCACAGAGGGCTCCACAACAACCGAGTCATCGACTACCACAGAGGGCTCCACAACAACTGAGTCATCGACTACCACAGAAGGGTCTACGACTACAGAGGGTTCCACAACAACCGAGTCATCGACTACCACAGAAGGGTCTACGACTACAGAGGGCTCCACAACAACCGAGTCATCGACTACCACAGAAGGGTCTACGACTACAGAGGGTTCCACAACAACCGAGTCATCGACTACCACAGAAGGGTCTACGACTACAGAGGGCTCCACAACAACCGAGTCATCGACTACCACAGAAGGGTCTACGACTACAGAGGGCTCCACAACAACCGAGTCATCGACTACCACAGAGGGCTCCACAACAACCGAGTCATCGACTACCACAGAAGGGTCTACGACTACAGAGGGCTCCACAACAACCGAGTCATCGACTACCACAGAGGGCTCCACAACATCCGAGTCATCGACTACCACAGGGGGCTCCACAACAACCGAGTCATCGACTACCACAGAGGGCTCCACAACAACTGAGTCATCGACTACCACAGAAGGGTCTACGACTACAGAGGGTTCCACAACAACCGAGTCATCGACTACCACAGAAGGGTCTACGACTACAGAGGGCTCCACAACAACCGAGTCATCGACTACCACAGAAGGGTCTACGACTACAGAGGGCTCCACAACAACCGAGTCTTCGACTACCACAGAGGGCTCCACAACAACCGAGTCATCGACTACCACAGAGGGCTCCACAACAACTGAGTCATCGACTACCACAGAAGGGTCTACGACTACAGAGGGCTCCACAACAACCGAGTCATCGACTACCACAGAAGGGTCTACGACTACAGAGGGCTCCACAACAACCGAGTCTTCGACTACCACAGAGGGCTCCACAACAACCGAGTCATCGACTACCACAGAGGGCTCCACAACAACTGAGTCATCGACTACCACAGAAGGGTCTACGACTACAGAGGGTTCCACAACAACCGAGTCATCGACTACCACAGAAGGGTCTACGACTACAGAGGGTTCCACAACAACCGAGTCTTCGACTACCACAGAGGGCTCCACAACAACTGAGTCATCGACTACCACAGAAGGGTCTACGACTACAGAGGGTTCCACAACAACCGAGTCATCGACTACCACGGAAGGGTCTACGACTACAGAGGGATCCACAACAACCGAGTCATCGACTACCACAGAGGGCTCCACAACAACCGAGACATCGACTACCACAGAGGGCTCCACAACAACCGAGTCATCGACTACCACAGAAGGGTCTACGACTACAGAGGGCTCCACAACAATCGAGTCTTCGACTACCACAGAAGTGTCTACGACTACAGAGGGCTCCACAACAACCGAGTCATCGACTACCACGGAAGGGTCTACGACTACAGAGGGCTCCACAACAACCGAGTCATCGACTACCACGGAAGGGTCTACGACTACAGAGGGATCCACAACAACCGAGTCATCGACTACCACAGAGGGCTCCACAACAACCGAGTCATTGACTACCACAGAGGGCTCCACAACAACCGAGTCATCGACTACCACAGAAGGGTCTACGACTATAGAGGGCTCCACAACAACCGAGTCATCTACTACCACAGAAGGGTCTACGACTACAGAGGGCTCCACAACAACTGAGTCATCGACTACCACAGAGGGCTCCACAACAACCGAGTCATCGACTACCACAGAGGGCTCCACAACAACTGAGTCATCGACTACCACAGAGAGTCTACGACTACAGAGGGTTCCACAACAACCGAGTCATCGACTACCACAGAAGGGTCTACGACTACAGAGGGTTCCACAACAACCGAGTCTTCGACTACCACAGAGGGCTCCACAACAACTGAGTCATCGACTACCACAGAAGGGTCTACGACTACAGAGGGTTCCACAACAACCGAGTCATCGACTACCACAGAAGCGTCTACGACTACAGAGGGTTCCACAACAACCGAGTCATCGACTACCACAGAAGGGTCTACGACTAGAGAGGGCTCCACAACAATCGAGTCTTCGACTACCACAGAAGGGTCTACGACTACAGGGGGCTCCACAACAACCGAGTCATCGACTACCACAGAGGGCTCCACAACAACCGAGTCATCGACTACCACAGAGGGCTCCACAACAACCGAGTCATCGACTACCACAGAAGGGTCTACGACTATAGAGGGCTCCACAACAACCGAGTCATCTACTACCACAGAAGGGTCTACGACTACAGAGGGCTCCACAACAACTGAGTCATCGACTACCACAGAGGGCTCCACAACAACCGAGTCATCGACTACCACAGAAGGGTCTACGACTACAGAGGTCTCCACAACAACCGAGTCTTCGACTACCACAGAAGGGTCTACGACTACAGAGGGCTCCACAACAACCGAGCCATCGACTACCACGGAAGGGTCTACGACTACAGAGGGCTCCACAACAACCGAGTCTTCGACTACCACAGAAGGGTCTACGACTACAGAGGGCTCCACAACAACCGAGTCATCGACTACCACAGAAGGGTCTATGACTACAGAGGGCTCCACAACAACCGAGTCATCGACTACCACAGAGGGCTCCACAACAACCGAGTCATCGACTACCACAGAAGGGTCTACGACTACAGAGGGCTCCACAACAACCGAGTCATCGACTACCACAGAGGGCTCCACAACAGCCGGACAGAGGGCTCACAACAACCGAGTCATCGACTACCACAGAGGGCTCCACAACAACCGAGTCATCGACTACCACAGAAGGGTCTACCACAGAGGGCAACCGAGTCATCGACTACCACAGAAGGGTCTACGACTACAGAGGGCTCCACAACAACCGAGTCATCGACTACCACAGGGGGCTCCACAACAACCGAGTCATCGACTACCACAGAAGGGTCTACGACTACAGAGGGCTCCACAACAACCGAGTCATCGACTACCACAGAGGGCTCCACAACAACCGAGTCATCGACTACCACAGAGGGCTCCACAACAACTGAGTCATCGACTACCACAGAAGGGTCTACGACTACAGAGGGTTCCACAACAACCGAGTCATCGACTACCACAGAAGGGTCTACGACTACAGAGGGCTCCACAACAACCGAGTCATCGACTACCACAGAAGGGTCTACGACTACAGAGGGCTCCACAACAACCGAGTCATCGACTACCACGGAGGGCTCCACAATAACCGAGTCATCGACTACCACAGAAGGGTCTACGACTACAGAGGGCTCCACAACAACCGAGTCATCGACTACCACAGAGGGCTCCACAACAACCGAGTCATCGACTACCACAGGGGCTCCACAACAACCGAGTCATCGACTACCACAGAGGGCTCCACAACAACCGAGTCATCGACTACCACAGAGGGCTCCACAACAACCGAGTCATCGACTACCACAGAAGGGTCTACGACTACAGAGGGCTCCATAACAACCGAGTCATCGACTACCACAGAAGGGTCTACGACTACAGAGGGCTCCACAACAACCGAGTCATCGACTACCACAGAAGGGTCTACGACTACAGAGGGCTCCACAACAACCGAGTCATCGACTACCACAGAAGGGTCTACGACTACAGAGGGCTCCACAACAACCGAGTCATCGACTACCACAGGGGGATCCACAACAACCGAGTCATCGACTACCACAGAAGGGTCTACGACTACAGAGGGCTCCACAACAACCGAGTCATCGACTACCACAGAGGGCTCCACAACAACCGAGTCATCGACTACCACAGAGGGCTCCACAACAACTGAGTCATCGACTACCACAGAAGGGTCTACGACTACAGAGGGTTCCACAACAACCGAGTCATCGACTACCACAGAAGGGTCTACGACTACAGAGGGCTCCACAACAACCGAGTCATCGACTACCACAGAAGGGTCTACGACTACAGAGGGCTCCACAACAACCGAGTCATCGACTACCACAGAGGGCTCCACAACAACCGAGTCATCGACTACCACAGAAGGGTCTACGACTACAGAGGGCTCCACAACAACCGAGTCATTGACTACCACAGAGGGCTCCACAACAGCCGAGTCATCGACTACCACAGGGGGCTCCACAACAACCGAGTCATCGACTACCACAGAAGGGTCTACGACTACAGAGGGTTCCACAACAACCGAGTCATCGACTACCACAGAAGGGTCTACGACTACAGAGGGCTCCACAACAACCGAGTCATCGACTACCACAGGGGGATCCACAACAACCGAGTCATCGACTACCACAGAAGGGTCTACGACTACAGAGGGCTCCACAACAACCGAGTCATCGACTACCACAGAGGGCTCCACAACAACCGAGTCATCGACTACCACAGAGGGCTCCACAACAACTGAGTCATCGACTACCACAGAAGGGTCTACGACTACAGAGGGTTCCACAACAACCGAGTCATCGACTACCACAGAAGGGTCTACGACTACAGAGGGCTCCACAACAACCGAGTCATCGACTACCACAGAAGGGTCTACGACTACAGAGGGCTCCACAACAACCGAGTCATCGACTACCACAGAGGGCTCCACAACAACCAAGTAATAGACTACCACAGAAGGGTCTACGACTACAGAGGGCTCCACAACAACCGAGTCATCGACTACCACAGAGGGCTCCACAACAGCCGAGTCATCGACTACCACAGGGGGCTCCACAACAACCGAGTCATCGACTACCACAGAAGGGTCTACGACTACAGAGGGTTCCACAACAACCGAGTCATCGACAACCACAGAAGGGTCTACGACTACAGAGGGCTCCACAACAACCGAGTCATCGACTACCACAGAAGGGTCTATGACTACAGAGGGCTCCACAACAACCGAGTCATCGACTACCACAGAGGGCTCCACAACAACCGAGTCATTGACTACCACAGAGGGCTCCACAACAGCCGAGTCATCGACTACCACAGGGGGCTCCACAACAACCGAGTCATCGACTACCACAGAAGGGTCTACGACTACAGAGGGTTCCACAACAACCGAGTCATCGACTACCACAGAAGGGTCTACGACTACAGAGGGCTCCACAACAACCGAGTCATCGACTACCACAGGGGGATCCACAACAACCGAGTCATCGACTACCACAGAAGGGTCTACGACTACAGAGGGCTCCACAACAACCGAGTCATCGACTACCACAGAGGGCTCCACAACAACCGAGTCATCGACTACCACAGAGGGCTCCACAACAACTGAGTCATCGACTACCACAGAAGGGTCTACGACTACAGAGGGTTCCACAACAACCGAGTCATCGACTACCACAGAAGGGTCTACGACTACAGAGGGCTCCACAACAACCGAGTCATCGACTACCACAGAAGGGTCTACGACTACAGAGGGCTCCACAACAACCGAGTCATCGACTACCACAGAGGGCTCCACAACAACCAAGTCATCGACTACCACAGAAGGGTCTACGACTACAGAGGGCTCCACAACAACCGAGTCATCGACTACCACAGGGGGCTCCACAACAACCGAGTCATCGACTACCACAGAAGGGTCTACGACTACAGAGGGTTCCACAACAACCGAGTCATCGACAACCACAGAAGGGTCTACGACTACAGAGGGCTCCACAACAACCGAGTCATCGACTACCACAGAAGGGTCTATGACTACAGAGGGCTCCACAACAACCGAGTCATCGACTACCACAGAGGGCTCCACAACAACCGAGTCATCGACTACCACAGAAGGGTCTACGACTACAGAGGGCTCCACAACAACCGAGTCATCGACTACCACAGAGGGCTCCACAACAGCCGAGTCATCGACTACCACAGAGGGCTCCACAACAACCGAGTCATCGACTACCACAGAAGGGTCTACGACTACAGAGGGCTCCACAACAACCGAGTCATCGACTACCACAGGGGGCTCCACAACAACCGAGTCATCGACTACCACAGAAGGGTCTACGACTACAGAGGGCTCCACAACAACCGAGTCATCGACTACCACAGAGGGCTCCACAACAACCGAGTCATCGACTACCACAGAGGGCTCCACAACAACTGAGTCATCGACTACCACAGAAGGGTCTACGACTACAGAGGGTTCCACAACAACCGAGTCATCGACTACCACAGAAGGGTCTACGACTACAGAGGGCTCCACAACAACCGAGTCATCGACTACCACAGAAGGGTCTACGACTACAGAGAGCTCCACAACAACCGAGTCATCGACTACCACGGAGGGCTCCACAATAACCGAGTCATCGACTACCACAGAAGGGTCTACGAATACAGAGGGCTCCACAACAACCGAGTCATCGACTACCACAGAGGGCTCCACAACAACCGAGTCATCGACTACCACAGGGGCTCCACAACAACCGAGTCATCGACTACCACAGAGGGCTCCACAACAACCGAGTCATCGACTACCACAGAGGGCTCCACAACAACCGAGTCATCGACTACCACAGAAGGGTCTACGACTACAGAGGGCTCCACAACAACCGAGTCATCGACTACCACAGAAGGGTCTACGACTACAGAGGGCTCCACAACAACCGAGTCATCGACTACCACAGGGGGCTCCACAACAACCGAGTCATCGACTACCACAGAAGGGTCTACGACTACAGAGGGCTCCACAACAACCGAGTCATCGACTACCACAGAGGGCTCCACAACAACCGAGTCATCGACTACCACAGAGGGCTCCACAACAGCTGAGTCATCGACTACCACAGAAGGGTCTACGACTACAGAGGGTTCCACAACAACCGAGTCATCGACTACCACAGAAGGGTCTACGACTACAGAGGGTTCCACAACAACCGAGTCATCGACTACCACAGAAGGGTCTACGACTACAGAGGGCTCCACAACAACCGAGTCATCGACTACCACAGAAGGGTCTACGACTACAGAGGGCTCCACAACAACCGAGTCATCGACTACCACAGAAGGGTCTACGACTACAGAGGGCTCCACAACTACCGAGTCATCGACTACCACAGAGGGCTCCACAACAGCCGAGTCATCGACTACCACAGGGGGCTCCACAACAACCGAGTCATCGACTACCACAGAAGGGTCTACGACTACAGAGGGTTCCACAACAACCGAGTCATCAACTACCACAGAAGGGTCTACGACTACAGAGGGCTCCACAACAACCGAGTCATCGACTACCACAGAAGGGTCTATGGCTACAGAGGGCTCCACAACAACCGAGTCATCGACTACCACAGAGGGCTCCACAACAACCGAGTCATCGACTACCACAGAGGGCTCCACAACAACCGAGTCATCGACTACCACAGAGGGCTCCACAACAACCGAGTCATCGACTACCACAGAAGGGTCTACGACTACAGAGGGCTCCATAACAACCGAGTCATCGACTACCACAGAAGGGTCTACGACTACAGAGGGCTCCACAACAACCGAGTCATCGACTACCACAGGGGGCTCCACAACAACCGAGTCATCGACTACCACAGAAGGGTCTACGACTACAGAGGGCTCCACAACAACCGAGTCATCGACTACCACAGAAGGGTCTACGACTACAGAGGGCTCCACAACAACCGAGTCATCGACTACCACAGAAGGGTCTACGACTACAGAGGGCTCCACAACAACCGAGTCATCGACTACCACAGGGGGATCCACAACAACCGAGTCATCGACTACCACAGAAGGGTCTACGACTACAGAGGGCTCCACAACAACCGAGTCATCGACTACCACAGAGGGCTCCACAACAACCGAGTCATCGACTACCACAGAGGGCTCCACAACAACTGAGTCATCGACTACCACAGAAGGGTCTACGACTACAGAGGGTTCCACAACAACCGAGTCATCGACTACCACAGAAGGGTCTACGACTACAGAGGGCTCCACAACAACCGAGTCATCGACTACCACAGAAGGGTCTACGACTACAGAGGGCTCCACAACAACCGAGTCATCGACTACCACAGAGGGCTCCACAACAACCGAGTCATCGACTACCACAGAAGGGTCTATGACTACAGAGGGCTCCACAACAACCGAGTCATCGACTACCACAGAGGGCTCCACAACAACCGAGTCATCGACTACCACAGAAGGGTCTACGACTACAGAGGGCTCCACAACAACCGAGTCATCGACTACCACAGAGGGCTCCACAACAGCCGAGTCATCGACTACCACAGAGGGCTCCACAACAACCGAGTCATCGACTACCACAGAAGGGTCTACGACTACAGAGGGCTCCACAACAACCGAGTCATCGACTACCACAGGGGGCTCCACAACAACCGAGTCATCGACTACCACAGAAGGGTCTACGACTACAGAGGGCTCCACAACAACCGAGTCATCGACTACCACAGAGGGCTCCACAACAACCGAGTCATCGACTACCACAGAGGGCTCCACAACAACTGAGTCATCGACTACCACAGAAGGGTCTACGACTACAGAGGGTTCCACAACAACCGAGTCATCGACTACCACAGAAGGGTCTACGACTACAGAGGGCTCCACAACAACCGAGTCATCGACTACCACAGAAGGGTCTACGACTACAGAGAGCTCCACAACAACCGAGTCATCGACTACCACGGAGGGCTCCACAATAACCGAGTCATCGACTACCACAGAAGGGTCTACGACTACAGAGGGCTCCACAACAACCGAGTCATCGACTACCACAGAGGGCTCCACAACAACCGAGTCATCGACTACCACAGGGGCTCCACAACAACCGAGTCATCGACTACCACAGAGGGCTCCACAACAACCGAGTCATCGACTACCACAGAGGGCTCCACAACAACCGAGTCATCGACTACCACAGAAGGGTCTACGACTACAGAGGGCTCCACAACAACCGAGTCATCGACTACCACAGAAGGGTCTACGACTACAGAGGGCTCCACAACAACCGAGTCATCGACTACCACAGGGGGCTCCACAACAACCGAGTCATCGACTACCACAGAAGGGTCTACGACTACAGAGGGCTCCACAACAACCGAGTCATCGACTACCACAGAGGGCTCCACAACAACCGAGTCATCGACTACCACAGAGGGCTCCACAACAACTGAGTCATCGACTACCACAGAAGGGTCTACGACTACAGAGGGTTCCACAACAACCGAGTCATCGACTACCACAGAAGGGTCTACGACTACAGAGGGTTCCACAACAACCGAGTCATCGACTACCACAGAAGGGTCTACGACTACAGAGGGCTCCACAACAACCGAGTCATCGACTACCACAGAAGGGTCTACGACTACAGAGGGCTCCACAACAACCGAGTCATCGACTACCACAGAGGGCTCCACAACAACCGAGTCATCGACTACACAGAAGGGTCTACGACTACAGAGGGCTCCACAACTACCGAGTCATCGACTACCACAGAGGGCTCCACAACAGCCGAGTCATCGACTACCACAGGGGGCTCCACAACAACCGAGTCATCGACTACCACAGAAGGGTCTACGACTACAGAGGGTTCCACAACAACCGAGTCATCAACTACCACAGAAGGGTCTACGACTACAGAGGGCTCCACAACAACCGAGTCATCGACTACCACAGAGGGCTCCACAACAACCGAGTCATCGACTACCACAGAAGGGTCTATGACTACAGAGGGCTCCACAACAACCGAGTCATCGACTACCACAGAGGGCTCCACAACAACCGAGTCATCGACTACCACAGAAGGGTCTACGACTACAGAGGGCTCCACAACAACCGAGTCATCGACTACCACAGAGGGCTCCACAACAGCCGAGTCATCGACTACCACAGAAGGCTCCACAACAACCGAGTCATCGACTACCACAGAAGGGTCTACGACTACAGAGGGCTCCACAACAACCGAGTCATCGACTACCACAGGGGGCTCCACAACAACCGAGTCATCGACTACCACAGAAGGGTCTACGACTACAGAGGGCTCCACAACAACCGAGTCATCGACTACCACAGAGGGCTCCACAACAACCGAGTCATCGACTACCACAGAGGGCTCCACAACAACTGAGTCATCGACTACCACAGAAGGGTCTACGACTACAGAGGGTTCCACAACAACCGAGTCATCGACTACCACAGAAGGGTCTACGACTACAGAGGGCTCCACAACAACCGAGTCATCGACTACCACAGAAGGGTCTACGACTACAGAGAGCTCCACAACAACCGAGTCATCGACTACCACGGAGGGCTCCACAATAACCGAGTCATCGACTACCACAGAAGGGTCTACGACTACAGAGGGCTCCACAACAACCGAGTCATCGACTACCACAGAGGGCTCCACAACAACCGAGTCATCGACTACCACAGAGGGCTCCACAACAACCGAGTCATCGACTACCACAGAAGGGTCTACGACTACAGAGGGCTCCACAACAACCGAGTCATCGACTACCACAGAAGGGTCTACGACTACAGAGGGCTCCACAACAACCGAGTCATCGACTACCACAGGGGGCTCCACAACAACCGAGTCATCGACTACCACAGAAGGGTCTACGACTACAGAGGGCTCCACAACAACCGAGTCATCGACTACCACAGAGGGCTCCACAACAACCAAGTCATCGACTACCACAGAGGGCTCCACAACAACTGAGTCATCGACTACCACAGAAGGGTCTACGACTACAGAGGGTTCCACAACAACCGAGTCATCGACTACCACAGAAGGGTCTACGACTAC
This sequence comes from Caenorhabditis parvicauda, assembly GCA_963978915.1. Taxonomy (NCBI): domain Eukaryota; kingdom Metazoa; phylum Nematoda; class Chromadorea; order Rhabditida; family Rhabditidae; genus Caenorhabditis; species Caenorhabditis parvicauda. The sequence continues at coordinate 4,419 of CAXBUI010000137.1, read as the reverse complement.
AGAGGGTTCCACAACAACCGAGTCATCGACTACCACAGAAGGGTCTACGACTACAGAGGGCTCCACAACAACCGAGTCATCGACTACCACAGAAGGGTCTACGACTACAGAGGGCTCCACAACAACCGAGTCATCGACTACCACAGAGGGCTCCACAACAACCGAGTCATCGACTACACAGAAGGGTCTACGACTACAGAGGGCTCCACAACTACCGAGTCATCGACTACCACAGAGGGCTCCACAACAGCCGAGTCATCGACTACCACAGGGGGCTCCACAACAACCGAGTCATCGACTACCACAGAAGGGTCTACGACTACAGAGGGTTCCACAACAACCGAGTCATCAACTACCACCGAAGGGTCTACGACTACAGAGGGCTCCACAACAACCGAGTCATCGACTACCACAGAAGGGTCTATGGCTACAGAGGGCTCCACAACAACCGAGTCATCGACTACCACAGAGGGCTCCACAACAACCGAGTCATCGACTACCACAGAAGGGTCTACGACTACAGAGGGCTCCACAACAACCGAGTCATCGACTACCACAGAGGGCTCCACAACAGCCGAGTCATCGACTACCACAGAGGGCTCCACAACAACCGAGTCATCGACTACCACAGAAGGGTCTACGACTACAGAGGGCTCCACAACAACCGAGTCATCGACTACCACAGGGGGCTCCACAAGAACCGAGTCATCGACTACCACAGAAGGGTCTACGACTACAGAGGGCTCCACAACAACCGAGTCATCGACTACCACAGAGGGCTCCACAACAACCGAGTCATCGACTACCACAGAGGGCTCCACAACAACTGAGTCATCGACTACCACAGAAGGGTCTACGACTACAGAGGGTTCCACAACAACCGAGTCATCGACTACCACAGAAGGGTCTACGACTACAGAGGGCTCCACAACAACCGAGTCATCGACTACCACAGAAGGGTCTACGACTACAGAGGGTTCCACAACAACCGAGTCATCGACTACCACAGAAGGGTCTACGACTACAGAGGGCTCCACAACAACCGAGTCATCGACTACCACAGAAGGGTCTACGACTACAGAGGGCTCCACAACAACCGAGTCATCGACTACCACAGAGGGCTCCACAACAACCGAGTCATCGACTACCACAGAAGGGTCTACGACTACAGAGTGCTCCACAACAACCGAGTCATCGACTACCACAGAGGGCTCCACAACAGCCGAGACATCGACTACCACAGGAGGCTCCACAACAACCGAGTCATCGACTACCTCAGAGGGCTCCACAACAACTGAGTCATCGACTACCACAGAAGGGTCTACGACTACAGAGGGTTCCACAACAACCGAGTCATCGACTACCACAGAAGGGTCTACGACTACAGAGGGCTCCACAACAACCGAGTCATCGACTACCACAGAAGGGTCTACGACTACAGAGGGTTCCACAACAACCGAGTCATCGACTACCACAGAGGGCTCCACAACAACTGATTCATCGACTACCACAGAAGGGTCTACGACTACAGAGGGCTCCACAACAACCGAGTCATCGACTACCACAGAAGGGTCTACGACTACAGAGGGCTCCACAACAACCGAGTCTTCGACTACCACAGAGGGCTCCACAACAACCGAGTCATCGACTACCACAGAGGGCTCCACAACAACTGAGTCATCGACTACCACAGAAGGGTCTACGACTACAGAGGGTTCCACAACAACCGAGTCATCGACTACCACAGAAGGGTCTACGACTACAGAGGGTTCCACAACAACCGAGTCTTCGACTACCACAGAGGGCTCCACAACAACTGAGTCATCGACTACCACAGAAGGGTCTACGACTACAGAGGGTTCCACAACAACCGAGTCATCGACTACCACAGAAGCGTCTACGACTACAGAGGGTTCCACAACAACCGAGTCATCGACTACCACAGAAGGGTCTACGACTACAGATGGCTCCACAACAATCGAGTCTTCGACTACCACAGAAGGGTCTACGACTACAGAGGGCTCCACAACAACCGAGTCATCGACTACCACGGAAGGGTCTACGACTACAGAGGGCTCCACAACAACCGAGTCATCGACTACCACGGAAGGGTCTACGACTACAGAGGGATCCACAACAACCGAGTCATCGACTACCACAGAGGGCTCCACAACAACCGAGTCATCGACTACCACAGAGAGCTCCACAACAACCGAGTCATCGACTACCACAGAAGGGTCTACGACTATAGAGGGCTCCACAACAACCGAGTCATCTACTACCACAGAAGGGTCTACGACTACAGAGGGCTCCACAACAACTGAGTCATCGACTACCACAGAGGGCTCCACAACAACCGAGTCATCGACTACCACAGAGGGCTCCACAACAACTGAGTCATCGACTACCACAGAAGGGTCTACGACTACAGAGGGTTCCACAACAACCGAGTCATCGACTACCACAGAAGGGTCTACGACTACAGAGGGCTCCACAACAACCGAGTCATCGACTACCACGGAAGGGTCTACGACTACAGAGGGCTCCACAACAACCGAGTCATCGACTACCACAGAGGGCTCCACAACAGCCGAGTCATCGACTACCACAGGGGGCTCCACAACAACCGAGTCATCGACTACCACAGAGGGCTCCACAACAACTGAGTCATCGACTACCACAGAAGGGTCTACGACTACAGAGGGTTCCACAACAACCGAGTCATCGACTACCACAGAAGGGTCTACGACTACAGAGGGCTCCACAACAACCGAGTCATCGACTACCACAGAAGGGTCTACGACTACAGAGGGCTCCACAACAACCGAGTCTTCGACTACCACAGAGGGCTCCACAACAACCGAGTCATCGACTACCACAGAAGGGTCTACGACTACAGAGGGCTCCACAAAAACCGAGTCATCGACTACCACAGAAGGGTCTACGACTACAGAGGGCTCCACAACAACCGAGTCATCGACTACCACAGAGGGCTCCACAACAACCGAGTCATCGACTACCACAGAGGGCTCCACAACAACTGAGTCATCGACTACCACAGAAGGGTCTACGACTACAGAGGGTTCCACAACAACCGAGTCATCGACTACCACAGAAGGGTCTACGACTACAGAGGGTTCCACAACAACCGAGTCATCGACTACCACAGAAGGGTCTACGACTACAGAGGGCTCCACAACAACCGAGTCATCGACTACCACAGAAGGGTCTACGACTACAGAGGGCTCCACAACAACCGAGTCATCGACTACCACAGAGGGCTCCACAACAACCGAGTCATCGACTACACAGAAGGGTCTACGACTACAGAGGGCTCCACAACTACCGAGTCATCGACTACCACAGAGGGCTCCACAACAGCCGAGTCATCGACTACCACAGGGGGCTCCACAACAACCGAGTCATCGACTACCACAGAAGGGTCTACGACTACAGAGGGTTCCACAACAACCGAGTCATCAACTACCACAGAAGGGTCTACGACTACAGAGGGCTCCACAACAACCGAGTCATCGACTACCACAGAAGGGTCTATGGCTACAGAGGGCTCCACAACAACCGAGTCATCGACTACCACAGAGGGCTCCACAACAACCGAGTCATCGACTACCACAGAAGGGTCTACGACTACAGAGGGCTCCACAACAACCGAGTCATCGACTACCACAGAGGGCTCCACAACAGCCGAGTCATCGACTACCACAGAGGGCTCCACAACAACCGAGTCATCGACTACCACAGAAGGGTCTACGACTACAGAGGGCTCCACAACAACCGAGTCATCGACTACCACAGGGGGCTCCACAAGAACCGAGTCATCGACTACCACAGAAGGGTCTACGACTACAGAGGGCTCCACAACAACCGAGTCATCGACTACCACAGAGGGCTCCACAACAACCGAGTCATCGACTACCACAGAGGGCTCCACAACAACTGAGTCATCGACTACCACAGAAGGGTCTACGACTACAGAGGGTTCCACAACAACCGAGTCATCGACTACCACAGAAGGGTCTACGACTACAGAGGGCTCCACAACAACCGAGTCATCGACTACCACAGAAGGGTCTACGACTACAGAGGGTTCCACAACAACCGAGTCATCGACTACCACAGAAGGGTCTACGACTACAGAGGGCTCCACAACAACCGAGTCATCGACTACCACAGAAGGGTCTACGACTACAGAGGGCTCCACAACAACCGAGTCATCGACTACCACAGAGGGCTCCACAACAACCGAGTCATCGACTACCACAGAAGGGTCTACGACTACAGAGTGCTCCACAACAACCGAGTCATCGACTACCACAGAGGGCTCCACAACAGCCGAGTCATCGACTACCACAGGAGGCTCCACAACAACCGAGTCATCGACTACCTCAGAGGGCTCCA